>VXAA01006451.1:0-23946 GCA_013399115.1 Anseranas semipalmata
TATATATATATATATAAATGTTTGGTGTAAATTTATGATGAGAAAACACAAATTATTTTCAGCTTGAATATACAGAATATGGAAAGCTATCACTGCAGCCTTTCTAAAAAAGAAAAATTAAAAACATGGAGAGAAAATCATTGGATAGAATCGGTAAAAAATGAAAACTGAGAAGGTATTTGCTTCACTAAAAATATAAATTATTTTGAAAAACTGAATTATTTAAAAAAACTGAAACGTGCTGAGTTTCACTCTTTGTTGTTGTTGTTGTTGTTGTTGTTTTTTGACTTGTTCTAATATCAGGAATTAAATACTGCACCCTCCAAATGGCACCCAGTTTTAATACTGTACTGTTTGTTAGACTTTCTGTATTTTCCTCACACAAAACAACCCAGAAGCAACTGAGAAAATAAGGCAATACAGGCAAAAGCACCATCTCATCCAATTGAAATATGAGATATCAGAGAAAGAAAATTTGTATTTGCTAAGATTCAATATAAATGAGAGGTCTCGTGAAATAATTTGAATGCCTACTGAAGTCTTTGTCTTGTCGTTGTCCTCTTTGCTTTCTATTCCTTGTTTGATCTGGGCTTCTCGTTTCGTGAGTTGAGTTATTATTCCTTGCTAATAGGAGACAGGGGCAACTACCATGGGGCTCTCCGCTCCTCTAGTGCCTGTTCCTGCCTACCTGCAAGCCCTCGTCCACAGCACACAGAGGGAAGAAAAAGCAGCACAGATGCCGGCATGGAGAAGGCCACAGCAAAAGAGGAAGGCACTGGAGGTGGGCTACCTGCAAGAGGTTCATTCTGGCCATAAGAAAACATGTCAGGATGCTATTAAGTTATTTAACGTGGATCCAAAATGTAGCACTTAGCGGGTTTTAGGAAGAAGAAGCTAACCTGTATACCTCTGTCTGGGCTGTTGCAACACCTGAGAAATGTGGTTTTTAAAACCTTATAAATCATTTCTTCTTAGGACTTATTAAAAAATTGTATGTTTTCTGTGGAAGTTATAGTGAAATTCAGCGTTTTTTCATTAAAAAAAAAGTAAATGGGGCTTTACTCTTTAAAAAAATCATAGGGATATTATCACTGCTCTCCGGCTGCAGTAACTCGCTCTAGAACTTTTTCATGGTGATTACATTTTTCCACTGACCAAAGTTCATCATTCTTACCTTTCCAGAGACAAGCTATTTAATGTTAACATGAAAGTTACAGCAAACGTGAAGTATGAATGATAGTACATGATCAGTACAGTAAAAAATAGAAAGCATGACATTTTATAGCCACTGAGTGGTTAGTATTTTTTATTTTAAAAAAATGTTTCACTATAAGCCATCATTTATGTAATGACCTAGTCAACCATTTTATATTTTGTTTTTTTCCTTGTTTAGCTGCAACAAACTGTTTGCTTTATGAGTCCCCATCGCCTCGGTAATATTTACTACCACAAGCTTCCTATTCCTTTTATGTTCCCGAAAGGAACCTTCTGAAGTACTTTTTAAATGCAAGCACTGCCAAAACCGTAAAAGAAGTCAACCAGTGAGTTCACTAACCCTGCTCCTGCTCACAGGTTAAATAAACATTGCTCAGGAGCTCAAGTGTGTCTTCACCAAGGCATTATGAAGTTTGCATGTTAACCAGTCTGGGGACATCAAACAGCATTGTTAATCTGTAATACTAAAAGATGTCGGGAAGACTAAGGAATTGGGTGGCACAAAAATGGTGAAGAAAGAGTTAATGATTTCTATCTTGTTTTATATACATTTAGAAAGACAAGGGGGGGAGAGAATGTGAAAAGCTACGTTCATAAAGAATTCTTCTGCCATGGAAAATATCACTTTGCCTTGAGGACATTTTATTTTTCTCTGCTTTTCAACCATTATGCTAAAAACAGAAAACAGACCTTTGGGGAAAAGGGATGGGATTGTGTGGGCTTTTTAGGGAGGGGGCAAATATGCTAATATTTTGATAGAAGTGTTACCACTTATTCCATATATCAATCTTTCTCTGGCATAAAACTGAGAAAACTGTATTTCTTCCAAGCTATGTAGATTCTCAAACAAGAATAATGTTTTTACATTTAAAAAATGTCACTTGCACTAGGTATCAGTTCATAAATAAAGGTAGGCCATAACAACACGTTGAATTCAACTGTTCATGCCCAAATAGGAGAGAAAAATAACTGGTAGGAATTGCTACATATTGCCAACACAAAGGACTGAAACCATAGAAGGGCTCATAAAGGTCATGTGTGAACAGAAAGAGTCAAACAGGTTTCTACTTCAGGTCATAATTTTGAGCTTTTCAAGATTCATGTTAGCAACTCCTTCTCTATAACCATGTAAATTAAAAAAAATTTGCTTTTTAAAGGGAAATTCATGTTGCCGTATTACTTGAAACACCACAAAAACTTTGTTAGATGTAATGTATTATCTAGACAGGGCTGGCTGTGCATGTAGAATCTCTCATTAAGAACCTTATAAATCAAACATACCCTTGCAAGAGAACAGCTTTTTTATGTAATTGGGAAGAATTGCTCCCAAATTCCTTTCCATGAATGAAAAATATATGCTTTGATATTTAAGACTCACAAAAAGATCATCCAACACTAGTAACTGGAAATGGGGAAGGAATTGGAAGTAACTCAGTCCCTTCAAAAAGCACGTTTATCTCAGCCATCGTTCAAAGGTGTCAAGCATCAGGCATCGTCCCTGCGTAGATGGAGGAGCAAGCAGGAAGCAGATGAGCCACTCAGGACACGTGGCGAACGGAGTTCATCGCAGAGATGCATCCAACACGTACAGCGGTTCTGTATGTACACCAGGTCTGATGCAATCTTTTAATGAGGCAGAGCCTCAGCTGGTCTGCAGCTGTCACAGTTCAGCTGAAGGCCCCTCTAAGTAACAGCAGCGCCCTTCACAACCTTGCTCCTGCTTCTGCACTGAGCTACTGACAAATGTTGCTGAGGTACCTCGAGTGCTGTTTCCAGATGTATCTTCTATAATAAATGCTCTCCGCACGCCTTTCTGAACCTAGGACTAGCAGCCACATAAGCAAATGAAACCGGTGCACCTGTGAGCAGTTGGTCTTTTTGTAGATGATGCTGCACAGAGAAACTGCTTTTGCAAATGAATACTTTGCAAAATTTTGTTTTCAAAAAGAGTTGTATAGGCTGAACTAAAGGCTGGTGTTGAATTTTCATGGGTTTAAATTGATCATATTCCAGTTCACAGCAGTGATTGTCATGATGAGTTTGCTTTCTATAACCCGTTCCAGTTCTTGATCTTAATGCTTAGTGGGGAATTTGGAGCGACTGTGGAAGCCACAGAACATCTATTAAAACCAGAATAACATCTACTAAGCATTTTCTCTCTCTTTTACATAGAAGTGGCATGTGTAATATGACTGAAATGAGGCAGCCACTAGGGTATGCAAGACATCACACAGGCATAATTCATATTTCATGAGATCCTTCACAGAGAAGGGAATGGTTAAAGGGAAGAGTAAGTTATATTAAATATTTAAGAATCTGCTACATTGCATAAAAGCATTAGAAATGCAGTGAGCAGCTAGAAGATGCTTATCATTGCTCTTATGCTCTTAAATTGCTCTTTAACTATTTAGCTTAGCATAAAAATAATGCAGACAGCAGAAGGCAAGCAGTGGGATCTAACAATGGAGAAGAATTAGGTCGTATCTTCTGAGAAAGAAAATTAATGTTGAGCAAACAATTACTACTCTAAGTTAAAAAGCTAAACAAACGACTTTTAAACTTAGAGTTGTATGACTGAGAATCAAGTCAAAGGATCCCAAAGATACCAGATATTCTACCAAAACTCATTGAGACTTTTGTTTTTATTTCACTTGCACTTTTAACAGAATGGAGAAATGACAGGTTCTGTTGTGTTTTGAAAACACCCTTGTTTTAAGGGAAACTTCTGCGGAATCAAAGACCCCCCCAAAAAAACAGTTTAGATTTTAACATTACTTTTATCATATTTTAGTCAATTGATTAAACTTTGTACTGAATCAGTTTTTAAGAAGTCTTTTCTAACTCAGGATGTGATTTAACTTCTCCATTAAATAATTTAATTTGCAATGTTTGTTGCCCCTTGATTGGGGTGCATTATGTACGTCACACATGTATGAGGAAAAGTAAACATTTTAAAAATAATCTAGGCATTGAGAAAAAAAAATCCAAGATCAGTGCTTGTGCATGTCTTCCTGTCAAAATTAGCCACTCCGGAACTGAAGATAGACATACCTTTGACATTGCCACAGCTTGTGCATAGGAAGCACAAGGAACGCAGTAGCTGCAATGTTTGTATGAAACAAGCTGCAAGAATTGTACACAGCTCTTCCCAGCTGCCTTGGGAGAGTCACCCTGGCATCTGTGCTCTGGTTTCCCTTATGCTGTTTGTTTGAAACCAGAATTAATTGAAGGCTAGAGCAAATGTCTGAGAAAGCGCTAAACAAATTACATACTCTTTTGAACTTAAGAAGAGAATGCAGGGATTTCCTAAATGCCAGCTCCCTCCAGAGTCTGAGGAACCTTTCTTATTTCCCCAAAGGCCTTATTCAGGTTTTTGTAGGAACAGATATCCTAGGGTGTGGTAATTACAACTAACAAAGCTGGCATAAAGATGGACAGCTTTCTACCACGGGAGGACAGAATAGCATCAAATTAGAATAAATAAAGCTTAGAGAAATCAGTTGCTTCTCCCCACTCCCCTAGCCTCCTCCATTTTTCTTCTTTCTTTAGGGCAGACACAATTTTTTGTGGCTTTCACCATTTTCACAATGCACCCTTTTAACAATACACTGCAAAAACAGTTCATTTATAACCTCTGCTATGGTCAAAAGCCATGGTGGAAGGGAATAGGAGGAAAGGTATCAATTAGTTGGCACAGACAGGAGTATTTTGGCAGCCTACAATTAGCCATTTGTTCGTTCGTTTTTCATTCCAACAGAACTGAAAGGCCTTTGCTGAGCAGCCTGCTGAGGGACTGCATAGGTGGACCGTGATGGTCTCCAAAGAATCCCATGCCTCCACCTACCCATCTCTTATATCTGTTTTATACTGCATCAGGACTCAGGGGACAGCCTTTAGACATGGTACAGTGTCTGGAGCACTGAGATCTTCTCTGAGACAGGACTTACAGACACTAATATTTATGTACATAGCAGAAAAATTGTTTGATTTGAACACTTATGTTAGGTGAGGTAAAAATACCTCAGAAAACTAAAATAATCTTGCCTGGGAAGTCAGCCACAAAGAACAAGCACAGGCAGGCATCAGCAGGTGATGACAAACAACAGGAAAGCAGAAAGATGAGAAGGATGGATGAAGGTGGAATCTTCATGGAACAGCATTCACAACTGCCTTGTTTTAACCGTATTTTTGTGGTAGATAAAGCAATCCAGGGTTATAGAACCATAACTGGGGTGGCTTTGAGAACGTTTAGATATACATCACTTGCTCTGACTAACCCCTAATTTTGGGCTCATATTTCTAGAAATAATAAAAGCACCACAGCTGTGTCAATATCACAGAACTAGTCTCACACATGTTATTTTATTTGGATTTCCACAGCCATAAATTACAGATTATGACGATACAGAAAAAAAAAATATTAACTATTTTTAGGCACAAACTATCGTTTCTGATAGAGCTGTGGAACCTGAGAGTTAATGTAAGTGGGAAGACTAGAAGAGTTGGGAATGGACTAATATGCATTCCTAACTGGAATACGGTAAGAAACTGAAAATAAGGATTTTAACGTATTTTTGTCCATATCAGAGATTATACGTTTTCTAAACAATTGAAATTGTTTTGACAGTTTAGAAAATGATAGATGTAGGAAAAACAAACATTTGTAAGTGGAGGTGAAATGTTTTACAATATTTAGGCTGAGAGTGGGAAAAAATTACATTAATAGTTGCTGTTCTGCACTGTAAATTGTCTGACTTACACCAGTGCAATCATTCAGAGTGTATAAAAGTCTTTATAGGACGGGGGTTCTCTTGCTGACACGCAGGGCTGAAACTGAAAGGTTTTGTGTCCAAATGCAAATATGATGATATGCTCATTATTTCAATATTGCATGTGTGTTCCAGGTAGCAAATGCTTCTTGTGTTTTTCTCTACTCTCAGTAACAGGAAGACAAGATCTTCCAGGGAAAGAATGTTTGTTGAAATGGCTGTTTTGCATTAGCTGCTAACAAATTCACACTCAGGGAAAACTTTTTCCACAAAGATGACTTTTCTTTCTGATGTAAATAGGCATAACTTTGCTATGAACACCCAGCAGAACTAACAGAAGACAAAACAAACACAAGACAAAACATATAATCAATGAGCAATTAGGCCCATCTGATATAATTTCTGTAGAAAACTGAAATTTTTCCACACCTGCTTTAGGAAAGAAAGGCAACATTTAAAAGATTTATCCTAGAGTTGGATAGGTGAGGCGAGCATACCTCATATTTAAGTTCCTGTAACAAAGGAAGTATATTGATGAATGAGAAAAGAGATCATCCTAAAAATGATGGCAGATTTGCCTATCTTTCCCAGTAGTTCAGAGATGCAAACTATTGATCTCTGGAGAATGATGTCCAAGACACTTTCATGGATGAACGTAGCTTTAAGAATTTTGGAAAACAGTTTGTTAACTCTGCAATTGCATTATAAAGTCATGGATGCTTTAGGAAAAGATACTCAACCAGAAAATCCAGACCTCCTATTTAACCACTGTGACACAAAAAGCAAGAAAAGCATTCCTTTAGGGTGGGTGACAAGGTAGATAAATCCAGATTTCAGCAGTAGTGTGCATCTCTAGATCATAACCTCTTCAAAAGAGAGGAAAAAGAAAGAAAGAAAAAAAAGAATTAATCCACCTTTATTCCTGCCAGTTTGCAGTTCGTTTTGGTTGATGACTACAGCGGAGAGCTTTACTTGCAGCGTCAGCTAGTGGCTATGGAAGAAACTGATTACAGCATGAGAACACAGGGCTTGATTTCTTGGAGTGAATACTTGAAAGTTGATGCCATGGGCTTGCATGGGCAAGCAGCTTCTGATGAGACTTATCTGCTGGCTGTAGCAGAACATCACAGTCTTCCTTTCAGTCATTTCCATGCAGTGTTTATTTTCCTGTCTTTTGACAATCACTTTCTTATCTTGGGCAAGTCATGTAATCTCTCTGAACAAGATTTTCATTTGCCTTCACATCTTTTCATCTCTTTCCTTCTGGGCAGTTTCCATATACTTCTTCAGCTCTCCAACTGCGGACCCATCCCTTACCACATGCTGTATTATTTTTCTTATTTGTATTTATGTCAGCTCTAAAGGAGACCAACTAAAGATGAAGGCTTCCTTTTGTGGAGTTCTCTGTATAAATACAAAAGAAATAAAAGCTTCTGTGTTCTGATGAAATTTCAGGTTAAACATGAAGATGACAGGAATAGTATTGATCCCCAAATGCAGTGTGGATCTTCCCCAAACATTTTAGAAGAATTCAAGGAGCCAGCCCAAAGATATCTGGTTTCCAAAGCAACATGTAAAAAAATGTTATGGAATGATTTATGCAACACAAGTAAGTAAATGGGGAACAACACTGCAGGTATGACACAGCAGACTCGTATGCTACAGTGACAGATAGGAACCATATACGAATTCTGGTTTTAGGGATACAGTATGAAAATAAAAAGCAAATGTAGAATAAGAAAGATCAGGAGTATATTGTACTGCAAAGATGTAGGAGTTAGGGCAGATACCTTCTTTAACTGACCAAAGCTGAACAAATGATTTTCCAGAACTGGAAAAGAACTGGCACCTCCTGGGTAAATGTCCAAGGACAGAGTAAGGCAGCTGGGGACGAGACCTTTCTTCTGTTGACTTGTATTACTGAGTCAGATAGCTGAATCTACATAAGTTACTTAAGTGTAATCATACCATGTTCTGTTTGTTGGGGTAACTGGCACTTAACATGTTTCTTCTAACCTCTACCTGTAGAAGGCCCTAATTCATTTTTATATCACCCTTGGATAAAATATCCTGTGACTTCATTTCAGTGTAACTCAAGCTAAGTTGATCTAACTTGCCTATAATAGCTGCATATATATGTGAAACTATTATTCATAATCTTATCCTACTCTAAGTGCAACAATTATCAGAAAGGATTTCCTATATTAAGATAAATTCTAGACATAGGTCAGATAGAAGACTTAGGATTAAATAACAGATGTAGAGCAGATTGCAATAAAATGCTACTGACCAGCATGGAAAAATAATCACAGCATACCACCTGCTCAGTCACCGTTGAGTTTTTACAGTCAAAAATTATGTGGGTTGTATATCCAATGAAAATTGCTGTAGGGCCCTCAAAAATACTTGAAGCTGATTGAAGAGCAAGCAATATTATCACATAATCAAAAAGTCCTTAGAAGTAAGAGAGCAACTTTCATAAAAGTCATTTATGAAAAAAGCACTTTTTCATGAACTTTACAATTGATTGAGAAATAGGCTGAAGTTTCCGAGAATTTTTTCTACAAATACTTGTAGTGAAAATTTGTGAAATGTGGAGGTTTTGTCAGTAGCACTAATGACTAACAATACCTGAGAATTCCTGGGTTTGACTCCTAAATCCCTATTTCTCCAGTGCCCTTGGATATTATTGCTGACCCAGGTTCCTGATTTCTGTCATTATTAGAGTAGATGAGTCATCAGGAAACACTCTCTGTGGCTCTCTTCGCATGATGTTTTCCTGTTACAGAATCTAGCAGGACCTTACCACAGACATTTTAACTTATCTGTGTTTGTTCTTCCTTAGATTACAGTGAATTACATGTCCTTAGACTACACTGAATGCTGCTCTTTGATCACTCTGAACTAGGTTCTGCACAGTCTGTTTCTTCTTTGCAATTTTCATTCTCTCCCTTTTATTCCAAAACTCTCTGTTCAGAAGCAGCAAATGAAGGAACTGTGCCAGCTTACTCTGTATATTGTCTCTCACCTAGAAAAGTGTCTTTTATGGCTCGTCAGCAGACTTACCCCAAAGTCTGTAGTCTCAGAACTGCTCGGCTGACAGAGCAGAGCCTGGATTTGGAATGCAGGTGCCCTCACAACTGAATAGCGCATGACTCGGCCCACAGAGCAGCCTCACAGCTGGCTGAAGGACAACAGCCTGAGCGGGAGGATTCTGACTTGCAAAACACGGCTTTGTTTCCTAGGGGAAAGAAAAAAAAAAAAAAAAAGGGTGTTTTCTTGAGATGAGCAGCCCTGGGAGGCGAACCACCACCACCAGCCGCAGCACACCGCTGCCTCACCCGGCCCAACATGGCACTGCTCGCCCCGGCGGCGGGGGCCAAGGGCGGCCTAGCCGGGCGGGGAGTGACAACAACCACCTCCCCCCACATGCATATAGACACTGTGATCACAGTATTTGAGAATGGGGCCATAAAATTAGAGATTATAATGGAGCACTGGGAGAGATAAGTGCCCAGCCTTATCTCTGCTGGGCTGCTGAGGGTGACCTCCTCAGTGGTGGACTGTTTTCACACTAACCTCCATTTCACAGTCCTGGTTAGCTGGCCACTGTTTGTGCAGCTGTGCAGTAAACCTAGCCCCTGAAATGATCTGAGTTAAATAATTCTTCCAAAGACATCAATCTGCTTTTCCATGCTCGATCGCCTCAGACGTGACTTACTGCGGCCCAGAAAGCTGTCTTGGCATGACTGGAGCACAAGGGCAGAAATGAGAGCTGAGGACCCAGGGCCTCCTCATGCGGTTTTACCACTAGAAAGCAGGCCTGTGGAACTGCAGCTGAAAGGTGCAACCAAATAAATCGCAAGCTTATTCTTAGCCTTACCTGGAAAGTGCCAAAAGTTCTCCAGCTGCAAGAGGACAGATGCAGCCTAATTGAGAGATAATTGCCTGGATGACAGGAGCTCTGTGCAGGTACTTCTGGCAGATCTTTCGCCCACGGATCTCCTGACCTGGAATAATGAGTGTGCTCCAGCAACTTGACTCCCATACACATTTCAATATTCCTGTTGTCACTCAAAGGACTACAGATAGCCCATTATCTTTACGATGTCCTTGTCTATCAAATCAATTTGTCATACTGAAGGAAAGAAAGCATTTATAAAAAAACATGCCAGTAACAGAGAGCAAAAGTCAAAGACTAGCGCAATAATTAAGAGAGGGCAGCCAGTACATGGGCTTGAGTCTTACCTGCAGGAAAGGGACTGGGGAGGAAAGGAGCACGTTGGCCTCTGTTGAAACACATCCCAGATAACTTTTTTTCTGAGAAACATGGAGGAACTGCAGGCATGTCTGGCATTTTTTCCTCAGCTCTGGGGTTTTATCCCTGTTATTATTAAAGAGCTGAGATCATCTGGGGTATTCAAATGCACAATTTTGCTGTGGGCCTATCTTTACCAAAAAGCATCCTGACAGAACATCTCTGCCATATACTTGAACTCACGCTCCGCTACCCGGCTGCTGGCAGCAGAGAGCACTGAAGCCTGTGGAGGAAAGCCCTGGAGCGAGCAGCACCGCTGTGCCGGCTGGGCGGCAGGGAAGGCCAGCAGAGACAACACTGCCATGTGTGGGCACCGGCTGGGCCCTTCTCTCTCTGTTGGTTATGGCATCCTGAGCGTGAAAGCAGCTTACAAAGTCAGTCATGACTTGCTTATTAAACACCAACAAAATATCCCAGTTGCTTATGATTAAGGACCATACAATCAGAACAGAAAGAAAGAAGTCCTTACGCCTTTTTACTGCCTGTAGATGCACAAGCATCCAGTGCTGGAGAACAAAGACACGTTTTGTTTTTTTTCCATCTTGCTCTGTCTGAGCCTGGTCTCCTTTTCATCAGACAATTGCTCCTAAGGAAATTTCTCTGGGAAGAGTAATGCTTCCCTAATTGCACACCAAGGTATCTGCTGCCAGTGCTGCGTATGCCGGCCCCTGTTCTCCCATTGTCTTCTTGCTTCTAGAACCATCACACTAAAACAGACCTCGAAGTACAGAGGGAATTACATATGCAGATTTATTTGATTAACTGTGCCTAACACTGCACGCATAAGGATGTTTGGAAAGACAGTAATGTAATTATATGCAAACACATTGCTATTTGACATTTCCTTCCTCTGTGAGGAAATTATCCCAGCATCTTATTGTTAACCATCTATTATTTAGTAGAACCCGCTTTGCTGCCAGAATCCCAGACATAACTGTGTAATTTCAGAGGCTATGTGAATATTAAAAACAGTTAACTACTGAGAAGAAAAACTCTTCTGAAATAATACAGAAGCTGCAAAGTCAAACACTCAGATGGGAAGAAACATTAGTATTAAGCTTTTGGGGGGCAGCTTTGGCTTGATCCTTTTGTACATGTGTGTTCCAATACAGCTTTTAGTTAAGTGATAATAAGCCATTTCCCCTTACTTCTCTTGAAATCTCAATTCCTAAATTGCTCACAGTTGCCTTTTTTTTTTCTGTCTTCTTACTGTAGAAAATTGCTCTTACAAGGAAAACTATTTTCTAAAAAGTAGTAAATTACATTGACTCATCTTAATGCCCAAATCCCTGGAGATTCTGATTTGCTTTAACTCACTGCAGTCTCAAAATGAATTAATTTTAGCCATTCAACTTTCCTCCTAATGTCAGGAGATACTGAGGAATGCAAAGCACCTGTAGGAGATGAGAACATAAACCAATTATAGATAGAATTTGAAAAACACTCTGAGGCACCATTGGTCCAATTTCAGCCAAGATCACAAAGGATTTTTGTGCTTGAAAATAGTAATTTTACTATTCCAGAGAAAGGCATGGAGCTGAATTTTCAATTTTACAAGCTGTATTTAATTTTAAAACCTCAATGAGGAGTATAGCTGAGAAACAAAGCAAGTAGAAGTAAAGCAGCAGAAAATCTGGAACCTTATCTCATGGTTCTGGGTGCTTGAGACGGAAGTGTGAATAAGGTAAGTGACACCAGGGAGTCAACCACTTCACTAACTTTTTTCAGTGCAAGAGATAAGCTTTCATGTTAAGTCATTCTTTTTTCCCCTTCACTTATTAAACTGTCTTTATCTCAACCTGTGAGTTTTTCTTGCTTTTCTGATTCTCTCCCCGACCCTGCTGGGGTAGGGGTTTGAGTGAGCGGCTGGTGGGTGCTCCATTGCTGGCCAGGGTCAACCCATCACAATTAGACAAGGTTCTTAATTGTTTACTCTCCATTCTGAATGTGTAAATGATTTCAGGATGGACAAAGACTAAAACCAGCAGCTTTTGCTAACAGATACACGTGTAGAATCCCCTTTCAGCAAAGCTAACACTTCTATATGGGCCTACAAAGGCTGAAGCTAGGGTTTGAAATCAGGAACTTTCACACTGTATGAATTTCCATAGAAGTAAATGAAGACTTCTAGTATTTTATAATCCCATATAGATCTGCCACTAGCAGGGGCCATAAGTCTAAAGGGACCTTGTTTCAGTGAGGGTAAGGAAGAGCTTTAATATGTATATAAAGTACATCCTGCTGAATCATTTTGGTTTCTGGATCAAATGGAAACCTGTCAGTTGAATGAGCTATCTCTTCAAAACATTATAAAATTTAAAAATTACGATTAAATTAATTACTTAGTGAAAATAATAATAACCCCTTGGGTTACTTGACTGAACCATTGTTTCCCTCTAATAAAAATGTATGGCTGTGACATTGTTATTTTTCTTTTTCTTTTTTTTCTATTTTACGTTTCTGTCCTTTCACTGATCACTGCATTTCTGAAAAGGTATCCCCTGTCGTTACTGATCAATGTAAGTTTGTTTAATGGAAGAACAGCAACCATGCCTAAGTGTCCTTTATAATAAAAAATAATTTAAAAATCTATTTTTCCTTAGCCCTATAGTAGCAGATCCTTTCAAATGGAAATTTCAAAAAAAAAAAAAAGGTCACAAAGCATTGGAACTGATACTTTCACTGGTACGGAACTATTTATGAAGAAGAAAGGAATTAAAACAGTAGTGATTTCTCATCAACTAACATATACCCAATGGCAAAAGTGCAGACCATAGTGACATTGAGTCACTGCCTGGGCAGTCCTGTAGAGTTTTAGCTACCCAGTAATTATTCTAATTACTTCAATTTTATTCTCATTGATTAGAATTAATATTCTAATTATCACAGAGGTAGAAGTGGCAGCAAAGGGCTTTCTATAAACAGATTTCAGCAGTATAAAATAAGTTCACAGCAATAAGCCTGTGCAACTGTCTTCTTTGATATATAGTTGCCTTCTAAAAAAGCTTCCTTCCTATGTCCATTTGAGTCAGTCCCTGGAAGCCACCACTGACTTAATACACACAGCCAACCTCTCAGCAGAGGTGAAAAGCAATCATTTATTTCCAGAAAAATTGTATATTTAAACTGTAAACTCTTGAGGTAGAGTGTTTCAACCTGCATTTATGGTGTACTTGGTATATTGAGGCATAGGCTGTTGTGTACATCATGGTGCTACTGTAATGCAAATCATAGAATCATAGAATGGTTTGGGTTGGAATGGACCTTAAAGACCATCTAATCCAACCCCCCTGCCATAGGCAGGGACACCTCCCACTAGACCAGATTGCCCAAAGTCCCACCCAGCCTGGCCTTAAACACTTCCAGGGATGGGGCATCCCCAGCTTCTCTGGGCAACCTGCTCCAGTGCCTCACCACCCTCTGACTAAAGAATTTCTTCCTTATATTTAATCTAAATCTACCCTATTTCAGTTTAAAACCACTACTCCTTGTCTTATCACTACACTGCCTGATAAAGAGTCCCTCTGCAGCTTTCTTGTAGGCCCCCTTTAGGTACTGGAAGGCCACTATAAGGTCTCCCCAGAGCCTTCTCTTTTCCAAGCTGAACAACCCCAACTCTCTCAGCGTGTCTTCATAGGAGAGGTGCTCCAGCCCTTTTACCATTCTTATGGCCCTCCTCTGGACTTGCTCTAACAGATCCATGTCCTTCTTATGTTCAGGGCTGCAGAGCTGAACACAGTACTGCAGGTGGGGTCTCACGAGAGCAGAGTAGGGGGTACAACGACCTCCCTCGACCTGGTGATCATGCTTCTTTTGATGCAGCCCGGGATGCGGTTGGATTTCTGGGCTACAAGCACACATTGCTGGCTCATGTTGAGCTTCTCATCAACCAACACCCCCAGGTCCTTCTCCTCAGAGCTGCTTTCAATCCATTCTCCACCCAGCCTGTATTTGTGCTTGGGATTGCCCCACTCAGGTGGAGGACCTTGCACTTGGCCTTGTTGAACGTCATGAGGTTCGCACAGGCCCACCTCTCAAGCCTGTCCAGGTACCTCTGGATGGCATCCCTTCCCTCCAGTGTGTTGACTGCTCCACACAGCTTGGTGTCATTGGCAAACTTGACCAAAATAACCAGGCCTCCTTTTATACTCTACATTGGAACATGTAGCAAATATTCTCAAAACGTCTCTTTAAATTTTGATCATTTGTTCCTACATGAGCACCCCCTTGTCCTAAGACTGCATGGCATACCTTATCCAAAGAACTTTGCACTTGGACACAGTGTTAGTAACCACTAAAAGAAGAAATGGAATTTGGGAACCACTACATTAAAACTAACCACTATGAAATTAATGTATCTTGTTAGCTCTTCAGGACATCATCCAGATGTCTCACCTTTAAGCTCATTTTTAGAAACAGATGTGCCCATATTCTGTAGCCGTAATTACAACAGTGCCTGTATATCAGCAGCAGGCAGAAGAAATGAGGCATGTCTCTCCTTGATTTAAAAATCAGCCATTTAAAATTGTACACAGTACCATAATCATGCTCTGTGGCATATATTAATACGAAACTAGATCTAGTGAGGTCCAGTTAAGAGCCTAAGCAAAAAATTGTGCCTTTGGGGCATGTGGCATTACCACAATCCCATTTTGGAGATCCTTTCAGCTATACTGACAGTTACGATAAATTAACTACCAATGCTGAAGACATTGCAAGATTTGGCCCGCAGTCCAGTTTTGGGCTGTTTCTCTTAGCAAAGAATGTCCTACAGAAAACAGTTTCCAATATACTGAAAGAACAAAGCAGGTGTATCAACATTTCTGAAATAGAGGGGATGAAAGAAAATAACGATATAGAAACAAAATGATTTGAAAATTTCTGAACTGTTAGCTGATGGAATTTGAATTTAAACTCTTTTAATTTAACATGGATTTGATATGGAGGCAATATGAATTGGTCAGAACCCATTTCAGTTCTGAAATAACCATATATGATTTTCATCTATTCCCGATACATGAATTTTCCTAATTTTTTTCAACATAACTTTTGCCAGTCCTATCCACCATATTACGGCATACACGTGGGTTTACATCTAATGCTTTTTATTGCTGGTGGATATGCTGAACAACATTCACCAAGATTTTAAAGCCTTTATATCATTCAGTGTCTCACAGCAATGTTGGAAATACAGGAGTGAACTGGAGTTTGACTGAAGCACAGAAGTCAACACACTGGTTATGTTCCAGACAACCAACTGTGTTATTTACGTACTATTAACAGTGTTCTCCAAACAAAGGTGATCTTATGAGTCATATCATGTGTATTCTTAAGAAAATCTCATTGAACTTTTGATTTTTGATGAAATACTACGTGTAATCCAAAGAAATTGCACGTTTTCCTTTCAGACCACAGAATAATTTACCCTCTGCATTACTGTGTTTATACTGTGTTTATATACTGAAATATTCACCAGATGATAGGTACAGTTATGCTTGGGATCATTTGCAAGAACAATTTGTTTTGTTTGTATGAAATCTGGAGAGAATCACAAATATCTCCAGTTATGTTTAAATTTATAAATACAATTTCACGTCAAGTGTTTATTCTTGGGAGCAACTACCACTTAATAGAAACATACAGTACATCTCCCAGTAGTGAAGATAGTGAGCAATATTTCAAAGTAATACTGTAGAGTTGGTAACTAATGCTTAATACTATTCTGCTAATTAGCTTGCAGCTTAGAGAGTAGAATTAAGCAATTAATTTCCTCCCCAATAGATGTTCGTGCTTCCAGTGGACAGTGATGTATCACACAATCTACTTATTTCATGAAGGAATAAGATAATAGCATTCCACCATCAAATATTTGTATTTATATTGTAACTTAAGGCAGTTAATGAGACAGGGAGCTTGGTTTATATAACTACAATTATAAGAAGATACAGAAAGCCTTCCTACATTATTTTTTATGTGTGACTTTCCTTCTAATTAACGCCTGATCCAGTAGAAGCCACTGAAACCTTTGCTGCTGACTGCGATATTTGGACAACAAAATCTCTTCCTCCATTATACCTTGGGGAATAGCATCTACAGCTATACCAAGTCCGTGGGAGTGGTAGGACTTGGCAAAATTCAATACATTCAGTGAGAGTGCTAAAAGCATAACAAAATAATATCTCCCAATGACCCAGACCATGCCAAGTTAACTTTAATTCAACAGTAATTCATTTTTGTGGTAGCATTAAGAGGAAAGTGAGACTTTTGTCATTTTAAAGGCTGACAGCAAAAGGCTTGATAGCTACAGCCATCAGCATTGCTATCGTGTATTAGGATAGCCAGCATGCACAGGGCTGTGGGCAGGGAAGGCTTATTGAAAGGAGGGATAGAGTTTATTACCACCTCGTACGTTAGGTAAACACCTACAGCATTGTAAATGCCATTTAATTTATGGCATTGAGCTGGCCAGCCTGGCCTTTGAGCGGTCGCATCCACACGGCCGGGCCCAGTGTGGGCATGTGTCCCCATGGCTGCCCCACTCACCAGGCAGGGGCGAGGGCCTCGCCTGGGCCAGGGAAGGCCCCCTCGTGCCCCTGCCTGGCCCAAGGGCCCACCAGTTGTGCAGCTCCCTCCCTCTCCAGCCTGCAGCCAAGTTCCATGGGACTGCCCTGTGCTACCCCAGGCCTCCCATAGCACCCTCAGGCCCCATAGCACCAACCCCAAAAATGGCAGCTTGGCCACTATCCAGCCCTGGCCCTGCAGCCCCTGGGCGCTGACTGCCCCAAACGCACAGTGCTGCTGGCCCTGTGGTGACTCCCTACCAGTCCTTGTACCCAGCAGGCAGCGAGGCCGCTCCGGAGATGGCAGGGCAGGGGGACAGCAAGTGTGCCGACCCCCTGAAGGCTTGGTACTGCATGCATCCCTTGTACATGGACTGTTTCCCCCTTCTTTTAATTTTGAGTTTTACCACAACCACCCTGCAGACAGGAAGAGGGGGGTGCAACTTGCTCCTTGTGATTAGAACTTGTTCCTTGCCTTCCCGTCCTTTCACCTGTGGGTTATTGTGCTGTTTTGCAGAGCTTTTTGGTGTTTACAACATAGGTATCTCCTGAAGTACTTCAGGACAAATGCTTTCAAATGTGTCCATTCACAGCTGGACCCAAACTGAGCAATTCTTTCCATTTGAAAGGTAAAGAGATGAGCTCCATGCACATACCGGTTCTCTCTCCATCTCTACCTCTGGCATTTGGGATGCCATAGTTTTATCAGATTCTTTAATTTCAACATTTTCCTGAGAATTATTAGAGCTGCCCCAAATCATGTAGCTGCCTGTTAATAGCTCCTTTGTAAAACACTTGATTTTCTTCTGCTACACCCCTTTAAAACAAATGGATTGCATATGCATTCACTATTTACTGTGACATCCACTAAAACCAGGTAAACTCTGAGAGCATGAAGTATAGCAGTTATAATTTACTGTGCACAGGTAGCTTGATGGCTAGAAAAAAATTCAAAAGGCATTTTTGCTTTCAGCCTGATGAAGCTTAGCTAGAAACAATTAGTTTCATGATTTGGCATAAAGGTGAAGAGCCAACAGCAAAACAACCTTGATCTTGTTCATTTGCTGAATCTTTCAATTTATGGCAAACATAATTTAAAAACCCATGACATTAATCATTGTTCAAAGAGAGAACATTTATATTTGACTGTCTGGTGCTTTTACTAAGGTGACCCAATGCCTTACAGCACCAACATGGGTAGTTCTTAGCCTTCACTCCATTAATATGAATTATTTTACTGAAAGCTTAAGTGTGCAGTGAGAAACTTTTAAATCAAATGATCCTGTAATAACTCTATGCTTAATGGTATCATATACTAGCTGTCAATCTCATCCTGCAAATACTTTGGTTGCAAAGCTGTTTTATTTGCTTCTAACAACCCAATGGAAAAAGAAAGGGAAGGGGATTGTTTTTAGCAATCATATTATAATAGGTGATTAATAACCTACTTATTATAAATCAAGAAAATGTAGAAGGAAACCACAATCTCCTGTTGCGTGCTTACTTTCCTTGAAAGTACAAATGGCGGTGATTTTCCTGTTATCGGTGGAAACTTTTACTAGAGAAAAAAGCATGTGGTAGGAAATTTGTGTCTCAAATATAATAATGTGTTTTTGGACTGTTGTTTACAGATATTCCAAACTGCTTCGTGACAAACTATTAAAACCCTTCATTTTCTGTGACAATCCTCTCCCTCACCCCAACCCTAGATGCTTTATTGACTTGGTATCCTTGATTTGTCTCTGCAGTTAGGAGGGATGGTTTGTAGCTCTGTAGTTAAGCTGCAGATAAGCATTGCAGTCCAGGCACTCAAGCTTTTTATTACAGAGGAACAACACAACATATTCTTCTCAAAATTACAGATTCTGTTCTTTCAGGAAAAAGTTAGTTTTATAAGAATTAAAAAGTGAACTGCTAAGTTACTTATGGATGAAGACTAAAATGTTCCTCTACCAAAATCAGAAAATCTTTTCTAGAGTTGTCTTCCTCTGAGGTAACCAAAGTTTTTGCACAGTTAAAACTTAGTGATGGCTTAAGTAATGCCTATGTTGAAAGAACTTTTTAGGACTATGAGTTATTTTTCTTACAGTCTCCTTAGCTGAAAATCTTTCCTTCATTTGGACTTAGACATAATGGGTTATATCTTAATTACATCTCAAGAATTTCCTCTTAAAAACAAGAAAAAACAGATGGCATTCACTTCTTGCTTACCCTACTGCTGTGAGAAGACTTCAGCAAAAAGACTTCAGGTCAATCTAAGATAAATTCCAGTTAAATTGAATTAAATATGCCTTTGCAGTAAACAAATTCTTGATGCTGCTGAAATCATCTGACTTAACTGATGCTTGAATTGTTAGGCGGTGTTCAGAACTGTGCTTAAAGAACATGAAAATCATAACATGATGATAATGGTGAACTTTTCTTCTGAATCCAGCATTTCCTCACCTTTCAACTAATCTTTTTTGTTTTTCAAAACTGTCCTCATAGCACTGTTTGAGTAGTAACCCAGTATTTGTATCTGTGGAGGAATTGCATAGTGCACATATTAGTCCTTCGGTTACCTCCAGGGATGGCTGTTTAGTTTTAAAAAGTACATACTTATCATTTTGATTTTCATGAAGTCTTACAGGATTACAACACTGAGTACTGAGGATGAAGTCATGGAACAAGCAGGATATCAAGCTTTTGAGGTATGCTAAATTATTTGGAAACAATCTCCACATCTATGAGATGAACTTGTGAGATATCCTCACTCATGAATAGTAAGAATCCTTTTCTAGTTCTCATTCTAAGATTTTACTTAATTGTACAGGACATCTCTTTACTCCCTGTGACTTAGATAGCTATTAAATCATTCATTTACAAACAAACAAACAAACAAACAAACAAAAAAACATTCTACAGGGCACTGTCTGTTTATTATTTATTCACTGGGCCTCAAATATTGTGTGACCTGGATATTATGCCCTTTGGATAATAAATTCTGATATGTTTTCCATATAATAAAGGTGAATAGGAAGCACAGCTAATAAAAGAATGCTGCTTAGAGGTAGCTTAGAGGTAAGAATGTTGTTTATTTAAAACTGACATAACTGTAATATTCCAACACTGTAGGTATTATGATTATTTTTTTTCATTTTAAGACGAAGTTCTGCAAGAAATTCTATTATATGCCACTCTCTCTTAGAATAAAGTTTAACGATAAGACATCTCAGCACTTTCTGCACTGCTGTAGACTTTTCTGAAAGTCTAATAGGCTTCTGGCTTGTACTGTATTCCCAGAAGAGTTACTTCTGAGAAGCATGACCTACTGGAACAGTGCATAGATTTGTTTCTAGCATCTTACAGTAGAACTCCACTTTTTTCTTTTTTTTTCAACCTTGCCTTACTTTTTCACCTTGACTTTCCAAACTGTAATTATCCTTTGTGGAAAAGCAGATAGAAGATGTGTATTATAGAACTGCATCAGTGTGTCCTATGAAGCTATGAAACGTGGGTAGCTTTTTTCCTGAGATCATTTATATATAATGTCAGAAGGGAAACATACACAGCTTCATTTGTTCTTCCTTGTGCTGCTAGTTCTCTATAAATAAAGTCATTTGTTAGTGAAATTACCCCTTTACTTCTTGGTTGAGGCAAACATAGTTTTGTGTTATGAGATGTATCACATGCAAGAATGAAGTTGACTGGGGCTCCCACCATTGCTGTGGTCTAAAGATAAAACAGCAGACAGGTTTGCCTCCAGGTAATTAAAATCTAAATAAGAAGGCTGGATGAAGGAAAATTAAGGATAGAAGAAGCAAAGAGACTTCTATGGATGGCATAACTAACAAAGCCTAGTCCTTAGCATATCTCTGTAATGTCTTGTATCTTCTCTGATGTCTAAAACATAATTGGCTATTCTGACAGAGGCAGTAGTAATAAGATCCCTTTCTTGAAGCCACTGCTGCTTTCATGAAACGTTAGGGAATGTAATATCTTTGAAGAGTTGGAAATTAGCCAAGGAAATTCCTGAGGTGTCAGACAAACTGAATATGGTTGTGTAATCTTAATTTTCTCTTGAAACCCAACTGAACAAAAGGCAAGTGACTTGCCTGGTGTCTCCCAGCAAGCAAATGATAGACTTGGGAGGTTTTACTGGTGTCTCCTGTTGCCTTTTCCCACATGGTCCTATGGTGCTATGGCCAAAGTCACAATCTGACCCTTCCTTTTCAAGTACTGCTGTTGTTTCCTTTCTTGAGATTGGAACAATGTACATTATTTAATTGTATTTAAAAAGGTTTGGTAACCTCATTCTTTCTCCCCAAGCCACTTTCTGAATTTCATGTTACTTACAGCTTAACTGAGCATCTTCTTTTTTACTGTTGCTTTTCTGCCATTAATTAACTTCATTGATTCTGGCTTCTTTCTCTCTTTCTGTCTTTCATCCACGTGCATTCTCGTTCACCTCACTCACATTACATGCTATCACTTTGAAGGAATGAAGATGATGTAACAGTAGTAGTGTGAATGGTCAGAAGAACATGGGAAAAGACCATCGGATAAGCAACACAATATGGAATATGTTGTATCTGCGTTTGTTAGTTGACCGGTCAGTATATTGAAATGTTAATGAACTGATATTGCTTGATTTGGTGGAATTTTGAGCACTCCTGAGTAACAGCTGCTATTATGTTCACATGCGGCAGAACTGAATCAATAAAGTCCTAACTAATATGATATACAGAATCCCAAAACATGAAGTTTGCTTCTGCATGGCTACTTGTATTGTAGGTATTCACACCTGCACAGTATGGCTGTAAAAATATCAAATCAAAATCTTTGAAACCATTCAATGACAGTATTTTACTCTCTAGACCCGATTGAGATTCACAGGTGTCAGGTGTGAGAAAATAAGAGGATCACTCTAACAACCTGGAATCATCAGAGGTTTCGGTGGGACAGAATTAGACTGCAGTTATCAGTGTAGTCCTTAAAATCAATGTAACATAAACACAAGCATATCATTCATGCATATCCCCTGCTAATATTTAACATCTGCAATCTCTTTACAGAAAGCAGAAGGGGCTAAATAGATCATATGGGAAGTAAACTCTTGTAACCACTGATCAGAAAAAAAGTTCATCAGTTGCAAGGAAGTGTCACCAGAGTAATTAGTATCACCAGACAATTCTGATCCTTCAAAGTATTTGCCAATTCTTTAAGCCTGTCCTGGCATATAACAGATGAAAGGTAAAGCACTTCCTTTAGAGACTCCGGGAACACTATATCCCCAGCTTGCAAAACATTTGCATCAAAGTTATTAGTTCTGATTCTTTGTGACAAGGAGTCTTATTATATCTGAATATCTTCTTATAATAAGAGAAGTTACTGACACCATGTCAAAACCACTAATCTGTTCTGATTACATTTGGGTATTTTTTCAGGTTGCCCTGTTTTTCTTCTTTTGTATGATGCTTACAGAGCATACTTGAGCATATTTTCTTTCATTACTCATGATAGTCTGCTCATCTGGGACCTGTGAAGTTACGTAAATAACAAAAGCAGAAAATTGTGCTCATGAGGACAATTTATCATCAATTCTTATGACTTGTTTCAAGCACTATCTTCTAGCTTATTGCACTATAAAAAGGAAGCTTTACTTAGTTAATATTTGTGCAGCATTTTCAAGACAGAAAGGACCATAAAGGTGCTGTTTTAAAAGAGATCTGTGACCACTGAACAAATCATGATTGCCTTTTGATGATACTGGCACCCTGGAACTTCGCACTGTGATCAGAGACAAAACTGGGAAGGAGGAAGAAGCCTCAGCTACCTCTGTTAAAGGAAAACCCCCAGCAGGTGTTAGCAATGTAGGGTTCATGGTAGGTTAGGGGGCACTAAAACTTTTCTGTCTTACTGACTCTTCTGTCAATTTAATAGAAAACCTAGCAGCATCATGCCAGGGGTTCATAAACCCTTCTCTGTTGGTATTGTACTGGTAATCTTTACTGGCAGAGGTGCTGGGTATCACCACGGGGAGCTGTGTAATGACAGGTACTACTTCTGACAGAGGTAGCATCTCCCTAGGGTTTAGGTGGACGTCACATCAAGTTCCTCAGGTGGGAAAGTGACTCCAGTTTGGTGCTAGGGTTTAGAACAAAACAAAGTCCTGGAGGCTGGAGCATTATCCCAGGATTTAGAAAAGCCAGGCTGTGTTTCTCAAACTGTGTGACTTCAGACAGGACACTATTCTCATCTGCACCTCCAGTTCCTGTCTGTAAAGAGGGGTTGCAGTTTAGGGGTATAACAAGGGCTTCTGCCTCAGAGAAGCATAGTAGTCAGGTCCAGGACAGACAGTGGCATACAACCATCAGAAATATATGTGGTTTCTAGTGAATCCTCAGTGCTACCCAGGTTACTTCACTACAAACATGGATACTGACTTTGCTCCAGCTGCTCTGTCAGCTGTACAGCACATCTTCTCCACATCTTTTCCTGCCAAATACTTGAAGTTGTGCCTTACTAAAAGTCAACCAAATCACCTTAAGGCAGAAGATGTTCAGAACAAAGAGAAATTAAAAGATTAATTTGGGGTTCAAAGTGGAAGGAACTTTGTGAGGACCTTATGAGGACTGGGTTGAGCATACAAAGTGAATAGTTAGAGAGTCTAGGTACCTCCAGTGGG
The DNA here is from genome assembly GCA_013399115.1 of Anseranas semipalmata. NCBI lineage: Eukaryota > Metazoa > Chordata > Aves > Anseriformes > Anseranatidae > Anseranas > Anseranas semipalmata. The sequence continues at coordinate 23,530 of VXAA01006451.1, forward strand.
CTGTGTAGCTATCGTAATCCTTAGACCCTGCTTAGAAATACAAGCCTTTTGGGTGGTCTGAAAATTCACTGTGCCATAAATATGGATCAGACAGGGAGGAAGCTCTTGTTTATGTTGTCCTAGTTACATAGTTTGCTGCAGCAGTTGCTGATTTGATGCATTAGGATGGCCCTCAGAGTTGGTGCAAATAGTGGGAATGTTGCTGAGGTAAAAGAAGAGGAGTTAGCACTCAGCAAAAACAGTGGCTATATCTCAAGAAGATATTGCAGAGAAAATCCTCACTCATCCAGGAAGCAGCTTTCCAAACCAGATTTCAGACTACCTAGATAGTAAGACCTTTTGCAAAATGGCTTACTATCTTTTTTTTTTTTTTTTTTTTTTTTTTTTTTTTTTTTTAAATATATCCAAAAAACAGTT
>VXAA01006451.1:24445-202823 GCA_013399115.1 Anseranas semipalmata
TTTAAGGAAAATAAAGGCCTTTCTTTATAGCAATTTTAAGTTAACACAGCTTTTAAGCATATTAGCTCACTATGCAAACTATTTAGGAAAGTAATTTCCTCAGATACATGTACACATCTCTAAATAAGTACAAATATGTAAAAAATATATATAAGTATAAATAAATACACAGTTGGTACTCAACCTAAAATCTTTTTTACCTTTACCAAAAGAAATAAAATTGTGGAAAGCTTGTACTGAAACATATCTTTAAGCAGATAAAAGGAAATATTTCCATTTTGGAGCATAAAGTCGTTCTAGGAAAGTGCTTGCCATAAGAATACATCTGAGACATATTGTGCGGTGCAGTTTTTCTTTAAACAAACAACTAAATAATTTTAAGACAAATGAGCTTGTGAAAACTATGAGAAAGCTATTCGATAACAATAATTTAGTAGTGCTCCAGAGCTCAATCTGATTAAAGATTGGTTTTCTTCACTACACAGGTAGATGTATGCTTCTGTTTTTCTGTTTGCTTCTGAAGGATTTTAAAATCAGTTTTTATCAAAGACAGGATTTTGAATTAAGTCTGACTCTGAAATGAAAATTTGAGATGAACAGTCTGCAAGTGAAAACAAGCTTACCTTCTTTCCTAATTTAACTGAACTGACATGAAATCACATACAAGTTAATGCTAAGCACAATCTTCATGGCCTTGTTCCCAGCATAAGAGGGGAACATTCTCCTAAGAACAAAAGAGAACCCTAAACATTTCCCTCTCTTCCCTACCCAGGCACGATTTCCTCAGAGTCAACACATTTATAAATACAGACTCTCTGTGATTGCTTTGCTTGGCAAAACAAGACAAATTCTTAGTATCTGTGACCATCGGCTCTTTATTCTCCCAATCATTCAAGAACTCTGTGTCTTTTGGCTTCACTTCATCTCTAGAGGAGCTGGCCAGAGCTGTGTGTAGTGTCCCTCATGAGGTTCTCCAATCTGTATGTGTTGGTGTTAACATCTCTATCTTTACTGGAATGGCATCCATAGACGCATTCAGAGAGTATGATTTCCTTCTTCATGCTTGTATCATGTTGCTGTCTGATGCTCTGTCTCCATCCTTTTTTAAGATTTCTTGCACCTGCTCTGGGCATCTGCTTAAAGGGATTTAGCTTCGTAATACTGTGTGAAAGTATCCTGTCAAGTAGAGATGTTGCAGGAGTGGTGATGGTGGGGTTACTTTTCCAGGCTGGGCAGGTGCTTTATCTTGTTGCTCAGCTTCTTTCCTCCTTTCTTTCTTTCTTTCTTTCTTTCTTTCTTTCTTTCTTTCTTTCTTTCTTTCTTTCTTTCTTTCTTTCTCTTTCTCTCTTTCTCTCTTTCTTTCTCTCTTTCTCTCTTTCTCTCTCTTCTTTCTCTCTTTCTTTCTCTCTTTCTTTCTCTCTTTCTTTCTCTCTTTCTTTCTCTCTTTCTTTCTTTCTTTCTTTTCCTCTTCTTTTCTCTTCTTTCTTCTTTTCTATCTGTAGTTATGCCATATTAGTGTGCTTGGGTTTAACATAAGATACTATTGAAATCTGCGTAGTATACTTCTCATTTCATGGGTGCAACAGGCCTCTGCTTCGGCTACACTTCTGTGTGATCTTGAGCAAATCCGTTTGTCCCTCAGTCTCAAAAGTACTTGGTCCATTATTGAAGTACTTTTGTTGAATCCCAGCCCTGAATTAGGTTCTCTGTAGGAGATGTCACAACAATTTGCTATTTAGATCCCTTGACAATAGACAAACAAAAAGCCAGGAGTTAGGACTGAAATGCAGAAGGCATCTGTTATCTTTGCTTAAGATCCTAACTCATGAAGGTGGCCCTGGGGAGGTTTGCTTGTTTTTCTGTTATTAGACAAGCAGAGAGGGAGAGACCCAATGCCTGCAGTTACGAAGACATACCTGTGGAATGGTTGTTGTGAGCTGAAATCATTGCCCAGCCTGATTCAATGCAGAGATCTGACTCCCTCCTGTGAGACTAGCAGATTTGTGCTGGTGCTGGGGAACATTTCTCCCACTCACTTGTCACGGTGTTTACTGATACTGATTGTATCGGCCTAACCTGAGTGTCGGTACTAGAAGTGGGTGCCTTTGCCACCTACTCATGGGTTAAATGGGTTTGGCCTTTCTTTGAAAACATATACAGTTTGGGTGCATAGGTACTTGTATATATGCAAAAGCAAGATGAATAAATACTTCAGAAAAAAATAGTTATGTTGAAGAACTTGCTCTCAAGAAAGTATAAGAAAAAAGGTCCTTCACCTGCTTATTTTGGGGTAACTTCTCTGCTTTGTTGAAACATTTATATGTACTCAACCAGAAGAAATATAAGTCAGAAGTTCTGAGGTTATTACTGAGATCCAAAAGATGAACTTAGGCATTTAGAGGGCAAGTAGATGCCTAACTAGTGCTGAAGATCTTGGCTTTCACCTTTGTCTCGCCCCTTAAATAGCAATACAACTCTTGGGTTTGAGTGTTTTTAGCATTTCTCTGAGCTCATCCAGTATATTTCCTTGCACCCCAGTTTTTATTAGGTTGAGTTCTTCCCAGGATGGGAAAGAAACAGCTGCCAGAGGCAAGGCAGAATATGTGCTGGAGGACAGAAATGTTGTCAAGAAGAATGTTGTACTCTGGTAGTTTTGAGAGAAAGTAGTCGCAGGCATCCTCCTTTGATTTACAGACCATGATTGCTTAGCCTTTTGGCTTAAAGCTGGATCTAAACAGGGACTTCAGCGCTGGTGGGCAGGAGGAGAATTACTAAGCCAGTGTTAAGGTCTGAAGTTCTCTAGGGGGGGGGCTTAGGAGAATTAAGCAGGTAAGTGCGTGCCCAGGATTAAAGATAGGCAGCGTATTTTGTGAGAGGCCCCTCAGAAAACTAATGGGCAATACCTTAAAGAGGAACATTTGTAACACTCCCCATCTCCATACGGATACAAGCACGCACCAGTATCCACAGTCAAATGTCACGGTAAGCGTAGGATTCACAATGAATCATTTTTTCCAGCATGTCACACACTGTTCCTGTGACTGCTGATAAATGGTTTGGCCTTTCTTTGAAAGCATATACAGTTCGGGTGCAGCTGCATCACAATATGGGCAATAGACTCATCCAGGGAGGATGAGACCGGTGTTCTTGCTCCTTCTGAGATCAGAAGGCCTGAAGCTATAATTTTCCCATACCATCACTGCCATGCTACAAAAAATGTTAGAATGATTGCAAGGAAATGCAAGGAAATAGGTGCACTCGTAGGGCCTCCTGTGGCACCCTGCAGCGATAAAACACCTTTCATGTGTGCAGAGGGGACTGGAGCTGCTGCCTGTGCCTTTACAGCCAAGCTCTGATTCCCCTAATACTGGATCTGGTAGTAGTGCATAGTCCAACCCTCCTAGGACAGCTTAGGCAATAACATTAGAAGATGGATCAAAATGCATTCTTTTGAGCTTAAAATATCTTGTTCAAAATCCACAGCCAGAAATATTAAAACAAAGTTCTGAGAAAAAAGATTTTGAGCCTCTCTATCATCTGTAGCCTAACTGTGTTTCACTGGTTTCACTCCAGTGTGCTCTAATGAACCTTTGTGTGGTTGACTGGAGGTTTAAGTCTGCAGCTTTAATTCCACCTGCAACCTGCAGTTTTATAGAACATCTTCATGGAAATGGGTATCTGCCTGATCCTTCTTCTGTTTTTTTGGTTGTTTTTTTTGTGTGTGTGTGTGTGTTTGTGCTTTATTCTGAGAAGTAGCACAGTTTATTGTCTCTAGTTCTAACAGAGGAAGGAACTTCCCCAAACACACTGAGATCTCGCAAGGGCTTTAGAGACTAATTGGCCTGTCTAAAATAACATAGCAGCCTAAAGGAAAGGTTGGAATCTGAGGCATAGGCCAGTGACTTAGCTATGAAGCCAGTTTTTCTTTCAGGACTCAAAGACTCACTGATGTCTCCAGAAATACTTCAGTGCTTTGACTGGAGATCCTTTACAACACTAATGTGTATGGGTACCATATGCAACATGCAGGGATCAGTTATCCCCATAGATCCTCACTGGAATCTTTTCCAAAAATCTCACCTCCTTGACGCTTCTGTTCCAAGAAATGCAGCCCCCACCAACCCTCTGGTGCAAGCAAGGAAGACTTAGACATCCAGGCCCATGGAGGAGAGGCGTTGTGAGCTCTGTATATGTTCGTAGAGTACAATTGCAGGTGCTAGAGATGGATACAGGTATCACGACTGGCGACATGAAGCACTCAGTGGAGGTAGGCAGCGACTACAGCAATTATTCCAAATTAGTAGCTGCTTTTCTTTAGCTTTTCACAATAAGGACTTTGTTTACAAACAGAAATGGTGTTTTCTACAAATAGACGTAGTGGAGGCCCCACGGAAAGTTTGAGGTGTCTCCCTCCACTCACTTGTGCTCAAATTGGGTGCAGAGCAGCTGCTCCAAGTGGCACCTCCAGCCTCCCGCCTGCCTGAAGAGCTGGCTTTGATCTCTCATCCATAAACAAATACAAGAAAGGCTGTTTCAGTGGATGGGAGCCGTCCTGTTTCCAGGTAACCACGTCCTTTCCTCATTGATCACTGTGGAAACCTGATTCCCTCCTTCTGTTTCCTCTTAACGAGAGAGCATGCTTCCTCGCTAGCGGAGAGGGGAATTCTTTCATTTCCTATTCCAGCCCTTGACTCTGCGGTAGCAGAGGGTCACTTTCCTTTCTCATGTGAGGCGCTTACATTTCAGCAGTGTTGAAACAAACAGACACTCCAGGTAGTCTCACAGCTGCTTCAAAATAACCTGCTCAAAATTCATTGAAAAGAAAAGAAAGCCTTTTTTTGGCTGTTGTTGTTTTTTTGAGAGAATCGTGCTATGATGTGCAAACACATCAAGATACAGAACACAATTCATGTCCCATGCGTAAGAACAAACCTTCCTGGCTGATCAGGCATTTCCGTCTGCACTTTAATTACAGTCATTCTCAGCTGATACAAAGGAGTTTTGGAAGACTTTTGTCATGAACTTGAACTGGTTTAAGGTCAGGATAAAACTTTCTGAGAACATGGTTCCCATCTCCGAGAATGTTTCCCAAACTGCTTTCTGTCTGCATTTGTTCAGGCCTTCTCCATATGATGCAGAAATGGTATTACGGAAATCCAGACATACTTCACTTCTCATTTTAGTCAAAATGTAAAAAAATGTAAAAATCAGACAGGACTGATTTCACTTATGCTTCCATCTCCACTTCAAATGTTCCCACTTTAGAAGGAAAAAGAAATGCAGTAGCAAGTCCCATACTGCCAAACATGCTCAGGTGCTAACTTTTGTTGGACTGTTTTTGACCACAAAAAGCTGTGTTTTTTTTTTTTGTTTCCAATGGTCTCAACAATTTTGTCTCATGATTTTATTTAAGTCTTGCATTATTTGGTGTTTTTGGTAACATAAAGATCTGTGGTTTTCTCTCTTAGTAACCCTATCGTGTGCACAGTTGTCAAAATATATGGTGGTATGTCCTGTCAATACCTCTGATGGGTAGATCAGTATTTCCCCTAACTTTCTAAGCTTGCATACTGAAATCTTAGCATCTCACACATTTCAACTTATATATTTGTGTCTTCATCCTGTGATCTTTCCAGGTCTGCAGCCATAAATGACATTATCCATTCACCCTCAAATTATCATTATTGCTTTAAATCTAAAGACATCTGTAGCTTCAGGCAACCAAGTAGTCACACAAAGCAAAACAAAACAGCCCTTCCCAATATTAGCTTCCATGACAATCAGAGAATTAGTTTCTAGTCTAAAAGATTATTTCCAACAAAATTACACTGGCCTTTTAAATTGTTACCACTGGGATTGGAGTGGGGAGAACCATGGACAGACAATATTTTGCTCCTTTGGTTCTTGTTGCTTTAACATGATTTTCATATTGAAGTTCCTAATTTCAAGACAAGAAGTGTCTTCCACTGACAAACTTGCCTTGAGAGCCAAGTGTTTCAATATTTGCATAAAATTATGAAAATGAAATAGTTTACTTTGAGTGCCTTTTTTTTTTTTAATTTCTGAGTGATTTAAAAAAAAATTATTATTTTACTTGATCTTCTTCTGGATATTTTTAATACTGCTTTCACTTCTTAATATAGTTATTGGCATGTAGGGAGGTCAGTTCTACTTCTTGGTGTGGCTGCTTACCACCACCACCATCACCACCCCCTGCCCCCAGCATGCTACAGCTGAAATTGGCAGAGGCCAGTTACATGTTATGTTCAGTATTGGTCCAATTGTATTTTTGGATGCACCCAAGGAGAAGCAAATGCAGCATGAGCAGAAAGCCAGGCAGCTTTTCCTCAAATTGTAATGTTGGAGGCTTTCTCTCTGCAAGAGAAAGCCAATCTCACAGGTCTGGGGAGAGCTATCTGCGTGAGTTTTGTTACAGACTTCAAAGGGCCAGGATTTCACTCCAGATGAAAACCCTGGAAAAGAGCCTCACTTTGGCCACTGCATCAAAGGGCTGGATGGATGTAAAACGAAAGCTAAAAGCCCCTTTTCTGGTCCAGAGGATGATTCCCTCCAGCAGAGACACCACGTAAAACAGCACAGAGTCTCACTCCAGATGTCTGTGTGTTGCTTTCCTTTGATGGATGCCCATCCCAGTTTAAGAATAGCTTCAAGTCATAGAAGGATGCACATTTTGAATTCAGAATAAGATGAGACTGGATTCCTTGTCTTTACAGTATTGCCTCTTCTCAACATACATATCCAATCCCTAGCATGGTACAAGCTAGTGAACAATGCTAGAGAAAAAATATGCTTTCCCCTTGCATACATGCACACAGCATGAAGTACAGGTTTAAGAAGATATTCTAGACTTATAGTATCAGATGCTGATTGTTTTGCATTATTCAAAGAGCTTCTGCTGAGGTAATCCAAATAGCTATTTCATATATTATAACAATTAACTTGTGAAAAAATACTCATTGTATCCTCATTTCCAGTAACCATCCTTTTTGACAGGCAGCGTATTCCCCTTTGTGATAAAACTAACCAAAAACCAGCCAGAGAGGAAATTCAAAATGGGTTTCTGACTCTTTCACCAAACCCACTTCAGTTTTACATCAGACTTAGTTATTGGTTTTGGTTTTACATTGCAGTTGCAAAACATGTAGGAGCAGCAACTGTGAAGGGTTCTTGGGTTGCTGTTATCTCATAACTATATAGACTGTATAAATGTGTGTCGGGGCTTTTGCAAGCTGAACACCATTGTAGACTGGGAGGGCTCTCGTTCCATGTTCAGCCTTGAAGAAATGTCAGAAACCCCATTAACTGCTACATTTTGTGTGTAGGCATATAGAAGTATATATACACGCACATATTTGTGTTCTGATATCTCACAAGCACAATTTTGTGTCATATTGGAGGGAAAAACAACTGTAGCGGGGTTCTTGAACCAGCTACCTAGGAGAGGTGGCTCTTGCCATAAACATCTGCTGGCAGCATCTGTGTGCCACGTGGCGATGCTCACCCTGGCCCGCCAGGTGCGCTCCCGGACCAGCACACCTACGTCCTCACAGAATTCCTGTTAAACATCCATTATTAAAAACACCGCATTAACACAGCTGGAGTGCTCCAGGAGTGCAAAGGTGCTGCCTCTCTCAGCGTGCTGAGCTTTGCAGGCATCCCAGCACATTTACAGCTACCTGACCTCTCTGCCCACTGTTGCATTGACTAGACTATATTCCTTCTGCCCCTGTTTTCACAGTTGCAAAACAGATTTCACAAAACAACTAAGGCTTTTGAAATTTTTTTTTCATGGTTGCTCCCCTACATATCTTTCCAAACCCCAGCATTCTAGCTTTAATAGCGCAATGTTTTTTGACAAAGGACAAAATAAAATCGTAGGAAGAAAAGCAGCAAATCTATTTCTCTTCTTCACAGAAAGCATAAAGCAAAAAGCTTCTTAGTAAAGATCCATTGCATTCCAACAAATAATGTTGATTACAGAATCAAAATTGAAATAGAAAATGAATTTTTGCAGAACCAAAAAATATGTGTAATAAAGCCACGCAAATGATTTGAGCCTATTTTCAAACTCTATTTTTCATCAATGCTTTGTTAAAAAAAACTGACTTTTTTTGGCCAGCTTTGGAAGATGTGTTTATGATTTGTGCATTAGAACAAGAATAATATAGATGATTACCTAGACATTAAGGCTCAGTTTGTGAATATTTGCTAAGCAGAACTGAGAAAACAAACATAAATCCTGCAGATTTTTTTTTTTTCTGTATAAGGGCAAAAGTTTATCCTGACTGGTATGAAATATGAAGCTTTTCCAAAAAAAAAAAGAGCAAAGAAACAGAATCAAAGCAAAGTGTTAAGGAACTACTGTAAAATCCTATACCGTATAATCCCAACAGGGGTCAGTCTGACTCCTAGCTGTTGCTGTCTTCACAGAAACAGTGATACTGTCTGCAATACTTACAAGCACCCAACTCACTTGGATGCTTCTGAAAACGTCATCCATGAGCCACCGTGCCATTTTTCCTGTTTACTGGTCACTAGAACATGGACCAGTGACTAACCCCACCTGTAGCTTGCCCCCTGTAACAGCCACAACCAGAAACTTCAAAGGAGGCAAATACCAGAGCAGGCCCTTGGCTCACCTGTGCCCCCACTTAGTTCGCTCGACAGAGAAAGGCCAGGCTGTGCCTCAGCACACATTTCCAGTGGAGGCTGCAAGGAAGGGAGAGACCTCTGGCGATCTTAGGTCTTAGGCGGTGTAACCCCAAAAACTTTGTGAAAATCCCTGCCATTGCAAACAGAAACTAAATCCTGAATCCTAAAGGCAAGGCCATTACACTAAAGAAGAACTTTTGCTGTTTGAGTGTATGTAGACAGTTTTCTCATCTTTTTTTTTTTTTTTTTAGCTTCTTGGTGCAGTGCAATTTCTCTTTGCTCCAGCAGGTAGAGCTACGGCTTCAAATATTCTCCAGAAAAGCTGCTGGTCTGTTCGTCTGGGTTGAGCAGCGTCTCCCCAGCTGCATGACTTTGTGTTTTAGATTAGAGCTCTAAAACAACAAATCCAAAGCACAGCACAAGCACTCTGTTTGCATTTCCATAATTGGTAGGAAGCTAAAACTGGGATCCCATCAGCTGGACAAGCCTTAATCTCACTGTGACAACTGTAAGGCTGCCCACAAACAAGCAGTTATATGGGCTGAAAAGCTGTGCTAAAAGCCTAGCAATATCAATGGAAAGTGCACACCGGGAGGCAAAGTGAGGTGATATGATTCACTGCCACAAACAGAGAGTTGGAACAGCCTCTCCTTTGAACTCCCAAAGCATCACCAGCAAAAACAAGCAAATAAGCAAAAACAAACAAACAAAAAAACATGAAACAAACAAACATCAAAACTGCTTTGTTTTGTTTTGTTTTGTTTTCCCCCAAAAAGGAACAGAAAGGCAACACTTCAACTCTTCAGGATGGATGGCACCCCTGTTGATTAATGAATTTTTTAAATTTTCTGACTAAGACTGCAAGAACAAAACAAAACAGAGTCTGGAAAACTTGCAATTTTTGAAATCATAGTTTGTTTAAGCAGTATTTAAACATTTTTTTCCCAGATGGTCCATAAGTTTACTAAGTCAGTCAGAACTGGCTGGATCAGATAAAACCTCACCACACCCCTAGTACTGTTCCCATTTGTAGATTATCATGGATAGTTCATAACCCCCAAAATATTAACAGTTTCTTGACGTAGTAAAGGATGGGAGCTTTCTGAACCTGAACCAGGTCTGCAGTGACTTTTACAGATGTTTACTGGCTGGAGAGAATTAGATCTCTGGTCTTATTTCAGTTTCTGGTGAACATCTATCTGCTCCAGAAACAGAATCACCCCCTGCTCCTTCCCCCAAGCGAGCGAGCGCATACTGAAGCTGAAGATTGGCTTGCAAGACATTGCCTCTGCAGCCCAGCCCTGAGATGTGGTGCCAGACAAGTGAGGGGCTGGTTACCACGTACGGAAACCTGTGCACAAGTACACACTGCCTGAGTGACATCTCTGGAGCCTGAATCAATAAAATATCTTTGGGTAGTCAATTAACTTTGAAACACAAAGACACAATTATTTGCATTTTGCTCCCTCCCTCTCTGGATTTAATTGATAGCTTTATGGTAATTTGTTTATTCCTTTTGAAAAATGCCAGTCCTACCCAAGGCACAATACTTTTGTAGCAGAACTGCAATTCTGTTTGAAATTGCTTAAAAGACAACGTCAGTGCAGGAAAATATGAATATGGGGTATTATAAACATAAAGAATGCCATTCAGAATGCCTCCAGTACTATGGTAAAGATAAACTGAATTAACGTGTTCTGACATCAGTGAACAGCAGTGTTTTCAATGCAGACAATTCTAATTATATTGCTTTTCATGGAATTAGCGTGGCAAGTGCAATTTGTTGGGGCTGAGTTCTCAAACGGTAGAAATTAGTGTAGTTCCATCAGAATCAATGAATCTATGTTAGCAGAAGATCTGAGCAGTAGCGTTTTATTTTTTCCCCTGCAGCCTGCTGATATTATATCATTTTAGTCTGCTATCTTTCATTATTGACATCAGCTGATAACAGTTCTTAACATGTTTGGGCCATTCACACAGAGAGAGCTGCATAGGCTGGCTTAGGCAACACCAGAGATGATGTGCTAGCCTCAGTAGTATGTCTTCCTTAATTCAATATTAGAATTGCCATGGAAACCTCTTAGCAACATAGAAGATGAAAATGGAACAAGAAAGAAAAGATGCAGTCAGCTCAAATGGTAATTCTAGGGGCAAAAAAAAACAAAAAACAAAAAACAAACAACAACAACAAAAAAAACACCTAAACCACAGAAACTTACTAGCCTTGGGAAAACATAAGAAACAAAACTAAACTGCATCTGAGAAGTTCATCTTTCAAATTCCTGGGTGGATTCACTCCTCATGTCTTTCATATCCTGTTTTTTTTTTGTGTGTGTGTGTGTGTGCTACTAACCGAAATAGCCAAGCTGTTGTGCTGCCTGCACTGGACATTGTATTACAGATTACACTGGTGTCCTCCAGTCCTTGCAAAGGCTTGCTTTTGCCTGCTGGGAAATGGCAGGTAATTCTGGTGTTTTAGAAGCAGCTCATTGTGTCTCTGTGGGTAGCGATACCTTTTGGCGTGATCTTTTAAGTTGCATTGTTGTTCAGCTACCCAACCTATCTCTTACTGTTAACAACAACCAGTGTTAGTAGAAGCTGAGCTTCAGGCCTTAGGACTTTTTTCTAACTATGGGAATTCCCTTATCCTATAGAATACATTAAACATTGAGCAATATCCATTTATTCAGTCACTGACAGTACCTCTGTGGTTTGACAGATTTTGACTGCATGGGCAAGATTTAAAATATGATTAATGAAGCTGGATAGCTAGATGCACCCATGTTGAAGGTGCCCGAGGAAACATCTATAATACAGGTGCAGATAAACATCAGGCCTGAATAGGTTAGATATGAATCAGGTCCAGTCTGGGAACCATGGAGCTTTGGTAACATCCACGATGATTTGTAAGCTGAACATTGAATATATACATTCACTTGAGCACAACACTGAGCCAGCATGGGTACATGGCATTTCCACCCCGCTCAGGAGTTGTGCAAAGAAACTTGAATTTGTCCTTTTTGCGACTTTTTGCAACTTACAGATGCCCCGAATTTCAAAGGGCCAGTGTTTGATTTTTCATTTATCAGCTTAGAAATCAGCTGCTGGTTTTGATCCTTACTATTAAAAATTCTTCTGACGCCATCCACCTGCATATACACACATCAGTCTCATGAGTTCCTATCCACTCCCTGTGCGCACATGCAGGATGTGCAGCGCTGTGCCTCCCATAGGAGATCTTTGTCAAGCTTGTGCAGCAAGCACAAAACATAGGTAATGTAAATGACTCAAAAATTAGGATTTATACAGTACTGACAACTGATATCACAATTATTGTACAAATAGGTTCTACTCCTACTGGAATTCACAAGGGAGGCTCATACAGTCACTAGTGTTGCTTTCAGCAAGGACAATTTGTTTTTCATTTCTAGGAGGGGTCAAATAAAATAGTCCCAGGGACTGAAAGCAGTCAGATGTAAAATAAGACATTTTTGGATGGTCAAAAGCAGCAAAAGCAACAGTGTATTGTGTGAGTATTGCAGAGGCAGGCAATTTCAAGCATCATCATGCTTTTGATGTTCTCCAGTTTTATCAATGGACATTCTTTTTTAATGGATAGATAAAGCAATTTCGCTGAGGTGCATTAAAAAAGAATGATTGAGAAAATCAGTAAAGCAACTTTTACTTTTACATATTTATGCCAGATTTAAGATACTCACCAGATTTTCTGTCAGTTTAAACCTTTGGATATCTGCATAGAGTTACCATAAAAGCTGACTTCCATTGTCCACTCGCACAGATAGGTCAAAAATGCTGTCTTTAAAAGACATTGCAAAGTCTGCTTTTATATATTTGAAAATTATCTGTTTTATCTCTTATGTTTAGGCGGAGTACCCTCTCCCCTTTCTGTAAGCACACGAACTCCAATTCTGCTTTGAGACAGTTGCTAATCCTACTTCCTTTAAAACACCGCTTCTTATTCTTTACTCATTAGATTTTGTGGAACTTAAATCCTTAAAAAATAAGACTATTCTTATACATCCAGCTCAGTCATAAGCTCATCAACAAAAGTTCCAGTCTTTGCAAGGAGAGAAGTTCTGAGACACCAGTCAGAGGCAAACAGTAGACGGGACAAACTGATCACCTATAAATGAGAACATACAATGTGGCTGCAGCAGCAGGAGACTAGACTTGATGGCCCGGAAAATCGCTGTCAGACTAAAGGTCTTTGATTCCCTGACTCTTCAAATAAGGTGATGAGTGCTTTACTAGTGGGTCAGCAAGGTAGTAAACTTCTAATATCATAATATTTGTGCAAAACCCAGCTACTCTGCTGCAATAGATTAGAAGCCAATCTATTTTGTGCCTTTTTTTTTTCTTGCTCTTGCACAACTTCTTCACTGACAATGCAGTCTAGATTTTTAAGTATGTGACTGCTGCTTATAATAAGGTTTATAAACAGATACTCATTCCAGCAAGTCTTAAAAGGAAAAATTCCAAATAGAGAATAGACCATAATGAGCTATTTTTAAGGGAAACAGGAGCTATATGGTGGCTAAACTACTATTCCCCCCCCNTTTAAAAAGTCCAATGGAAAAGTAAACCCTCTAGAAACCTCTGTTGGTTTTGAAAAGTTTTATTTCAATGTTATCTTGCTGTAGTCATGTGTGTAGAGTTAAAATTAGACCAACCGAGATAGTAGCATTGTGTTATATTGGCAATTAGGTGTTATACCTGTTCCATGTAGTGTGTACACCATTTTCAAGTTAGTTTAATATGCACATAAGTCAAGAGTTACATTTCAGACAGATTTGAGGGGCTTTAAATTTTCAGGAAACAAGCTCCCTAAGCAAGCAGAAGTAAGGCTGAAGAGGCCAGTTTACAGAGTGAAAAATTCACAGCTTGATGACAATGTAACCTCATTAGTTTCTCTGTTTATTTCACATAGGCACACAAAAAAAGAGATGTTCCCATTAATACTACCGTTGAGCTCTTGATCCACCTGACCTTGTGTACAAGATGCACAGGCTTTGTCCACGACACAGCAGAGATTTCCCCCTAACAGCCCGAGCAATCCTTCCAGCTCGCAGTTGGATGGTTGATGGGGGCCATCACCACCTGCCCAGTCGTGGTGGGGTTAGTTAATCGCCGCGAGAGGCAGGCAAGGGAAAATCTTCAGAAGGGTATGGCAGTTTAAAATGGTAAAATTGCTTCTTCATACGACTACTTGCTCTGCCTGCATGTGACCCTGCCCCCAAAAATCTAATGGGAGAAGAAATTGGCTTAATTTAATTAAGTACTGCAAATTAGCCTTAATTCCTCTGCAGAGGCTGGTTATATGGACACTGTTTCCTGAAATTTAGACTTCCACGAAGTGCTGAAGGAAAAGCTTGGTTAAAGCTGTCCATTAAATTATTTGTATGTGGAATTAATGTAGCAGTTCTGCATTTGTTAGCTCATGGTAGTAACTAGGTTATGAGTCAGTACAAATCTGCAATAACGCTGGTTATGTGCAGTAACAAGAACTCAGTACTGGACCAACGTCAGAGTCTGGCATGCTTGTTTCAGTCTGGGAATGCTTTAGCTCCACAGATATTGCTGATGTTGCCATGTCTAGAGGAGGCACAAGCATGATCCTTCTCAAGGCAGATGGACAGTATCTATTCCTTTTTCAACATGTGCTCTTTGGAAGGAAAACAATATTATTAGATGCATCCGTTTACACAATGTTTCAAGAAACTATATATAGAAGCAAACACTTCAGGGGTGAAATGTCAGAAAGCAAACACAATATGGCATAATAGTAGAAGGGAGGATTTCATTCAGCCAAGGCTGGGAGTCGAGCCCTGCTTTGTATGAGGACACTGGAGAAAGCAGCTGAACGTTCAGAGTGAGCCCGGCAGCTGATCTCCAAAACTGACCACACTTCCTGAAAGTGATAAATTGTATGAAATGTGAATGGAGTAGCCCAGAGCATCAACACATAACACTAGAGTTGGAAGCAAGGGCTGGAGAAATCCTGGATGTAGTTACACGCTCTCTTTTGCATATCACTGCAATTGAATTTCATGAACGGGAAAGCATTTGAAGCACAGTTTGCTTTGCATTGTTATTACTGACCAGAAATGAACTCATTTCCAGGGAAATCACAGTGTGGCAAAGAGGACCTGTTATGATAAAAGCAAAGGAATAGAATTTGAAGCAGTCTTGACCTCCAAAAGATTTTATCATCGCTGCATTTTATCACCATATTCCCCCATCTGGTTGAAAGAACATTCTATGGAAATGGGTTCTTGACCCAAACACATGGCATTCTTTTAGTGGGTTCTTGACCCAAAAACTGCTGAGAACTTATGACCACGACAGAAAAAATGTACCTGAACCATATTTGCACACTGGGGAGATTGTACCACGGGGGAAATTTGCTAGAAAAAAAATCATTTGCAATTCTTCTGTCAGCACCCCTGTACTTTATCAGGTGTAAAGTGCAGCGCTGACTGGCTCTGAAAGCTGTGGAGAAGGGCCTCTCCACTGTGTCTCATTGTGTCGAAAGCTCAGGTTAGCATAAACAATAAAAAGATAGTGTAATCTGCAGGCTGAGATGTTCACTTCATGGAGCGATCTGATCCACAGCTGAATTCACAGTGATTTAATGCAGGAAACACTAACTCTGGTCCCTGATGCTCCATTTGCAGCTGGAGAGTTTGGCACAAGTCAGCTCTAGGATTTTAAAATTGTACCCCATCATGAATTCTATTTAAAAAGCAATGCAGTATAGCAGTCAACAAGGTGCCTCATTAGTTCTGCAGAGATGCTCAGCAGGGGATACTCTTTTCAGCTCCAAAATAGCAGGAATTAGAGCACAACAGAAGAAAAGTGCCTTTCTTTCTTTCTAAAGAAAACCCAAGCACTTGCTTTACATCACTCACCCTTTGTTGCCTCATATCTCTTTGCTCCTCTTAGAGGCTTGTGTCCTTTGTTTAAAGAAAACATTTTTCCCTATTCTCCTTAGTTATCTTTCAAAAATGTAATAGAATGATGAATACTTGGTTTAATCTTTAGCTTTAAAGTGACCAGATATCCAGAGCGAGACAGCACAGTCCTGCTCTTACACCACAGTAAACTCGGCATAAAGTTCCTGCCAGTGGTTAAAAAAGGGCATGATTATATACATGCATAGCTGGAGGAGCTTGTGCGCTATAGGATCTCACCCAGACCATGCCATGGCACTTTGTTCACGTGCCTGTATCTACAATGTGCCAATGTGGTGTAAGGACAGTTATGTCACCTTGCACAGAAAAAGTTAGCAAAAAGAAAAGCAAGTAGATATCTTGCTTTTATAGTGAGTAAGAGCTGTTTTGTTCTGTATTAAATATATATATATATATATATTTAGTTTTATAGCAGATTCTACCTCTTAAATCTGTGTTTTAGTAAATCCATCAGGGAACAGGCTGACTGGCTGGTCATATCTCATGCTCAACCTTTTGTGCACCATTCATTTCTACTACAACAGCAGCACGAAGGGCCAGGTGAGGGCATTCCTTTGCTTTGTCAAGCACTACTCCATAGGAAAAACAAAGACACCTTATTTCAAGACGGAGGGTGTGAGTGCTTAGCAACATTTTAATACACACACATTTGTTAAAGAGTTTGGGAACGTCTTCAGATTTTTGACCTTCTCGAAAACATTCACCCAAACCAGAAAGCAAAGAGGAAGAGTCTAACATTGCTTGGTGGCTTAAAAAAATCCTCATGAATTTTGAATACTCCCAGTAGAGTAGATTAGAAGCAATGCATCACTGACATCTACTAATCCCTATCTTCAGTTTAACATTACAAAGAATAACCTTTCCTCATTTAATATTTAAAACATGCTATGTAATCTTTGTCCCCAGTATAAGTCCAGCACAATGTTTCTCCCCACGGTGTATTTACCAAGTTATTGATATGCACCCTAGTCTCACTTGCTCACCTCCCGAGTTCCTGTTGCATATAAACATTCTTGAGGAGCTCCTAGTGTGCTTGGTTTTCCAGAGCACATGCATCAAACAGGGACAGTAAGGATGCTGCTGACTATTAGCATCAGAATGAATATTTTTGAGCAAAGGAAACAAATGGATGATTTAAAGTTCCTTTCTTCCCCCCAGTATAGTATATGTTCCTAAATTGGTCAACACAGATGCTGGGAGGCTAGCATTGCCTATCACAACAGGATACTTATCTGACAAGACAGAGGATAGGAGTGGGCAGGAAAACGGAATCCAAACTAAAGCATAAGTCTCCAGCCCATCTATTATCTCTCGGAGTACCCCTTAATTATACAGTTTCACCAAAGCATAGTCTTAGTGATATTTTATCAAGTGCTTGTGAATGTTTTAGCTCCACAGTGGCTCAGGATGCACCTGGGCTGGTTGCAGAGCTGCCAGGAGAATTGGGACTTTTCATGGACTGAAGTAGGATTTGGTATTAAAAAAAAACTGCAGTGATGCTCGCCTCTTGTCCGGGAGTTTTCCCAGGGTTGGACTCAAACTCTCTCCTGTTTTTGCAGAAAGCATTTTGCAAGCCATGATAGGAACTTCATCCTCCAGCCCTTTACATATTGTCTTATTTGATTGAAATTGCTGTTTCAAATTGACACATGCACCTAAGTATGTGGAGGACTGAGCTAGTTTTTGTTGGTGGATCGAAGGTTCAGGTCATCCTTTCTGAAGCAGAATGTGCCTGCAGAATGCAGACTTCATGCTCTGACTTCTCTGCCCACATTCACAGTGCTTTGCAAGTGTTGTAAAGTTATTGATAAACCCAGATATTTAGTTATGGTATGATGGTAGTGTCAGCTCGTAATAATTCCTCTTCTTCTCTACGTCTCACAGGGCATTTCAAATCAAGGGAATCCTCCTTTAATAGTGTAAGATAAAAGCGATTTCAATTCCTCTCTGAAACAACCATTTCAGGAGTGATTCTGAATATCTGAACTTTAAAGAAATCAATGACATGCCTGCGCTTAAAAAACATCACCAGATGATCTCCAGAGGTCCCTTCCAACCTCAACCATTCTGTGATTCTGTGATTCTTTAGCTATCATTGTCTTGCCTGAACATTTAACTAGCTAATTTCAGAGCAGTGATACTAGAACCTTATGTGATAAATTTCATGTAAAGTTTCCCCAGGCACTGCAGACACTGAGTCAGTAACACTTTTTGCAGAGACAGGGATTGTTGTAGTCTTACAGCAGCATAAGGACAACATTGAGCCAAAAGACGATGACTTCCTTGCCCTGGCCCTAGCCAGCCAGGAGGAGGCTGAGGGTAGGTGGGAGAAGGACCAGGGGGGTGGTGAAGGACCAGAGGGTGGCTGCTGACCCCAGGTCTCTGCTTTGCATGTGGCAGGGTCTGCAGCCCTTGAGCACAATGATGTTCCATCATTTCGTGTCTCTCCCACCCGGTTGGTGTCCCCCTGCCCTGGAGACCTTGTCCCTGCCCCAAGTCAGAGCTTGTTCAGCTGCCGTGCAACATGGGAAGCTCCAAACCTGCCTTTTTCTTCTGCTTAATTAGTTCCTATTCACACTTAAACTTTATTCAATTCATTAGATCTTATTAAGTTATCCTTTATATGTTAAATAGCTATGCTTTTATGAATATATATAATTTACATATAATATAATTGCATATAATTTATACATTAATTATATATTATTTATATATAATTTACACATCTTTACATGTGTATACATATATAACTACATATACACATACATAAATATATGTATATAGAGCATATCTATGTATACCTAAGTAAAATATCCACTTCTGCGTATTTCTACTTTTGTCCTGTAACTATCCTTCATGGCACACAACATGCCACAAACCTGTGCCACCCTTTTAGGCAATGAGAGAGACCTTTGCCTTATAGCTCTATTCCGCTGCAGCTATGATGCTGTCTGTACCTGAGTTATCTCACCTGAAGTTCCCTCTGATATGTCCACACAGTACGTACAGAGATAGCAGGGCTGATGTGCATATCCTTTCATACGAGTAATACCTTACATTTTGAGTAGTCTTGTTTTCTCCCATGTGACCTCCTGTAAAGTGAATTGTCATTATTATGAAGAATAATACAGCCAGGTCAAATGTGGAATTACTTTATGCACTTACAATAGTAATTACAACAGCAACATATGGAAAAAACATGTTGGCAGATATCAGCTGTGTCCTTTCTACTCTTGTGAACAGAAAATATTTTGAGAAGGTAGCCTGCTAATCTACTTGGGTGCCACACACACTTACAAAACAAATAGATATGCCAAGCCTCATCATAAATTTACTTTTTTGTGGAGCTTCTTTCCTATGAAATAAATTTTAGCACTCAGCTGAACTAAGTCTGAAAATGGAATTCTTACTGAAGAGAATTGAAGGATGATTCTGTGCTGCTGCTTTATACTCCTAAGTGGATCAAAAAGCTTTTACTGATAACTGTTCCCAAACAAAATAACTTTGTGATCAAGGCTTCTAAATGTTACTTTCAAAAAGGGCAGTAAGGAAAATCTATTTACTTTTCCCATCTGCTGATACAATTCATATTTACATCACAATCCTGCAAGCATACAAATCATATTTGCTGATAACCTCATTAGAAATCTAAGCATCTTGATCTTGTTAAAAAATATTCCTGCTGCTCTTTAGAGCAGCTTGTACTTTACATAGTGGCAGGTCCATAATAAAATGATTGTCTGTGCATAGAAGTCTCCAGAAGGCTCCTTGTCCAGGGCTGCTTGCATCTTTCCAAGCTACTTAATCAGTAAGGTGTGGTGGCTACTACATGAAGTATGTGTTGGCCTGCCTCAAATCCAAACAAAATTTGTAAGTGACCACTCCATAAAAAAGTGAGAGGAGCATACAGGTGACTTAGCAAGCCCATAAATCTGCAGATTTTGTAGAACACACTGTATTTTCCACTTCCTAGCTACCTTCTAAATGGATTTAAGTTTCATAAACCTTATAAAAAGAAAAACAACATTCAGGAAGACAAATGCAGTCTGGCAGGAACCATCTCCTCTTGGAGTTGATCTCCATGGGGACCTGCCTAAGTGACCGTGTTAGACAGCATTTACAGTTCCTCGTGCAAGTTGATTTCATGGCTATATGATGACCATAATTCCCAAGCTCAGTGTTGCCATTAGAACTCTAAAATAGCTGTATCTACAAATAGCAGGAAATTGAGACTACTTGGCAATGTCTAGCCCATTTATAGAATCTGTATGTGAGATAGGGCAGGGGCTGCTGAACTACATAACATCCATCAATTTCTCTTATTCCACCCACTTTCTTGTACAAATTTTCAAACTATGTTAAACAGACAAGAACAGAAGGAAAGCTAGGGATCCTATCAAACTGAACTTATCAGTATGCATTAAATAACCAGCATGAATGAGGGCCTCATTGCTTTCTCATTCTTTACTCACCAGGGAACTTTGGGGATTTTTTTTTGGTTCAGACTCAACGATGCAGGGAAAAATATCACCAAAATTACTTTTTGAGCCTGGTGGTCTGCATCTCTCTTAACCACTGACAATATAGCTTGATTGCTTGCTCCTGTCCTTTGCTAGCTCTAAAATGACATCTGGATGTTTGCCTCACTAGAGGACTCATTAAGAAAATCAAAAGAACCATCATATATGGTACTTGATTAAGTGCAATCCACAATGGGATACAGGCCTTTTAGAGAGGATTCAGTCTCTGGGAATCACCTGATGATATCAGAATCTCAGTTTCATTTAAAATACACAAGTGTGAGCACACACATTTAACCCATGGGCCCATACGTAAAAAAAGTGAAATCCAGATTCCACCAAAGTCAATGAGAAAACTCATTTTAATTGTGCTGGAGCCAGGATTTCAAACCATGAAGCTTATAATTGGAAACATTAGCTGAATGACATCAGATTGAAAAATTAATACATTGCTGAGACATTTGAAGATCCTCATTAACTTCATAATTCTACTGACCATTTATAAGCCTAAAGATATTTACCCTTCATAGATTTTTCTCTAACTGCATCTCCTATGAAATAAGGCAGAGATTTGAAAGCCAGCTAGCTTCCCCCTCTGCCAGTAACTCCTGTTGCCTTACCAGTGATGCATACGTAACAATGCAAATTCTGTTAACTCACAACTCCTATTATTTTCTTACTCTGAAAGATGCAATTGAGGGCAGTGTCCAGCCTTGCTACAGTTTAATTAACAACTCTGTTGATAGACAAGCTATAAAAGAGCATCTGTAGATCCTCAAAGTAAAAAAAAAAAAAAAAAAAAAAAAAAAAAAAAGGATTGAAAAGGTAGCAGAAATGTAATTGCATGCTTGAATTAAACAGCTATGCTTGGATAACTGTTGGATATGGGAAGGTCCCATTTTAAGAGTAAGATTTCCCTTATATGAAATTCAAGCAAGATAAATGCTAGACTTGTGCTCTGTGATCTAACTCCAGTGTATTTGTCAGGCTTAAGTCCCTGCCCTTTCCCTGTGGAAGAAGTGAGATGCCTTAGCCCCCTCCCCAGTGCATGTTTACTTCTTCCTTTCCTTAACCCTCTTGAAATTGCTTCCCAGCTGCTTCCAGTGCTTGTTCTGAAACGGAACAACAACCTAATGGTGATGGACTTGCTGACTTTTAGACAGAGTTTGAGCAGCTGAGTACTTGGGCTTTTTAATGACACTCTTTACGTTAGAGCAGGAATGCAGCTTTTTAAGGCTAATCTCAAAGGTCACTCCATCTTTTTTCTGCTCCCTGATAGAAACATCAGCTTTTACTTAATGCAACACTGGAAAGACATATTTGCAGAGGAAGGTATTTACTTTCAGCCTGTTCTGACCATCACACCTTAAAAAGAATATGGGTTCTTCTTAAATTATTTTGACTTCACATTTTCTAGCTGCTCAACTTATCAAAGACACAGCAAAGAACCGCTTCATTGATATTAAATTCCCACATGCAACTCAGGAAGGGTTCTCTGTTATTCATGGAAAGGAAAGTGATGTGAGGAATAATCATGAAGCCAAGAGAAGGTAGTCACAGTATGTGGTTCATGCAGTGCTTTTCCTGCAGGGGCTGTCTATCATGATGTTTTACCTGTTTGCATAAAGTTCTGTACATCTGATGTAGTCTGGGCTCAAAATTTCCGGGAACAAAGGAACATAAAGCTCTGTTATAAACAATAATGTGCAACTGTCAGTCTGAACCAAATTTGAAAAGAAGAACATGAAGCAGGAGTTCCTTACCCCTGTTCCCAATCCCCACAAGGTGTACAAGAGCTTTATGTAGTGACTGGATCCATTATTTCTCTTTTTGAGAAGGCAAGAACTGCTGCTGAACTGTTCCCACTGTTCTGTTCAAGTTTTATGAAAATAGGAACTAAGCATGAAGCAGAAGGTATTTTTTAATCAGGTGAATAGCACAGCTAACGATTAGGACTTCCCCTGAAGATGGGAAAGAAGGTTTTTGTGCAACAAGATGAAAAATGGATCAAAGTCAAGAATATTTCCCAGTGAAAAAGATTGATATGACCATCCTGAGGCAAACTGTCATTGGTGCAATCAGAAGCAGCAGCCGTCAGAGGATAGGAGTAGTGTCATAGATTGCCTGACAGAACATGACAACTTGGTTCATAAATAGCTCCTTCTGTGAAAACAGATCTTACAGCAGAGGCGAAAACATATTGTAAAGGGAATCAATTTTATGTTGTGCTAGCCTCATTCTAATTAACACGCTAGTCCTCAGGCAAAAGGAGACCTCTTCTGCAGCCCACACTCCAGATTTCTGGTGTCTCATATCTTCTAAAGCAGAAAAGACAAGGTTCATTTTTCAGGATGAAACCAATCTATCAAATTGGTATAGTCAAAATTAGTTCATGAGAACACACAGACTTCCCTAGTGGCACAGAATAAGCAGGAACTTTGGTGGAGGCTAATTTTTCATCTCCATTTACTACTTTTTTAGAAGATTGGGATAGCGTGCAAGAATATTTCTGAGGAGTGCAAGACACCATTGGGAACTAGGTCTATAAAAAGGAAATGAAGTATGAATAAAAAATTGCAGTGTATTAGAATGAATATGCACATGCTATGTGAATATATTCATTTTTAATGGCACTTTTTATAACTGTCACTGAAGCAGAAGGCTACGGATTTCTAATTCTGAGCGTGTGATAACAGAAAATGACATTTTCTTCAAATAAGGTCATCCTTGTAGTTTGGACACCCCCCCCCAGACTGCTAGATATTGCTAGTCCAGTGCACCCAGTGCTCACAGTACAGCAAAACACTGCGTGTTCTTAAGTATAGCTGTGCAAAGGAGATTAGTAATTATTTAAGGAGAACTGATGAAATTTTGTGCATAGTCAGCTATGTTGTCACAAAATGAAGCACTGCACCTACAGTTTTCAGTAGAAAAACTGAAATGGCAAGGATTCCAGTCAATTTCCTTTCCATTTAATCCTCATTTTCTTCAGTTTTACTGCACATTAAATGCAAGAAAATATTACTTAACATTCCTGTACTGTTAAATAACAGACCCAAATGCTAAAGGAGGGGAAAAAGAAAAGAAAATATTTTGACATATTATGCAATTGAGATAACAACAAAAAGAGTGGTTCCAGCATTTTGTTGCTCCAATAATTTCCTTTGTTTATGCTGGAAAATTTGTCCTTGATGATGATGGATTTAGCAGTATGTTTCAAGATTTACTGCATACCTAAGACTACAGAGCCTATATTGCTTTTTATTTGCCTTCTGGAATTCATATGTACATCTTCAGTCCTTCATATTACAAACACACCTAATTTAATACCTCTCTGATACACCTTAGATCTGCTTTCTTACAGAAAGACAGCAGGGAGTACCTCAAGGAGCTTGCTCCAGCTGTGGGCCACAGGCCCTTTGGGGGGTACACCAGGAGAGGCCACAAGAGCTTAACCTTATGGCTGTAGAAAAAGCCAGGAAAAGGGCACAATAACAGCTTGTAGGCACTGTCTTAGGAATGAGAAGGAGATAGATGGGGCAAAATGAACTTCTGAGCTGTGGGTCTCCAGCTCCGCGCAGGCCTGCCCAGCCTGGCGATGGGCACCAACCCAGCTGGGCCCACCCATGGGCCCATGCCCAGCCTCGTCCCAACCCCGACGCCAGGGAGGTCCCCGATGCCAGGGCTGGGGCTGATCCCATGCCCTCTGGCTGCCCTGCTCCTGGCTGGGGCATGGGCCGGGCCCTGGCCCTGTGAGGTGCTCAACCCAGCCCTGAGGGCTGCGCAGCGCTGAGGGACATTGAGGAGGGGATGTGCCCTGCCTGAGAAGCTGCTGGAGGCAGTCGGCTGCAGGAAAGCCCTGGCATCAGGTAAGGTTGTTTATTTAAGAGTCATTTTGTCACGAAAATGCGTGGTCGCTGAGGCCTGGGCAGGAGGATATCCCACCCCAGTGGCTCCACTGCCAGAGGCCTGACGTCTCCCTCTGCTTCTCGGAGTGTGAAAAAGCACTACAGAGATGCGATAGCCCAGCTCACATGAGCATCCTATAGTAGCAAGAGAGCAGGTGTTATGGTGGTAATTTCAAAAAAAAGTTAATTCTTTGGTACCCTGCTTCACTTTTCTTCTCTATTTTTCTGCTGTTTACAACATCAGGACTGTTAAACAACCATAGCCAGGAGCTCAGGGGTGTGAGGCTATCACATGGCCAGCTCCTGAAAATGAAGCTTGTTTGAGGTTGTTTGTTGTTAGTTTTGAACATAAAAAACCCTGTGACAACTACTTTGATAGCAACCCTGATCTCTAGGCTCTATCCATTCTGGCACTTCACAGCGCTGACTTGGGCCTGCATATTCTTCTTCCAAGCTCACAGGGGTGATTCAGCAAAACTGAAACAGCAAAAACTAAGGGCATGGAGCCCATCTAGTTGTGGATCTGCCCCACATCTGCCTGTGGTGCAAAATCCCTCTGGCGGTCCTGCTGTTGGGTTTCTTACAGCACTGCTGGAGCAATGGCTGTCACAGAGGTGGGCAGATCTCCCCAGCAACTGCAAACCAAAACTAATCTGACGTGAAGCTTTTAGGGTTTGAAAAAAATGTTCATCTAGAGGCTATCACCATAATATTTCACAGAAATTCAAGTGTTCCTGTGTGGGGCACAAATGAGAATGCCAAAATATTGTTGCTTAAATGCCATCCGCGAGCTAAGCTTTTTAATAAATATTTATGCTAAAGATAAGTTGACAAGCCAAGGCAAAGGGACAGCAAATTGATCTCACTGAGTTCGCAGTCATCCGACAATTTCAACTAAAGGCTCTTCTTTCTTTGTATTTTTTCTCTTTACCACTGCAAGTGCAGTGCTCACAGACATGTCTGCTTTCACATACCTTTTAAAGTTGTTGTGGTAAGTTCATTTTCAAGAGAATCAGTGGTAGTGTTGACATGCCAGAAGGACTGTTCAGGTGCTCAGTGTGTTGTATGTTAAAGGCAACTGCTGTATACCTCGCTGCACAGCATAGGCACACTTCCAAAATTTTCTTTTAAACCAAGATCAGCTGGAAATTTGTGGGCTAGGATGTAAGGACTGTGTTTTGCTGTCTAAAGGAAAAGGACTTATTTTTTCTATGACTTGGATTTCCACGTGAAACTCGCCTCATGGGAGAGCTATTTGGATTGTTTATGAGGCATTTTGAAAAGGTCTCGTGAAAAGCAACTGAAAAATTGAACATAGTTGTGAAGTGCTTCCCGCTGGTCATGCAAAAATTGAGCTCAGACTGCTGTCTACCAGTCTCTGCTCCCGTGGCCTTGAGAGGCTGGTCTGTGTTGTTGCGGTAAAAGGGATGTCAGTATGATGATCCTGGTTGGGGGAAGAAAGATTTTGGTTTATTTAAAAGGTGTTGTTGAATAAAAGAGCAACTTGCAGCCATTGCTGCAAGAGAAAATCATGATATTCAATTTTAATAATATTCAAAATAGACTAATTAAAGTCTGAATTTTGTTTTGTTTTTCTTTCTGGGAGAAAAACCTGGAAGCTTGGGACTAGCAATTATAAAGATGAATAACTGCATAATAAATACTAATCTGAGCCTTGGTAATGAGACCCTGCAGCATTTTGATTTTTAAATGAGAATTTGGTTCTGAATGGATACACAAGAGAAGCAAGCAATGTATAACAGACATAAAGAAGTAGCTTACAGTCATTTTTGTACAAGACTGGTGTATGTGTGGTGTGCCTCAGTACAGAATTTACACTGCATTTTGCAACAGAGAATAATATTTATTTGCACTCTGGTATAATCTGAAGGCCCCAGCCATAACACATATGGATTGGATGCTCAGTGACAGACTGACGTAACTCTGAGATGTTTGTAGTTTAAATAAGCAAGGTACCTGGGACATGGCCACAATAACAAAGGAGCTCAGAGTCCAGAGAGTCTTGTTCTTCAGGTCATGCTGTATACCGCGTGATAAAATGCCAGGCAACTAGCTGTTCAAAGTGAAGTTATATGTACAGCCACTTGCGTTTAATAGTCAGTGAGGTTACATTTGAACTACAAATTAAACCAGATTCAGGCAAAGAATAAGATTCTTGTTAGATTTTTTTTAACAAAACTTTGAATTCCTAGACTAGAAGCTGGATTGCACTCCAGCGCTTTAAGAACAGCAGCCCCATCTCAGTTTCTTAAATTCCTAATATTAGAATTTTAAGAATGAGTATAGAACTTTATGTAAGTATATAATGATTACTCCTTATAATATATATACGTGAGGGAGTATTCTCTGAGGTATCTGTTGAAGGATATTAGAAATAAACTTCTTTCAGCTGGTTGTTCACATAATAGCACCTCAGCTGATTAAATGAGCCTCGGCAAATTACTGCCTGGAGGCTAACAAAAATCCACAAACCCAAGTTTAAATTCTGTATGAAAGAGTTTATGTGCAGCATGGATATCTCTGTTTTCACATCCTTTATTAAAATGAATGACTTTCTCAAGCAAAAAATAAAAAAGAAAAAGAAAAAAAATTAATGAGGAATTTATTTTATTGACATGATATGCATTTAAGGGAAAAAAATGAAGAAAATAAAAATAATGAAACTCAATACAGAAAAAGAAAGTCTAACCAGTTTTCTGTTCTGAATCAACTGCCAGGAACATAGTGAATTCAGGGTTTTAAAACTGCAGTAGCCTTCTCCCATCAAAACTACGATATTTTTCCGCCATTCAATGTCGTGCAATTTTACAGCAACTGTGCAGTGTATCTAGGTACTGTAGAATTTATTTGGCTTAATTTTCTGTCCAGTATTTTGTCTTTCAGCTTACTTTAATCTGTTCTTTCAAGCTAGAATGAAGATCTTTCTTCTGTGGATGGAAGCAAGCCCCAGATACTTTGGTATTCATGTCTTCCCTTTGACCTCTCCTATCCCATTTGCAAGCAAACCAGACGTCACTGATAAATTCAGTGCAGTGACTGCTGTAGTATTGGTTCATTATTTTCTTGCACTTTTGCCATTGTATCCATGTGCTGAGACTCGATTTAGACTAGAATGCTGTTTGACAGGACAGTCTCATATGTTTGCACGCTCCCTTGAGGAACAAGGGTCCTACTTCCTAGAAACTGCTGTAGAACAAATACTATTACAGACATTAAATTCTAGTTAAGTGGAAATATATGAATAAGATTAAATATATGGTGTGGTTGAGAATTACATTTTTAAAAGTTAAGAGCATTGAGGTAGCTCTCAACCTCTTCTCTAGTAAGCGCTCTGTGCAGATCACCAGGCATTGGACAGGCTAACCTTGATGTGTTTAGATTGCATTTTAAAAGCTTCGTTTTGGTAAAGGGCTTGTTGACTGTTGGGTAAACACTCCTGAGTGTTCACTCATTTAAATGGCTTGCATTCTTTGCTTCCAGATGCAGGAACAAAATGAGCTTTTGCCAGCTCTGTCCTATTAAAAATTGTGATTAGTTTGAATTTTCATTTGATTTTTATCACTCCTATTTCCATTACTTATTTGGAAGCAGAATACTAGACATTATAGATAGGATCAAACAGTTTTTTCATCTTCTGTTGCCTGCAGCAGGTAAGAGCTTCTGAAGAGAGGTATCCCTCCGGTTCTGAACTACTCCTTTACCCATGTTTGGTGCCCCTTGCCTTCCTCTTGGCTGTATGCTCCCATTGCTTACCTCGTTCAGACCATGTCCTCTTTGAGCTGATTCAAACTGCTAACCAGACATAAAACTAACTCAGAAAAATAAAATGGATGCACTTCTGCTGGAGTAGCGAGCTGGAGCAGCTAACAAAGGGGTTTGAGCGTGCTCCTGCAAGGAGGGAGCTGGAGGAAGCAGCAGCAGTTTCTCCTTCCAGCACCAAAGAGCTGGTAGTTGGGTTCAGTTCCTTTGTAGCATCACGACTTGGATAACTTCTGAGTTCTTTGGCTTGGGCCACAAAGTAGCAGGATAACACAAGAATTCAATATTTTTCTGTGGCCTATTATTCTGAGAAGTGCGCCCAGTGGCAAGGGGGGGTTGTAATTTGTGTTTACAACAGCCAGCAAATGGGTCAGGCTCGCACAGATGCCTGCGAGTTCATTTTGCCGTCGTACTCTGCTTTTTGCTGAGTTAATTCTCCGCTGCGTTAGTGAGTGGAAGCCCCTCGAGGAGGGATGCGCTGCCTGCCGGTGCTGGCCCAAGAAGCGAGCAGAGGGAAGGAGGCGGCTGTGGAGCGCTCCCGTCGTAGTGACGCCGCTTCACCAGCTCAGGCCGCTCTCTGCGGCCCAGCTGCACGGTTACATTCGCATCAGGCTGCAGCGCTGCCGCATCGGTGTCACGGCCTGTTGGGATGAGAGCAATGAACTGAGCTATGCATCTTGCTAAGGCTGGTTCTCGCTTTGTGCAGCAGCATCTATTCCTGTTGTGTTTCACGCTTTGGATCTGATAATATACTTAGTAGTGGCTACTAACACAGATAGTAATGTAATAACTTGCTCCATTCTCTGTCATCTGAGTTGGTTCTAGCAATAAGTCTGCTTCAATTTTGGTTGCTTAATTTAATTCATCAGTTGGCAACCAACAAGGCAGAGCTAATATCTCCTTTTTTCCATTTAAAGCACACAGCCTGAGTTGACTTTGACGGATAATCCAAACTGAATTGTAAGAACAGAAAATTAAATCCTGAGGATAGTCAAAATATTTATTAAAGCAATGGATCTATTAAAAACAGAAACTTTAATAAGATAATTGGAATGCATTCATTTACATTCATCTCAGAATCTGCTCCCCTAGCTTTAGTGCTACAAGTTGTTTTTTCCACGATACAGATATTTTGGTAACACAGGCATTTACATCTGGATGGATTACCTGGTTCATTTATCTCCCTTTATCCTGGCATTTTTTTTTTGTGCTTTTGGCCATAATCAGTTAAGTATCCAGCACTCGCATGCTATATTATCATATACCAGGTATATGAGCTGGGCTAATCCAATCGGTTTGTTCATCTTGGACTACGGTACTGAATTACTGTCAAAATAAGCTAACTGATTTGCATCCACGTAATGCTACATTGTCTTCCTTCCATTAACTAGCAGTATAAAATACTGTGGTAGTAACCTTATTGTTACCAGTGACTGGTATTTGAGCAGGACTAATGGGTTTTAATCCTAGGATAATGTAGTTTTATGGACTAATTAGGTGATGTGGAATGAGACTGGACCGTTTGATAGATGAGTCTTTGCATATCCTCAGATCAAAGAAATGGTAAGAAGAAATTACAGGAGGTGATTAGCAGTGTGTGGGGGTTACCTGTAGATAAATACATGTTTGAAAAAAGTCTCCCTGATTTTTTTCAAGCCTTCTGTTGTTTCCAAGAGAAGAATAGCATTTGGCAATATTCCTCTAGAAATCAGTCATTGCAGCCCGAGTCTAAAGCCAAATGAAATAGATAAAAATTTCTTTGACTACCCAAGGAGAGAGAACTCCCTGAGCATGGTGTGTAGTCTTGGTGATAAAACCCGTTTCGTTGCTGAGCTTCTTTGAAACGCTGCTGTCACGCTAGGGTTGGGGGGAAGCTTCAGAATTGTAATCACAAGTGAACAGACCTACAATGCAGTGGGGCTCTTCTGCCTTCCTGTCAGTACAGTCGCACTTCCTGAAGCATAATTTAACTTTGATGTTTGTTTCATATTGCTTTTTTTTTCTATCTTTTCAGCTGTTGATTTATTTTTCTTTGTTACTCTTCTCTTATACTCAGTGATATTTCCTTCTGGCCTTTTATTATGTTTACACAGATTTGCTCAAAGGCTCGTAGGAATCCTAGGAAACTCTGACTTTATGTAGAGAATATAAGGTGTGTTATGAGGCAGGGGAAGTGCTTTCTTAAAAGGTATTTTTCAAAAAATCACTGTAGACAACTGCCAACAGCTTCTGATTCACCCGAAGTCAAGCGTCTTTCATTGAGAGTCTGGTCTGTTATGTGACAGTAACCTGTGTGCATTTGAGAAAGCAATGCTTGTACATCCTAATTGTAATGAAATGGCATGCGTTCCACTTTCTTTCTAGAGCAGTACATCTACATTTGTACAGCCAGACTTAACCTAGGCGCGAAGTAACCCTCATTCAAAGAGGTACTCCATTGCTTCTTGCTGGAAATACAGCTGTTCATCTCCTGCTCAGGGTCATAAATATAAAAACCCTAATAAATCAATGCTTTCTGTTCCACTGACCTGAACAATTTTGCTCTAGTTCAGCTGATTTTGGTGACAGAAAGCTATGTGGATACTAGAAGTTGCACTGCTGCTGCTCACTCTCAGAATATGGGGCGCAGAATGGCATGACCCAGTGAGTTACCTGCAGAATGCACCCAGTATATACTGGGCTGTATATCTATACAAATCTAGACTGGGTTGTCGTAGCAAGGACAAGAGTAAGCTTATCAGAACATAACAGGGCGGGAATCTAAGCCAGACAATGAGACCTCCTTCAGTTTAAAGGTAGAACTGTTCAGATATCCAACTACATTTCAGCTGGAATCAGAAACAGAAAATAGATAGCGTATTTAGCTTATGGGAGGGTATTTATCATATTTTTTCCATGATTGCAACTATGAAGTCTTGAAACTCACATATTTTTGATCTTACATTTCCAGGATAAAGGCACAGACTTTTGCATAAGAAGCTGATGCTTATCAGCTGATAAAGGTATCGGCTTTCATCTTAATCATATCTTTAATTCCAAGAAATTCAGTTGTGAAATGTCATCTCTGTCCAAAGGCTGATAAAGCTGTTTTGGTCCAGCGAGACATTCGTGGTATATGAAGGTATTAGCATCTGTGGTCTTGTCATAATCAGGTTTAGACAGAGCAGATTGTTTCTGTGAAAGTGAGATTTCCATTTTGCAGTGAGATCTAGCATTTGTTTTGTGTCCTAACGTTAAAGGCACTTTTTTCAACCTAGTATAAGGTGGAAAATATAGTTACAGAAATTGACTGAACACCTAGCTGGCTTCGTAGCCAAACATTTGACTAATTGTTACAGGAGTTCTCCATTTGGGAATTGCAGTCTGGGAGATTCCCTGAAGGCAGCCCCTGCAGTGTACAGGGCAGTTCATAGGTACTATCTTCATGCCTCAATGTGCTGATTACAAACCCTGGGAGGACCAGGGGACAGCTGTATGTAAGAATTTGGCAGAACAGCAGGCCAGGGAGACTCTCCCAACCCAGCTGACGACCCCAGGGACCCTTGTTCTCATCCAGACAGCAAACAATGGGTCTATTCAGGAGATTCTCCATGACAATGTTACCGTGTTCAAAACATCCCAATAAATCAGGGTTTTTAATAAATGCTCTGTGTCTATACGACACTTAGAGAAAAGTTACATCATGATATGAAGTTATATTACAATTTGAGGGCTTTCTGTCAGACCTTTTCAGTTTTATTTATGCACCATTGCAGATTTGATCCTGCACAAGGCTCCTCTTGAAACCAAAGAACACAGCAGAAGACATTTCTGTAAAATGCATGTCACTGATTATAGATGGCATACTAATATGCATCAGTGAAAGAACATTCATGAGTGAATTTTGTTAATCAGATGTTCGATGCATGCCAAACATTATTGCTGATACAGGATAGCAAGATTTAATGTTATATACTTCAACATCGTTGGTTCAGCAGTAAGCTTTCTGTTGAATAACCAACATACACTCTAACCTGTTTATTTAATACATTTTTTTTCTTTATGTTATTCCTGAATAACTGAAACTCTCAGAACTAATTCCAGATCTCCCAGCTCCCATAAAGGATGACCAAAGTCCACCAGTAAGGAATATAGTTGTCTTGTGTTTGTTCCCAGCTATTATGCTGAATTCCTAAGAGTCTGTACCTGTGAGTGGCATTCACCACTGCTACTTGTCTGCATGTAGTTTGTCTGTTCTTCAGTTTTGAGTTAGGTGAGGTTCACGACTTGGCCAAACTACAAAATTCTATATTCAAAAGTGATTAGCAGCAGTAATTAACCGATGTTCCTGCCAACAAATAATCTGTTCAGTGTCATGTCACCAGCTGGTATGGTGTAATAAAGAAAAGATGCTCAGGACTACACCACTGACTTCCATAGAATCACAGAACCACAGAACGGCTGAGGTTGGCAGGGACCCCTGGAAGTCATCTGTCCCAACCCCCTGCTCAGGCAGGGCCACCCAGAGCAGGTTGCCCAGGACCACGTCCAGGTGGCTTTTGAAGATCTCCAAGGAGGGAGACTCCACAGCCTCTCTGGGCAACCTGTGCCAGTGCTCCGTCACCCGCACAGCACAGAAGTGCTGCCTGGTGTTCAGAGGGAGCCTCCTGTGCTCCAGTGTGTGCCCACTGCCTCTTGTCCTGGCACTGGGCACCACTGAAAAGAGCCTGGCTCCGTCCTCTTTGCAGCCTCCCTTCAGGTATTTATACACACTGATGATCTCACACCCTGAGCCTTCTCTTCTCCACACTGAGCAGTCCTAGCTCTCAGCCTCTTCTTGTAGGAGAGGTGCTCCAGTCCTTTCATCATCTTCATGGCCCTTCGTTGTATTCTCTCCAGTATGTCCATATCTCTCTTGTACTGGGGAGCCCAGAACTGGCCATAATACTCCATATGATCTTCTGGATCTTTTGGGGACAAGGTCTAGGATCATGGGGGATTTCCTGGGAACTCCCTGGGAAACTTGAGTGTGCCTGCTGCTGTCAGGTATGGGCAAGGAAAAGGGAGCCACAAGGCTGTGCACCTGAGGAAGCTCTAGCAGCTTCTGATAAACTTGGTCAGCTGCCCTCGACCCAGGTGCCTGGAGCCTTTGCTGCAGCTGCCCCCCAGGTCGGGAGGGTCAAGCACCCTTTAAGCTGGCACAAGGGAGATGTAAGAGTGAATCACTCAGAGGGCAGCCAAGAGAGGCGGCAGTCTGATTTGTGATTAGGGAACTCCTCTTCCTGGATAAAAGCAACTCTTAAAACTATTTAACTACTTTGGAAAGAGGAAATGATGTATCGGTGTATTTTCCTGAGGTTTTTGTTGGCAGATGGGGCCTTTTTGGCTGGTATTTTTAATCCCATTTTCTGGAAGAGGACAGTGGCAGTAGAAAGTAGCTTCAGTGAAGGGCCGTAGATAGGGTTAAAGCGGGAATAGCAAGCAGATTCATAGAGAGGAAGTGACAAATGATTCCAGAACATCTTCACAGGCATGGAAATATCTTGCCCACCATGCTTGACCCAGGGTTTATAAGCAACTCAGCCGCTACTGCACTGAGTGACATAAAATATATGGTGTTTACTCGTCAAGTCTGTTTGCCATCACCCAAGTTTTCTAGCTGCAGGCACTGAGTAATTTCACCACGAATTCTGCTGCTTCTGTAGTGCTCATGAGTACCAGGTGAAGCTCATGGCTTCGTTTGTCATACGAGCAATGCCAGTCACAGGGAATTATTCTGAAACATTTCGTCCACAGTAATCAGCTGCTGTCTACTGTAACAACACTTTACTAGGCCCAGCTATAGGAAGGCAGCTATGAAATACACCATCTCTTGTCTCCTTCTCCCTGCTCTCACATTATGCATTTCAAAATAGGCAGCTTTATCCATATTGACATGAATGTATTTATCTACATACTGAGCTGTCTGAAGAATGATTGCCCCAGTATGACTGGAAGGGCTGTTGTGGCTCTCTTTAATGATGTTTTCAAAAAATGGTGCCATCCATATTTCTGCACCTAATTACAAATTCTGAGTTTTGTTTTTCCTCAGAGTGCCAATGAAGAGTTTTTTGTTTGTTCTTAGTTTTGAAGATATTTACTATAGCATATTAATGTACATTTCTAAAACAATTTACACACTGTATTATAAATGTGCTTTAAAAGTTGCTGGTATTACACCTTACAAGAAAACATATCAGTAACGTGCATGTTAATTCCTGCGCTGTCTGTCAGATGCAGTAAAACCATTTGTGTATACACTCCTCACAGTTTTAAACCAAGTGAATCTTCTGACTGCCAAAGTCCAAGTGTAAAAGGATCCAGGAAGACAATTCCACTGGTGAAAAAAGGTGGGCAAACTCTAGCTGGTTATCTTTTCAGGAAGCAGCCTAATGGACATTGCAGGCAAGTTTTAAACCTAATGAACACAGCTGCCTAAAAATCATGCAGTAGAAGACCATTTTGTTGAAAAATGACAATAGTTAAGGAATCTTAAATGTTATGACTCCATACTTTTAGATTCAGCAGTAAGTCTTGTTTTATCACTGAAGACAAAGTAGAACTCTAGAATATTTTGCTCTTGAACAGAAACGTATGAGCTGATACACTGGGATAGGTCAAAGACCTGTGTGCCTTCTATCTGACAGGAGTCAATAGGAGATGCCTTGGATAATAGAGCAGTCCTTCCCTGTGCAAACTCTCCAGCTTCTGACAGGCAGCAATTTAGGGGCTTCCTGAGGTGCTTTCCTTTCTGTTTAACAAAGACTGATATACATCCTCAAGATATCTGCATCTGCAGATGTATCTGCATCTACCTGCCCTCTGCAGCACCATTTGCATGGAGTTTCAAAATTCTGGAGTATCTCCTATGGCTAACTTTAAAGCTGTTATCTAAAGATTTAACCGGGTGTCCCTAAGTTCCTGCGTTGTCAGAAGCGAGGAGTAGTAACTATTCATTATTTCCCTCACCATTCACAATTTAGTCATTTATTTTCCAGGCTGAGATGTTCTAATAAGTTTATTCTTTCTTTCTCCAAAGATCTTACAGCACTTCTCTGATCATGTGTCACCACTTCTGCAGCATTTCCAGATGTGTCCGAGATGGGCTTATCACATAGAGAAGATGTGGTAGAGATATGGAAGCACAGTGGGTAAAAACAGTGATATAAGGAAGCTTCCTATTTCATCCCTGACAAATCCTTTTTCTCTTGCCGAGAGTTGAGGTTAAGTTTGTGTCGTGTTAAGGGTATGTGGCGGAGGGAGGCCCTCCCATTGGAGTCACAAGGTTCAGAAAGGACCCCCTTGCTTTCTAAACTCCTTCTCAGAGAGCAGCCTAGGTGCGACTGGATCCAGTCCTCATCCCAGACTTGGTTTATGTCTGAAGGGTTATGTGTATTGCCGCTTATTAGAGTCAGCATTTGCCTGTTTCAGAGCCCTGCCAAGGACTTTGACTGAGACAGTTTTGCAAAGTTGAAAAGATAGGTGATTTATTAAGGTGACAGATATAACAGATTCAGAATTGCCATTGATAAATTCACTTACTGCAATAACCGATCTCGAGTTAATAGTTCAGCGCTTTAGTTATCAATATTTTCCCAGGTAACATCCGACAGAGTCGGAGGCGAGAGCCTTACCAAAGAGGTGTCCCTGCCTGGGGAGGAGAGAGGTCCAGGCCCGTCGACCTGTCTGATAATTGGAGTTCTGGTCCTCAAAGCAGAGGTTTCTGAAGAGCAGGTTTATGCTTTTGGCGCGGTGGGACACAGTCATGTACCGTGTGCCGACTGGCTCTCAGCAAGGCTCGCTGCGTTGCTTGGTCAGGAAGGAAGGAGGAGGAGGGGGTGAGGGCAACGCTCACACAGAGACAGGTTGCTTTCCTGGCTTCACTTGAAACAACACCGGGCTGTGAGGCTTCCGCCTCACCCCAGACATCGCTTAATCGCTGTGGTTGCCGAGCCCGTTGTTCGGCTGCAGACCTCCAGCATCTGTCCTGCACTTTGGCCAGGTGAGCGAGATATGCATGTCAATCAACTCACGTTCCTGCGTGTCGGTTAACTCGCATTCCTGCTCGAGCCCGGTCTCAGCAATTCTCTGCTGATTTATGGTCACTCGGTATTTCGACACCAACAAGCCTGGCGATATTCCACAGTTTGGAGAAAACTGCCCACGATGGCAAAGATCTTGGTCCCAGTCTGTTAGCATGTGCATATAGCTAAGGTAGGACTTCCCACCACTAAATTTCTAATTTAATTTCATCTGCTGTTTTTTCACCAGGTCACTTACTGTTGTGATATCCATCCTGCACAAGTCCAGTAACAGTAGCCACCTTTTGTCACCTCCGTGTTCATCCTCTCTTCCAAATGCTGTGTGAACATGCTGAACAGCATGATCCCTGAGACACCCTGATAATAACCTCACTCTACTGTGGAACCTGATAACGTTTTGTCTTTTAACCTTTTCCTCCTGTTTGTGACAAATTTGGGGGTGAAAAACTGTTTTGGACAAATTGAATACACTCTTGTTTTTTATTGAGCTAGTAATCCCGTAATTTTGGTCAGCTATGTAATAATGCTTTGTGGGCTTCTTAAAGTTGTTAAAGAAACAGTGGTTTGCTTATAAAATGGAGTGATCTCTTCCTGCAATATACTATCTACCTGAATATGTTTTTGGAGGGGGAAAAGCAAGAAGGCAGAAAATAGACAATTAGGGGAAATGCTCTAGGGATAAGAAAGACAAGAGGCAACTCTCAGGTCCTACGTATCTCCACACAAAGCAACATGTGAAATCAGAAAGGGACAACCCATGTGGATAAAGCCATCCCAGATGCCTTTTTGAGTATAGACACTTAAGCGCCAAGTTGCTTGCCTTACAGATACTATTCTTGTGGATATTCTTAACTCTGCTGATATTCTGCTGTCAAACAGACTGATGTCTCTGTTTGTTTCTCTAGATATGCATCATTTCTCTATTCTCTTGTTTGTTTTTAGGTGGCATCTGTTATGTCATTGTATCAATGAATTCAGAGCTCCTAAAAGCAGTGAAAGCAGTTACACTAGATTGTACTGAACTGGTGCAGCTGCATGCTTCTGGTGGAACTCAAGACCCAGTTTAAGGCAAAATCATGTGATACTGTGGTCTGGCTTCAATGATTTTTGTAAAGGAGAAGACCCTTCAGACCTCAAACATGTATTGAAGACCTGTAGCTCACTGTGCTGTGCTGTTCAAAACCAATACACCAAGAAAATAACAGACTCACTGTTGTCATGCAAAGGGCCATGCATCAGAACTAGAACAGATTTAATGGAGATTGTCCTTGCACTCATGCACAGCACTAAGCTGCTTTTCTGTTAAGTCTTATAGCCTGGAGAATCCAAAAAATCATAGTCCATGCTTCATTTTTTTTTATTATTTTTTATGTAAAAAGGACACCTTGAACATCTGTCCAGTGATGCAGAACTGATGATGTCACCATGCCAGGGAAAAAAGCAATGATTATTTAGCAGGTTACAGCTGCACGGTTCTGTGATGATGTCTCTTAGTTTCTCCTGCATGCATTATTAACATTTACTAAATAGCATTAGGTGAGCACAGTCAGTGACTTTTGTGAAGGTCATTAAGAAGAGAAGTAGATAACTCAAAAAGACACTGTCTTCTCTGACAGATGAGTCTTGTCTATAGTGCAGTTAACAAAACATTGTCACGTATCTAATTTTGAAATGATATGAAAAATTTTGTACTCTAGGCATACAGTTTTAACCTTAAACATCAAATAATTTGGCTGCTTCCATCATTTTTATGTAAGAGGTCTTATGCAGAATTTATTTTTATGTGAGTAGAATCACTTTTTATGTAAATTCTTGTATTTAGATAGAAAACACTTGTAAGTGGGGATCTGAGTATATTGCCAAAACATTAAGGAACAACAAACTTCTCGTAATACTTCTTATTGCTTCATGTAAATAAGCTCTGCAAAAGATTGTCTGGTAATGAATGTTCGTCCCTACACAAGATTTTGTACAAGGCTGGGTCTTGTCTCCTTTTCACTTGCTACCCTGAGACAGGAACCTATTTCCTAGCTTTGCACGTACCATAGCTACCAGTTGATTTGGCTGATCGCTCTTGTAAAGCTCTTCCCTGCAACTCTTTATGACTGTTAAGAACGTTTCTCAGATAACTTCCTCTCAAGGCTTGCTAATTGTGTGCAAAGCCTTTTTGTGTGGTCTGTAAAATAAGTTTGTTTGTTTGTTTGTTTTTCCCTGGATTTTTTTTTATGCTTACAGGAAAGTCACAGGTGCGTGTCCATCTGCCTAACAACAGCCATGCAGCATAAAGCTGTGCTTATATATATATATTTTTTCTTTTCCTGTTATTTGCACTAATCTTGACCTTTTCTCCAGCTGCAGATGGCAACCCCTTCTTTCTGATAAGGACTGTATAGAGCCTGCTCCTGGAAAGTCTTTCTTGCACCTAAAACTCTCAATTGCAACTTTTGAAGTAGGAACCCTCCCAAAAGCTGCAAATATTCAATGGCTTTGACAGTCAGGTCACTTCTACTTGAAATGTGCGCGTAGCAGCCTTGCATTGAGCATCAATGCCTGGAAGTTTGGCTGTGAGCCTTTAACATCAGTGGGCGAAGACAAAGAAATCTGTCAGGTTTAATTATCTGTGCAATATAACACCATCGAGGGCAATGTTCTCCTCTGGCTCCTAATCCTCCTTATCTTTGGTACATTCTAAAGCAGAAGGGCTGAGTTTCCTTCGTAAATTGCCTGAAGCTTATTATCATGGGAAGCCTGTCACCCATGATTAAATAGCAATGCAAATTTGCTGCAAGAATAATTACTTTGAAAATGCATGTAGGTAACAAGGCTGCATTATACCTCATGGTTCTCAAATTGACTGTAGGCACAGGATCTGCTTCCAGATGTTTGACTGTTGCCATGTCTTCTGCTTCTGTATTATGTATACCAGCTTTTGTTATTATTATTTTTTAAATAGACCGGTAAAGAGAACCATATCAGTTGTAAGGAGTTAATTTTTGCTGGCAGTACTTATATGTGTAAGGTGTATTTTTGGAATATTATGACAATCTGATTTTTTTTTAGATTCTTAAGCATTTGCTTTTCACAAGTGCAAACATTCTAATGAAATAAAATGCAATATTGCTAACAGTTCTGTTTTGAAATAAGCTTTTCAAGGAATTATTGCAATGGGAGAATATAATAGTAACATGTAATCTTTCTGAAGTAGTTTATCAGTACTGAATAATTGCTAATAAACTAGTCTGAGATGGCACAAATGTAGAGGTGGCTGAGTTAAAGTCAGTGCCCATTTCTTTTTGTTAGTAGGGCACACAACTTGTATGGACTTGTGATTTTGCAGTGAGAAGAAATGACCGAACTGTTAAAATGCTTCTAAATATTCTACATCATTTCCACTGTAATGCACGGAGTCCTGGCCAGCACTAAACCCTCAGCCCCTGAACACAAATTTGATGAAGATTCAAAAATCATTTGATGAGGGTTCGGAGGAATGAGCTGTTCACCAACCTTGTAAGCATTTGTCAAGCTTCATCCCAAATATGTCAGTGCCTGCCTTAGCACATGCGTAAGGAAGCAGGAAAGTTGAAAGTGAAAGAAAGTGGCACCTAAAGGAAGAAAGAAGGCAGGTTGCTTATACTTTTGTGTTTTTGCAGATTGGGATGGAATCGTTTCCCGTTAAAAGCCAGGCTGATATTATTTAATTTGAATCTGAATTGTCTCTAGGGCTCCCTAATCCTGCAGACCCTTTCAAAATACTTATCTGTTAAAGAAACAAGGAAAGCCATTATCGCACATAGTTCTTCTAAAAATGTTGTCCGCTAGTTCAGACCACGGACTCGGCAGTCCAGGGCTTGACCTCCTGTTTTGCTCTAACGGGCTGGTGTCCGTGTGACCCTACAGGGATGCTGAGAAGGTAAACCTAGAGATTGTGCAATAGCTGCATAAGAAGTGAATAAGAAAATGGTGGTGGAAAGTGAGAAATGCGTCTATTAAGTACTTACCAGAACAGCTATAGGGAGTTTACAGGAGATCAGACACTACTCATCTTAATCACCTGTTAAATCCTTTGTGCGGTTGTTGATATCCAGGAGACCAAACTGGTATCTGTTTTAAATATTTATTTGCATCAGATACCAGGCCAAGTAACAAACACTATCAGAAGTTTACATCCATCTTGATTCCAGTTTGGCTTGGCGACTTGACAGCTTTTAAGAGCAGAATCTTTGAGCCCCTGGAATGCACTCCCAGAAGAAAACCTCGCACCAGAGACATTCAAAATGGAACCTGAAAAAAGGCTCGCCAAGACCGAAGAGAACAACAATCCTCCCCTGACCGTGCATCGCACAAACAATGACTCCACTGGTTTAGTTCTATTTCTTTCTTCCATAGCTTAATGATTGTGGTCCTTATGCCCCTGCTGCTGTATTTCATGCCTACTCTTTTCCTTTTCTTTCTCTTTTTCTTTCTTTCTTTTTTTTTTTTTGTGCTGCTCGGAGCAGGGAGGATGCATGTGGTACTTCATGGCAAATATAATGTTCCAGTCATTACAGAATCAGATGTCACTTTGACATTGTTCTGACTCACTTGGTGCCTTTGTGTCAGCTGCCTTCATAAACCCAAGGGGCAAGACTTGCTTTAATGTAAAGGGAATTTCAGGTATATAATTAGCAGGTGCTACGTTGGCCTGGTAACCACTGAAGTACTAAATTAAGAATCACCAGAAAATTGAATTACTCAGATGTATAATGGTTACAAGGATCACTTTTCTCACCTGTCAATTACAATCTGTTCCACTAGCAAAAACAAAGTTTGCTGGCAGAAGAATGCAACCCTTGCTGTTATCTCCTGTTAGATGCCATTGCGAGAATTTATTGAAAAGGGCATCAAGAAATAAGAGCCTGCCCCTTGTTGGCTTTTCATGTGTCCCCAGTATATGTATTCAAGATGGAAATGTGTTAATTCCAGTTCTCAAGAACACATTTATGCTTTGCTGTTTTAGCTGCCTTTTAACATCTACGTGCTTTGGTTATTTGCTACATAACAATTTTGGCATTAGGAATTGAGTAGTGCTCAGCATGCCAAGACTATTTACGTCAACTCTTCTGCATTCATTTAAAAGTCCTTCATCGATGCCAGCACTAGGATTGTCAAATTTTTATGCAGCAAAGACCATATGTGAAAAAGGTGACATTCTCACCTGTGTTCCTTGGTGCTGCATGAAGAAAGTAAATGCTGTGGGCTAGGATGTTGGGCTCAGCAGACGTGTACTGTGCTTTTTCTCTTTACATTGGAGTTTGTTCCATTTTTCAATCGTTTTCTTGCATCATATCAATGCTCAGGAAAATAGAGGCATCCGAAAATAGGCAAGTCAAACATTCAGTGCTGCCTGTCACGAATAATTGTCAGTCAGTGGGATTCTGATGGTGGGCTGTTTGCTGGTGTGCAGACACTAGCAAAGACTGCAGGTGATGTAGAACACAAACCAAATGGCACGTATTTGCAATGAAAGAAGGCTTTAGTCTGCCCCATCACTTGTGCTGGTGACAGAGGGCTCGTCTCTCTGCTCTTTCAAAGGCTGACTTTGTTTCAGTTGTCTTATTCTTGGCGTTTAATGCTCGTAATGATCCGTGCTTTCTTCCCTCGGGGAGGTGGGGGGAGATCAGATTAAAATAAATTCAGATAAAATTAAACAGGTTTGGAATCGGAACTGGATTGCACTAACCCATAGCGTGAATGCTTTAA
Organism: Anseranas semipalmata; assembly: GCA_013399115.1. Taxonomy (NCBI): domain Eukaryota; kingdom Metazoa; phylum Chordata; class Aves; order Anseriformes; family Anseranatidae; genus Anseranas; species Anseranas semipalmata. Next base: position 66,118 of record VXAA01006451.1, read on the forward strand.
TGTAATATACTGCAGTTCTGGCAGTAGTTTGGTGGGAAATGAAGGATGCATTACCTTGGAAATGGCTCCAGTAGTACATACATATACCTAACATCGAAAAGAGTCTCGGGTACTATTGTTCAACTAATTACACTTTGCTAAAATGCCATCCCATCCCTATGTGATCAAGATATGTAAAATCCTAATAATGAGCTTAGTACAGATAATTCTGTGGAATAAACAGATTAATGTACACATGTGAGGAAGGACATTGGTAAGTTGTTCACAATTAGTTTCATGTGCTTGCATTATCAAAACTTGCAAGGGGAAAAAAAAAAACTGCAATTTTAGTGGAGATTTCCACGCGGGTGGTGTTTTGTACAGTAAGTAGTATCTAGATGAGCACCCCCAAAAGAGCCGGTAACCTTTTGACAAAGGACAGCAAAAAATGTGGGGCACTGGCTGATTTCTGTTGCATTGCCAACTGCCCGGCTTCAAACTTGACAGTCTGCACTAATTACTTTGCCATCAAAGTTCTGCTCCTCACTCCCTGAGGGCTCACAGCGTCGAAGGGTGCTTCGGAGCTTGTGCAAATTGCATGCAGCTCGTGAAGGAGAAAATGCTGTTGTTTCTAGCTGCACAGAGACCAAGCAAAGCAGGATGTTCCTTTTAAATAATTGCTTTACACAGTGAGTGAAGTTTTTTTTTCATAGGGCTGCTGTGCCTGGCAGCAAAGTTGCCTTTAGGGTTGAAAGAAAAGCACATGTGGTCTGCAGAACATAAATCCCTTGTGAGTTTGGAACTGGAGATAGATAAACCTTTTTTCTGTAATTCAAGAGGCATTTATTATATTAAACTACAGAAATGAGGAAGCAAAGGTTGCCTGGCTGTGACGTGAGGAAAATCTCTCATGGCTCAAAAGCCCTGTTTTGGCTGGACAGATTTGGTCAAAGCCCCTGGATCTCAGGCAGGTGGGATCTGCTTGGCTTTAGTTTAGGGCTCTTGGAGGAAGTCATTCTCTCCTGACATCCCTTATAGCCTCAATGTGTCCAAGGCTGAAAGATTACCTACGTGCTATGAGTGAGCTTAGAAACTTAGTGGCTCTTCCAGTAATTTCTTAATCAAGTTTCTTTTATCAGTAAGTTATATAGGGTAAGCATAAAGGTAGAGTTTCTGTTACAAACCTATTATATATACACCCTTATTTAGACTCATTATCTCTCGAAGTTAGGAAATATATTCTACTCAAGGCCAACAGAAAAAAAGCTGCAGTTTGAGAACTATAATAAATGGAAACATTAAAATGGTTAAGAGGACTTCTTTACACATTACTATTTCTTACAGGAACACTGATATTTAGATGTGATCTGCAATGAAATAAAGGAGTCCACTTGTTAAAAATCTTGCTGATAGCAGTGTGACTTGTATATGCAGAAGTGAAATTTTTTGGTTTAGTGAGGCTTTCTTTAACTTGGCCTTTGAAGGAAAAAAGTGTTTTAATTAGATCAAAGCTGTAGAAAGCATCTCTGAAAATGAAGAGCTAATCCTTTATGTAGTAAAGATGATTTTTAAAGGTACAGTGTGCACCCATTAAAAAAAACTGCTCTCTGCAGTATTTCTGCCATTGTAATTCTTTCAACTCTAGCTCATCCCACATCTGGATCTCAAAGCCTAACTTCCTGTAAACATCTTCAGCTTTCTATAAATATTTCCATGTTTGTATGCACTATACTTCAAAGAACTGCCCTCCCTGCCTACTGCTGTCCACGTTTCATTTTGCAGAGCTGTGCCTAGACCGTCGGATGAGCCTGGTGTGGTAATTTTGCACTTTTGTGCGGTACGTATGGTTAAGGCGTGTCTTCGTTCACATCAGCGTGAATGGAACCATCAGCACCGGTGAAGCTCCTTAGGCACGAGTAAAACGCTCTGATTTCACCTCTGCTACTTACTGCCCCATTTTCTAGGACATCCACTTTGTCATTGTGGCATTTATTTTGAGCCCCGATCTGTTCTGCTTGTTTTCTGAGCTAGTGAGAAGTATCCTCATAAATTTAAATGGCAGTCAGTTGTATAATGTCACCTACAAAAGCTAAGAGGCTTCAGTCTCAACTTGTCTGGCATTCGTAACATTCAGTTTAAGGAAAAAGGTGGAGAAAAAGTCTGGTCATTGAAGACCTCGTCTTACTTTAAACTTTACCTCAGACCAGTCCTTGTAGTTCCATTTGAACTTGCACACAGCCAGAAACTTGTAGGTAGCGTTGTAACTGCAGCTGGTGCCAGCTGCTGGTAGGGGAATTCGTACAGTCCTGGCAGGAGGTGACACTGCATCCTGCGATTGATTTCACAGAAACTGATAAATTCCTTCTTCAACCTGGCAAACAATTTACCAGGGCAATAGCAGCCAACAGCTATATGATGTGACTTAGGATTTGGTGATGGCTTCCCAAATATTGGGCACCTCTTTTCCTAGGTTATTGGCTACAATGAGGTGAGAGTTTCTTTTGCTTTTCATGAAAGGCTACCGCTTTATCCCAGTGTAAACCAAACTTTCAGAAGATCTGTGGCATAGGAAATTGCTACCCAGCGTGTTGAAATAGGGCACATAAATAGCTACTGTGAATTGAAGTTCTGTTGGAGTAGATAAAGTAATATAAATGGTCACTAGATTTTATACTTCGTCCTGCCCTGCATAGAAGTGCAAACAAACAAACAAAAAATTGCCTTGAGTGATGAGAAAGTGAGATACATGGTGACACAAGTAGGACTAATAAAGCTGTAAACAATATAATCTAATAACTTTGTGCTCGTGATACTCTTAGTACTTAGAGTTGCAATCAACTTTTTTTTCCTTTTCTTTTTTTGTTGCCAAATACACATTGAGGAAAGGCAAATCTCTTGTTCTATGTACACTTGTGTGTGCACAGGAAAAAACACCTTCTGCTACAGTACCTTTTTCATCTTGGTGTTTTCTCTGTCATGTTTTTACAGCCTGACACGTTCCTAGTAGTCCTTTCCCCAGTCTTAGAAAACTCCTCCAAAACATTCCTGCCCTTAGCACCTCGTGTTTTCTTGAAGTGAACACGTGGAATGCTGCTTTAGCTCTGTTGTTTGAGTAGTTTCCATGTGCCCACCTGGAGATCTTCATAATGCAACTTAGTACTACATCTAAACATCACCCTTGTTTAATGTTAACAACAATTTGCACGTGAACTCCACAGTTGCCAATGAAAAAGGACTGGTTGCCTAAGATGCACGGTTTTGCTCTTCGTGGATTACTGAAGCCTTTCGGTAAGATAATAGCGTATACTTGCTCATACAGAGGCGTTACCATCTCAGCTACAATAATGATAACAACCACTGAAACACAAAGTTACAAGACCTCAGGCAAATAGTCAGCAGCAGTTCTTCTCCCAAGGCGTAGCAGTCCTGTTCTGGGAACTCCGTGCAGAATTCAGCCTAACCAGAAATGAGCAAGTAATGCTGGCAAGCATGTTCATGGATGCTGCAGTCCACATTTGCAAAGAATTTTAAAATATATAATCTAAACCCTTCCTATCATCCGGATAATTTTCTTTAGTTATTCTAGGGAAAATACAGGAAATTTGTCTGTAATGATCTTTTTGTCCAAGCCAAAGCAGTATTTTTTTTTCCTTTTCTTTTTCATTTCTTGGGAAAGGAAAGCTTAATTTAATCATTTTGGGGGCTGTTTCCAGCTTCTCTGATCAAGAGTTAATTTATGGTCAGTTTTTTGGACCACATGCTATTTTTTCGTCTGTACATAGGCTTCCTGCTCACAATGGAATGGAAAAATATGCCTGCATCATCTGCCATACCAAAATTCTTTTACCACCTGAGCAAATACTTCATTTTTGTGAATAAAAATGGTTGAAGAGTCCTTGGCTTTCAGACACATTCAGCACAGAACGTGGCCGTGTATTCCCTTTCTATTCCTTTTTCAAAATGCAATTGAATTTGGGATATTTCAGACAGCTGAATCTGCTTCCCTCTCAGATATCTGGGCTGTTGTTTTGGAACAACAGTCATGGTGGCAACTACGTGCTCAGGTTCTAGATTTCCCAAAAAGACGTGTTCCAAGTTAGCCATTTGCTTTCTTCTTAGTACTTTGGTTCTGAAGGATTACGTGGTGCTGGGCTGACAGATAAGACCCTGCTGAACTCAGGTACACACTTTCACAAAGAAAACACGTTCGTGCCAGTTTGTTAAAGAAGGCTTCTGTTCACTGTATCAGGTTTGGAAATCTTTGATTCTGATTTCTTTGATCTCTGATTGCATCAAAAAAAAAAGGTTTAAAAAAATGTGAAACATCCCACAACCTTCCTCCAAACTGAAAAATGAAGTAAGATTGCAAAAGCCTATTCAGTGACTTTCTTAAACAAGGAAAAGATCGTTTTTAGTGCTTGAATCAGTGTTTGACAGGGATAGTGGCAACAAATGTCACAATTAAAGTGGAAGGTTTTCTGGAGATTTTCCTGTGTATTTGCAGACATTCCTGCTTTGTTGGAATCCTTCAGAAAGAAAGAGAAGGGCACCTTGTGATGGGCCTTACAAATACAGAGAGAATGCAATTCAGATCGGTTGAGCACAGTGTTGAAAACAAGGCTAAAGCATAATACTCAATGACAAGAAATCAGTTCTGTATAAGGCCGTTTATGTTAGTGCATAAACTGAATGCTTTAAATGCATGGAACACACCCAGAAAATCTATTTTCGTTTCTTTGCTATTCAACTTTAAAGGAATAATATCTTAATGCTATCCATTGTATCTGAAAGCTGTTATGTTAGAAATAGTAAGAGAATTTTAGAGTGAAGTCCATCCTGTTGTTGTTTCCTGTAGTACATACTGCTTTAAATGTTTGCTGCTGTGCTGCGCTTTGATCCAGAGAACATTTTACAGCTCCATATTATAAATGAACGAAAAAAATTGTTTACAGCACATAGGTTTGAATTGACTCCCCAGGTGCCAAAGTAAGTACTAAGAGAACACAGCACTGATATTTCCTTGGTTTTGAGTTGTCAGTGCTTACTTCATGTATAAAATTCTTATAATAGAGGTTGTTTTTGTTTTGCTTTGTTCTAACATGCTTTTCTGAGGGTTTTAAAGTGCCCCAAATGAAACCCACAGAAAGGTATCCTGTGAAGCCACTGTGGCCTTTTTGGGTTGTCTCCATTTTGGATCCACGTGACAAATTATGTAGTCTTAATTTCGTTCTTAGAAAAACACTCTTTTCCGATATCTGGCACTTTCATGGGACTTCTCACAGTGGAAGACAAAGCTGTGTGATGTTTAGGGAATTCTAACCCAGTACAAAGCCGAGTCAAGGCAAGGATAGCCGCGACTTCCTTATGCTTGACCACTTTGTACCTTGAAAAAATGTCATCTACTTTAAGAAATCTTCAGCTACCACAGTACTTTTTTGGAAATACTGTAACCACAGCATATCGTTAGCGATGCTGTCCAGATGCGAAGCCCAGCTTGCTCAGGGAAAAAGAGGTATGGAGTTCATGTTCTGCCGTTCCTGTGATGCAGAATTTTGTTGGCATGTTTCATGCAGATGCTGGGGAGGAGGTTGTTTTTATTTTTGGAAACTTGCATTCAATGAAGAGTGGTTTTAAACCTTAAAAGAAAGATTATATAAAATATCAAGCAACCCCTCCACCAAGTGTGAAAATAGAGAAACTTCCCATCTGTAGTAAACCAATCTCCTTTAAAAAGCAGCTGGAAGGGTAATAAATAAAAAAATGAGTTGCAATCAGACCACTTGATATCCATTTTCACTGTAATGAAGCTTGATTTTTTTCTGAACTGCAGTAGAGTAAAACTATAATTAATGCTCAACCAGTGTTTGAATTCAATGCTACTTGTAATTACACCACCTTGGTAATGAAGCAGGATATTACACATGAATGATTTTGGATTTTAACTGGATTTTTCTATTGGATTCACTCCTTATCAAAAAATGTGTCGGGGAAAAGTCCGTGTGGCTGCCTCTGCATAACGTGTGCTTAAGGACCGGGTTCACACTCAGCTCCGATACTGCTTCAGTGTGTGACTTGGAAGAGTTGTTTGGTCTCGATCATTTGACTTCCTGTAAAGTGAAATGAAAAAACTGTGTGCTGGAGGGTCAGGAAAGAAATCAAGTATTTTTTTCTTAAAATTGGTGGTGCCTAGCAGCCTATGCCTTGCTGCTAGGACCTGTTTTGGAAAGTAGGAACAACATTGGTTCACTTAGGAGCCTAAAGAAGCAGATAGATGCCCAGAGAGATTTAGAAAATAACTAAACAGGTTAGGCACTTCGTCTTTTTTATGTAAATTAAGTGTTTCACCTACTTCTGTTACTTAAAACTCTAATGGTCTCCTAAGTAATTTTGCAAATCTGGTCTCAAAACTGTGTATTAGCAAACCCATAAAACGTTCATGCAAGCTAACAGGGAAAGTTAGAAAAAAAAATACTCATTCTTTTAGTGAAAGCTGTTTTCATGCTTATTGCTGACAAACAGGCAGCCTGCTAAAACAGTCATGGTGCAAACATCAAAGGAACAGCAACTCCACTTGAATGGGTGCATCTTTCTTGATAGGAAAACCTACACCTTAAACCACTTCATCGGAAAGGCAAAAATGTTTGCTGTGCTGACTGGTTGCAGATCTCTAAGCTTACAGGAGATTGCTGGGAACAGGGACACTTAAGCTCCTGCCATGTAGTGGGCTGAATCTCTTTCCTACAATTATCTCCAGAAAATTGCCAGATTGTGTGCTGCCAGAGGTAACACTGGGGCGTGCAATGTGTAACATGGATCGATATGCAGAGAGTTGTGGATGACATTCCGTGTTGGAGATTGCAAGGTTGTTACTTGTAACGGTAGACAAGCGTCTGTGTAGCTTCTGCTTTTCATAACTTAAAAGGCATGGAATGAAAACAAGAATGAAATGTCTTTTTTTTGGTTTCTCTCAGAAAAATATCAAAAAAAAAAAAAAAAGACCCTGCCCCGTGTAGCTGCCTTAACGATCTGTTACCTAGGTTGGATTGATCCCTGATATCAAAATCCCACCGGCTTTTGAAAGCTCTTTGTCTTGGTGTCACGCAGTTTCTGAGAGCTCAAGTTGGAACAGCTGAAAAGAGCAAAACTTTAAAAGGGATGCCTGCGGACTGGTGGTTTTTTTTTTCCTAGAAAATTAAATCCTCAAAAGTTGGCTGTACCTCTACCATTTTTTTCAAAATTGTGACCCATAGCAACTTCTCATATTTGCAATCCGTGGTCTGTAATGAACATTTTTGCCACTGAAAGTCATATAAAATTCAGTGGTGATGTTTGACAGTGGAAGTCCTTGAGGCTTTCATCTTCTGAAACAGCCTGCAAGGGTGTAGAAATAATAAGTCACACAAATAATTTCATGATTTTCCTCAGAGTTTGCCTGTAGAACAGGTTTGAAATTAGATTTTTTTTAAAAAAATATATAGTTAACATAGCTTCCAGTAAAAATATCAGTGGAGAAACTATCTTGAAATCCCAAACCATGTACATCAGAAAGGATGGAAGCAAAAATGTTGTGGGACACTCTGCTGAGCAAAATAAAGGGAAGGGTTTTGTTCAGGTGATGGCCTACAGGACAGACAAGAGAGAAGAGGCTGTAACCCCGACCACAAGGGAAAGATAAGACAGTCACTTCTTTTTTTAAGTTTCTATGTAGACTTCTGATACTAATATACCTGCTACTGCAAGAAAATACTTTTTTTTTTTGGTAGACATCAGTTTGGAGTGTGTATCTACTGGAAGCATGTAAGACACATCTATCACTAATATAACAAAAAATCAGCAGAATGAATGTGGTCTGACTTTCAAACCTGCCTCAGCACAGACTCCTTAGGGTCTCTCAGATATGCATGCAAATGATTTTTGCACAAACAACTGTTACATTTTCTTGCCATGAGTTTGGCATGCTTGATTTCTCCTTCTGATGGCTCCTTCAATGAGATCAAGCTGTATTATATGGGGAGTGTTTTGAGGGATTTGGTCTGCTGACAGTGTTTTGGCTCGTTTGCAGAACTCGCAACAAGCTGTGAACATTAGGAAGATTATGGGTGCTCAGGGTAAGAGATGTGATGGAGCCCAACTCTGCCTGCTTCTGAAAATAACACAGACACGCTGCTTTGTCAGGCTGTGGTAATGGAGCCTTCTTTTGTAAAGGCAGTTATAAATTGGCTCCTTCCATGACTCAAGTATGTAAGATTTACGCTAAGCCAGCAGAGTGAAAATGAAGGTCTTGTCAGTGAACCAGAAGTTGCCTGCAGCACATACTTGGACAAGTGAATCTTAAGGAGACTTTGGCTGAAGCCTGTTGAAGAAGAACAAGGAAGAAATCGTGGCTTGTGTTGATGGCGTTCATTTACATTCCGTAATACAAAGTATCTGCTGATACCCGTTTTCAGCACACAAATAGAGATTTTCAAGTCCATTTCTCATCTATGGTCGTTTTAGGTATGTGATACTTCATCTTTAAGTAGCCAAAGCATTGGAAGGAATAGATGTTGTATTTCTGTACCGCTGCAGTTCCCTTAGCTAGTCCCTTTCAGACCTAAGGAGCTGAATTTTCTGAAACCACTTAATAGTTTTCCTTACTCTTGGTAGGATTTCAGGTATGTGTTGAGCATAAAATGAAAGGAAGGCAAACATCGGGGTGATTTAATTTTTACTTTTACAGCTGAGCTTATCCCATAGTTCCATTTGTAGTTTCAGTCTTCCCTCAAATTAGTCCTAGGGAAACAAGTGTGGGGAATGAATCCCTTGTTCTTCTCTAACTATAATCCTTATCACTTCCTACTCAAAAACTGTATTAGCTTTCATTTGAAATGACCGGTTGTCTCACAAATACATGATCAAACTTTGAGTTTGTTTTTTTTTTTAATATGGCAGAATCACCGACGTGATATCACAGATTGCAAGCTGCACACACTGTGCTTTGGATGATAAATTGTCTCTACACTGTAGGGATGAGTAGCATAACTGCATTATCATTCCTTGCATTATCAGTAAGGTATTGTTGTAAATGCAAACTGCTGCATATTCTTTGCAAATCTAGGTCTGAAGAGAAAGTACGCAGCTTCTGTTGAGACTGATAACTGTAATCAAAAACAGGAGCTCATACCCTGAAATGGTTAACATCTTTGTGTCACAATTAGAGAAAAATAGTTATGACCAAAAAAACCTCAGTTCTTAAACACCTTTTAAAAAGTAGCAGTCTTCTGGGTTTCTGAGGTGAGAGACAAAGTTTTGGAAGATGTCTTGTGTACATAAAGGGAGAAACACTCATTCATCACGCAAGCTCAGGGATTTAGGAGTTCTATCTTCGAACACTCTGGATAAATAAGCTCTTTTTATGATGCAGGTGATAGAAAATGAGCATCTTCAGGCTATAGTCTGCTGCTGCTGTACTTTACAGAGAAACTTAATTATGAGACGACTTTGCCAAAACAGAACTGAGAGTAAGTCTCATTACTGTTACACAGGAAATATAATCCTGGATAATATGCTTAATCTATAGTTAATATTAATTTTGCAAACTGAAAGAGGAGATATAATTTGATACTAACCAATTAAGAATTTAAATGAGATAAATGATTTTAATTATGTGAAAACCTACTTAAATATTTCCTGAACACATCACAGTTTGTATTATATAAATGCAGAAAAATGCTTGAGTCGCTGAGATGAGTGGTGGTATGACATTTCATGGGCCATAAAACACTACCCAGAGCTATGTGTTTTGAGCAAGGACTTTATTTGTTAAAGTTAAGATTTCTCTTGAGCTGGCTTTGGATCAGCCTCTGGTCTGTTTTCAGAGCTAAGAGTCCAAGCTAGAAGCACTCGGCCAAGACTGATAGTCTTTTATTGCCACTTTGTATAGTACCACAAGCTATGTTGTGGTGCTGTTGGAAATAATGTATTTCTCCATCATTGTAATATTTTTTTCTTAATGTACTGTTTAATGGCTTCACAAAACGTTTTTTTCTTTTCTTACCAATTGCTCTGTTATTTTTTATGGTAGCAAAATATTTGTTCCACAAATAAACTGGAACAGAGCTTAAATGTAAGTTTGCAGAGGGATATCAAATCTACTACAATGCAATTTATTAATCAGCACTTAATGAAATTACAACTTGAAGGCAAAATATCCCCTGTTAGCCCTAAGTTGCTGATATATAACAGAATTTTTTGCTTTTCCATGCACCGTATCTATGGTCGTTTTCTGCAGTGGAAGGATAAGGCAAACAGCATATTGTTCTACTGAAAATTGCTCATATAATGGTAAGTAATAAAGGGTGTTTAAAAACTCCTTTTTCCTTCAAAAAGAAAAATAGTTTGACAAGAAGAGAAAATGTAATAGGAGTTAGCTGTCACCTGGTTGTGATTCTACAATACATTCAAATTAGCAGAGCACTTTGAGTACTCTTGAGGTGAGTGGGGTTTGTCCAGGTGCGAGCACTGGTGCTAGAAAGTGCTGCAGGATGGGTCTGTGTGAGGCTGATGTCGCGGAAAGAGGTCCTCACGGCTTCACCTCAGGTCCCCACCTTCCAGTCATCAGTCTCTGATCTTCAAAGCATGATCCTGGCCACAGTGCTGGGGTTCTTATGTTTATTCTCCCTCTGCCCCTCTGAGCACAGTAGAAGTAATTTGTTCTTTGGGACACTTAGTTGGCAATCTGTGCTCCACTTTGGTATTCAGAGATCACACTGCTTTCACTAAGGAGGAGAATACACATGAGGATGCTCTCCCAGGTATTGATCGCCTCTGGAGACACAACATGCTGCAGCTGCTGAGAGTAGTGTGACGAAGAGCTTCAGATGATAACCTTCTCTCTTCTCAGATCAACAGAGAAACTGCTAACTGCTGATATTTTATATTAGTGTCATTGGATTCCTACTCCTGTAAGGAAAATAAGTTTGAGGGTTTTTGTTGTTGTTGTTGTTGTTTCTACAAATAAACATTTATGAAGTAATAAAGACCAGTTTTGTCAACAAGCTGTTGTAAAGCTCTGCTTTAATGCCAAACCTTTAAATGACACCAGGTAGCTTTCCATTGCTTGCAGTCTTAAGACTTGGGCTTGGTTCACCAACTTCAAGGAAAATTAATGCCATGAGGGAATTGCCCATATTTTGGCTGCTTTATGTCTGTCTGAATCACAACCTCAGGAATAAGAAAGAAAACTGAAGTAAGCATAGACCTCTGGGTTCACAAACTTCTCTTGCAGTGATTTATTAATAATTCTTTGAGATTACTGGTGCAGCAGGCGAATGGTAGTCAATGCCTGCCTTTTAAAATCCCATCACTGTCAGGTTTGTACTCAATTCTGTAGTCTTTCTAGGTTGATATAAAGTGAAAAGGTACTTGAACTATTTTTTTGTTTGCTTTTTTTTGTTTTGTTTCATTTCTGCCATGTAGGTGCATGAAACTGAGCTAGAAAAGTAATAGCCAGCCTATTGTATTTTCAGTGTTAGCACTGATATTTATACTTGATAATTAGTCTGGTCTAAAGATAACATTTTCATCAGTGGTATCCACGAGCCCAAGTACAAATAACTAACTCAGTAATTTAGGCTGTGGTTATAACTAAAACCTTGTGGTGTTCTCCTTTGCCTGTAACATCGACGTATTCTGACAAGCACAGATGTATGGCAAGAAAAACCCTTTGATTTTGGAAATCAAAGATACTCTTCCCTTCTCTCTATTGTATGCAGTTATTCTCCTATCGACCTAATAGATATTCTTTAATATTTTCATAGCTGATTTTCCTATTATTCTTTGATGTCAGGGTAGGTCTTGAGTAGAAAGGCACAGGAATATATTGCAAGGAATCGTTGTTCCTAATAAATATATGAATAATAATGTTGAAAACAAAGGATGTAACTGTACAGTGCCTGTAGGAGAGGGTCACTATTTCTATCACGGATAATATACACTATATTGTACCATACACAATTCTTTTGAGTAGACACTTCATTCTGAATTTTTGGTTTCTTTGTTTCTGCTTTACCACTCACACTTACTGTCTTGGCCTTGAGCTGCAGAGAGACACAAAGGGAGAATGCAGAAAGCTTGGCTCCTGTGTTTTTGTTGTTGTTGTTGTAGAAAAATCCTACGCTTAGTGCTCTTACTGCTGTAAAACACAGAAGTGTTTATAGGGTATACATGTCCTCCGCCGGTAAGGTAAGATAACATAAAGGGTCCTATGCAATTGAACCTGCCTGGTTTGCTTGAGAAGAACATAGGAAATACTTACTGTTATTTTTTCATTGAAATCACTGCTGTGTGGCTATAATGTGTACTTTTTTCCTAGTGATGACATAGACTTAGCGGTACTCATCTCTCAACCCCCCCAGACGCGTGCATCTCAGCCTTGAGCCGAAGCAGGCGCTCCTGGGAGCCCTCTTTCCACCGCGGGGACCGGCCTCAGCCCCGTGCAGCATGGACCCATCGCCCTGCCGGGGACAGCGTGCTCTTGCAGAAGCTCGAGGGTGCTTGCAAGGTGAGCGAGCACACCTCCACGCCGCTTGCACCAGAGGCGATCTTGCCCGGCATAATGCGCTGGCTCCCGTCCCGCATGCACGCAGCCCCAGCTCTGCGGCGCTGTGGGTGTGCCCGGTGCTCTGCTGAGTCTTGGCAACTTAGATCTTCAGGTATAGTGTGTTTTTGGGAAGGCCAAACAGCAGCTGTCCTTGGAGCGCTGTACAAATGGTGTTGGATGAGCGGTGTCAGGCTGCGTTTATGGTCTGTGTAGTCACTGCATGTACCCTGTAGCAAGTGTCCTTGGCAAATATGTGTATGTCTCCTCCATCCTTTAGGTTATTTCACTAGAGTTTGCCTAAATCATGCTTATCTCCACAAAAACACAGTCGTTATCCTTCTAAGGTTGCTTTTATTGTTTTTTTTTGGACTGGCAAATATCCTATATTGTATGCGGTCCGTCAGACACAGTAAACAGGACTCGAATGGGTGCTGTTCAACCTGCCACTGAGCCAGTAGGCTTTTGTTACACAGAGTCTACCTTAGTCTGCCTTATCTGTAGGTGTTGTAGTAAATATTTTTGTGTCTTTGAAACTTCAGTGTTTGGGGGAAAGTATGCTAGAATGGATCAGAGTGAAGGTCCTGCAGCCCTGTTAGCCTGCCTGACGATGGCCTGTATGAGGTGATTGAGGCACACAAGTAAGAGTAAGCACACCAGAATAAGCCCAGGGTGAGATTTCCTACTGGCATAGCTTCATTTTTTTTTTTTAAGTTTGAACATATGTTTTGTAGTTCAAACTCACAAAGCCATTACAAGAAGCTGAAATATTTCTGAAGGTCTCATGCCTCTTGTGCCTGCCACCCAAATGCCAGCTTCAGTTTTTCCTTTCTGTTCCATGGGCATTAGTAAGCCCAAACCCTCTGGTCAACAAAAGCCATGCTCGGTGCATACCCTGAGGGTTTAGAGAGGAAAGGTATGAATTTCAGCCCACAGGAGCAGTAGAACCCCCCTAAATACGAGGGCTGCATCCTGCAGTGACCTGCCTGGTGGCAGCCGCATCTGCAGAGCGGCACAGGGAGTTCTGCCCAGATGCTTCTGTGCCTCCGGTGCACGGGGGTTTGCTTTCACTGCGGGATTTCCTTCTGGCTATCGGGAAAAAGTCTTAAAACGTGTCAGAGATAGGGAGCTCAGCTGTGGGTTATGTGGGCCACTAATTCTGTACCACCAGGCACTGAAATCCCCCGTCCTGCTGAGGGATTGCTAAAGCCAGCATGGAAACTCTTTCCCCTTTCTGTGGAAGAGCTCCCCCCAGACTTTGAAATTGTCAGAAACCAAATTAAAGGGGAGGAGGTGGGGGAAAGAAGTACTGTGTCAGTGGAAATCTCTTGTGCAGAAAACTTCAGAGCTAGATTTTTGAGTATCTTCTATTATACATCAACTTATATCTCAAACAAACAAACAAACAAATTCAACACATCACTTGAAATGGAAAAACAGGATCATTTCCACTTAAAAATGATGGCATGTTGCAATCTCCAAATCTTTAAAAAAGAAAATACCACCGAAAATGCATCAAACCCAATGTTTCATGCAAGTTGCTATTCCAGCAAATCAAAATACTCAGAAAAAATATGTATACTGGAATCACTTGGAGCCCGATTCTGACCAGCTGTATTCTGAGAAAGCTGCCTTCTAGACAACTAAAACGTTTGCATGGTTCTCACAATCTCTTTGGTGCCAAAAGTTTGTGCAGTAGATCTCCTGTAAGCACGAAAATGGAGGCTAGATTTTGGACAAATGCTGCGCTGTTAGCATCAAGGACCCATTTGTTCTTTCAGTAATGTGATTGCCAGTCTCTGGGATTCATCAGAGGGATTTATCTGTCTAATAAGTACGTCCACTCTGTCTATACTTTTAATGTTTCCTGATTAAAACAAAGCTGTTTATCTCTCTTAGCTTCAGCGATTGTATGTAAACAGGGATTACTTCTGCAGGAATCTCCTCCCCACTGCCAGTCTGCGCAGGCTTTCTTTGTGAACCACGACAGCGCGAGGCATGTGTCTGCCTAAACATGTGCAACTCGTTCAGAATTCAGTCTCAACACACCACAAATTACAGAACAGTCTGTTCCACTGTGTTTTCATGTACAGGAGTGTAATTTATTATTAATCACTACGTAATGCAAAAGCAAATCTTGTATGGGGATGAAGGAACAAGATTTGACCGTTCCAGCATGAACAATTTCTTTTTAGCCTCCTTCCTCCAAAGGCAAATAGGAAGATTTACATGACTGCATTTGTATTTCTAAAGAAACTGTTGATTAAATATATGTGCTGATAAAATAATGGCTCAAAGCTGATTCAGCACACAGTGTCTTCTTGCGGGAGTGGAGCAGCCTATGGAGGCTATGCAAGCAGGCTCAGGGATTAACTTTGCCTTGTATAATTTGACGTTGAGCAGAATCATGTTATATTTCACACATGATTTACAGGTTATATGCATATGAAAATCTAAATATTTTTGCTGAGCAAGCCTCAGACAAATTAAATGAAGCGAAGTGCTTTCAGGGCTATTAAACAAAAAACTCAAAGCCATAAATGTGGGAAGTGATTAGCAGTAATTGTTTAAGTCTGATATGCCGTGCAAGGACATTCACATACTGTTTGTGAGAATCACACCTGGGGTTTAGTAATTCAAGAAAGAAAACACCACTTGGTCTTGGGAACAAAGATCTCAGCTCGGGAAACTCTCAAAACAAAAAGTCCTGACTGAAAATAGCTTATTCGCTCCGGGTATAAATATGTGAGCAATACACATTAAAGTTGATTCAGCATCCACGACGATCTGGGTCCGTGCCTTAATACGCCACACATAAATGCTTCATAGAAAGTACGTATGGAAAAGTATCCATCCTCCCTGCTTGTATTCCCTCCTTAGCATCTGCTGCTGGTCTGTGGCAGAGAGAGGACAGAAAGGATGGTCTGACCCTATATGGGCTGCCCCCAGTCACCTGCCAGTCACGTGTACCGGTTTTGTGCTCTTACTTTTGTCCTACCAATTACATTTTTTCAGTTTTCAAATTTTTTCTCTGCTGTGCAGAGAAACTTTGGGGTTTCCTCCTGTAGTAATGAGCCAGGATATTGTTTAGTGACTTACATTGCCCTTGGATAGAGAAGGAGGGTATGAAAAGCGTGTTCATCTGCATACATACGGTTGACCTGAGCCTGTCTTCTCCTACTGTTAATCAGTTTTGCATGCTACAGTGTTCTCTGTGCCTGGATTTGTCACCATAAAACCTGTTGTGTTGGCTACGTTGTGTTTCTTGCAGAAGAAGCAGTGCCGTTCTTTTGGCTTTAAGTGATCTTCTTGACTCAACACATCCAGGGCTGTCCAAGATTAATTAATTCCAATTAATTACATTGCAGATGAGCACTCCCAAGACTAGGTTTAGATTGGTGAGGAACATAGAGTTTTGTAATGGCTAAACCTTAAACTGCCACAGTTTGGAACAGATGTAAATACAAGATAATATTACTGTTAATGCAGCATGCAATTACTCGTTCAACTGAGTGACGTTGCACAGCATCTCTTTCAGGATTGTCCTCATTATACAGATTGAAAAAACTGAGGCCAGTTTAAATTCATAAATATATATCTTTTTTTCAGTTCTACCCTTAATCCATTTTAGCAAAGCTGCTGCTCTCCTTTTCATTAAAAAGACAGAAAAAAGAATAAAAAAGGCCGTCTGTTGGTGCTTCAGAGCAGCGGCAGTGGGCAGGGTGGCCGCAGCCCTGGCAGCTCGTGCAGGGTGCCAGTCTGAGGCGGCTCGCTCTAGGGCAGCCGGCAGACGAGGATTTTGGCCAGCTCACCACACGCTCATAAAAATAGCTGTTTTCTGAGGCTGTGTCGCTAGGTAGGATGGCTTCATTAGCAGTTATTAGAATAAGATTCTAGGGCACTGTAGTTCTGGTTCAAAAGTGAGATTTCTTTCCTTTTCCTACAGCATATGACGTGCTGTGGAATAAGGACAGATATCATTATGCTCATCACATGACGGCAGTCTGCATCTGCTGGCTCCTCTCCTAGCTGTAGGGTCCTGGTAGTCAAAAATGCAAATGGTGCTCAACATCACTTTTAGTCCACAGGGAAAGGAGAGTACCCTTTTTTGCACAATATGCTCACATGCAATGCTTGAATCATTTTTTTTTCTTTCCATATCTTACCCATTTTCTTTTCCTTTATTTTATGTCTTGCTATTTCTATTCACATTTGGAAAGGCTCTACAATTTTTATGAGATGTTATTTATAGGACAGAGAATGTCTTCTCTTTAAAGTCTTACATATTTTTCTTTCTCACTGATATATTTAAATACAGTAATGCTCACTTGCTTTCTCCCTCATCTTTCCCCAGCATATCACACTTCTACATTCTTTTCCCTTGCTTTAATAATCTTTTTTTTTCCTTATTTTTCCCCCTTTTCTATACTGAAGACACACTCACTTTCTCTCTTCTTTTTCTCCCACTCTTCCTTTATTCCCTTTCTTGCCCTCTTTCATGTTTGCTTCCTTCTTATGTTTTTTTTTCTTTTTTTTTTTCTGCTGATGCTTTTTTGTTGTTGTTGTTGTTTTTCCAGGCCCTCAACTGTTTTCTTTGCTATCCCTCTGCTGATCTACCAGATTTCTTGTTATGTTTTTTTTTCTTGGCTTGTCAGCTCTGCGTGCAGTCTGATCCCAGGCAAAGCACTGGTCTGATCCTAAGCTGGGCTCCAGTGGAGTAGGCTGGGAAGATGCAGTGGGGCAAGTGCGTATCAGGGCTTCATGGCAGTGTGAGGCACCCTTGGCCTGCAAAGAAAGAGAGAGAGTAGAGCTCTGCTTTTCTGTGTTCTTCTGTCTGCTGTGTTCTCTGTTCTGAAGATGGTCATTCCTTCACCTTAAGCTGAGAGAAGACACAAAAGAGCTATATTATCCAAGTTGAATTCTTCTTCCTTTGCAGCCCTCTTTTTTTTACAGGTGTTAACAACCTGGTCAGGTGCTGCACATCCTCAGGAAAGGTGTGTGCGAAAGTTATGAATGTCAGTCTAAAAAATGCATAGACTATGCCAACTTCTTATTTAATAAATTATCAGTGAAGAAATAGATTTGCTTTCTAAATTTAAAAAGACGTATTTTTCTCTTTAGAGGCTGAACATTACGTTTTGTAATTTGGAGAGCAGAGGCAAGATTTCTTAACCATGCGGCAAACGTTGAGGCGTGAGGCTTCTGGTCTGATATTTTCAATTGCAAATTGGAAATAATAAACCAGCTGCTTAGTCCGCTGTAATATTTGAGGAGATAAAAACATACAGCGTCTAATTGTAAGCCCATATGCTGGGATTGTGGGCTGGCAGCCTGTTCACGAATGTTCTGTACCAGTGCTTAAGTACTAAGCCCATTTAAGTAAAACTCATTTCTTTTGAAGATTAGATAAGGAATTGCAGAATGTTAGGTACTCAGTTTCAGATATTAAACTCAACAAACTCAGTGGTTCTGGGGATGGACAAATTTCTCTATGTTTGCATATATGGAAAACTAATTATAATATGTAGTGATGCTATTCAGCCTTAACCTTATGCTATTTAACTTGTATATTTTTTACATAAACAGTTTCTCTGTATTTCCTCTGACACAGCTTCATCTGTTGTAGTCCTTGAAATTGCCTGCATCCTTCAAAGAGGCTTAATTCTGTTGAGCTGTTGATTTTGTGGAATCAATTGTGTTCCAGGATTCACCTATCCTGATCAACGCCGATAATTTTTCTAACATTGATTTCTCTAGAAGAGGAGGACTCACATCTTTGTTCAACATCACAGGAATGAACTGTGGCTGTCTATGGATTCATGTTTTCTTTCTAAAAATGGTGGATATTTCTGTATCATTTTTTTTCCTGAATATCATCTCCAGCTTTAGGGCTGCTCTTAGCCTATGCAGATGGCTCTGATACTCCTAAAAGTGTGATTGTGACTTAGGCAGATAGATCTCCCCAAGCTGGTAAAAGCTTTGCTATTGAGGCTGGAAAGCTGTATCTACATTTGATTTACTTTTTTGTTTTTCCTACTGAAAACAGTAAGGATGCTCTTTGGACAGCCTGCTTTGGAGATAAGTTTAACAGTGATAAAAACAGACTCAGCACGTGCAACCTAATGTTGCCTTCTGAGGGAACGAACTGTCCAAGAGAGCACTTAGAGGGTTTTAAAGCATGTACAGAGAGTTTCATGTGTGAATGTTGGGAATCTCCTCACAAACAGCGTGTGCTCTGACACCGTATGCCTAGTTAGCAAGATATTTAAGCACATCTAACTGTGCGTGTGATGTTGAATGCATGTGCCCACTAAAAATCTTCCTAAGTTGAAGTCGGTATTACTATATCCAGTCTAAAGGACTAGGAAATGATTTGGAAAGGGCAATTCAGTGCTCAACAACAAGGGCACGTTCATTAGCATATCTGTGCAACAAATAAATCAATAAAATCCATCTGCAAGCAGGACCCTGTACATTTTCCAGCAGTTTTTGAAGTATTCCATTGGAACAGCTGTGCTAGTCTGAGAAAAAGCTCTTCTTGTACATGATCCTTTCTTCAAAAGTAGCTATAAGTGGCTTTGTAGGAATTATTTTTCTACTTATTTTTCTCTATGTATTGAAGAGCTTCAATTTATAACTTTTGGCACTAATTTGATACTTAGAAGGAGATGATATTTTAAAAGCTTATTTGTAATAAGTCAAAACAGAGACTTTGTGTGGAAACTTAGACAGTTTTGATTAACATCAAGGAAAGTTTCTATTTATGACCAAACAGAGAGCATCAGTCTCCTGTCATAACAAATAATTAGATATCTTGAGCACTCAGCTGAGATGTGAAGGATCCATGGTGAAATCTCTGGTCTAAATTACACATTTGGAAGGGATTGAGACGTGTATGAGTATGTTAGTAACTTAACTGTAACTGTTTGCTCTACTGGCTTTCTTCCCTTCCTTCTCCAATGATAGAAGTTCTCTGCTTCAACTGCTATTGAATGACACTCTTATGTAAACCTCATTTTCATGAGATGAGAAAGCCACTTCTTGCTTAGCTCTGGTTGGAAGGCTAGGCAAAAACGTTTATCTTTAAGTTCAGTGGAGAAGTATTCACATCTCCTGAATTTATTCATCCAGCTTCCTTACATTAGAAGCTGCTGCTTCCAGTGTTTCAGCATCTCCTTCTTGGAATTGCACCAGAATATACTTGAATTGGGAAAAAAATCTGAATTAAACAATGCAATTCTCTCAGACAGGACCATCTGCAAACCTGATGCCACAGCAGCACTTACCTCAGCCTGTCTTGCCTCTCCAGCAGATTTAACACTGAATAGCAGAAAGTCAGCAGAAGCTGCTGAGATCCACCTGTAAAACCATCATCAGAGCATCCATCTATTGAGCCAATTATAACCTTTCAATCTACCTTTGTTCCTTTTTTTGATGTTAAAACAAATCGTCAGGCACTGTGTGGTGGACCATGAAATATATGCCTTTTGAAAACAGGCACACAAAGAGAACAGGTATGGTTTTTGTTTGCTAGCACTAGTTTTTTCTTTTCTCATACAATCGCAAGAGAAACTCAATGGTGTTGCTTAAAGGGTGTAATTGATTGCCTTCTGCAATGATGCTTAGATCAAATAAAGTTTTATCTGGAGGACCCTGCAGAAGCAACAGTACATGAAGTCAGGAGCCTAAAATCACAGTTTGAAACTACTGTAAAATTACTGAGTTCAGTAAATGTTTTTTCCAGGTATGGTTCATTCCCAGTCTCCATTTTTATTTTGTGGTATCAATCAGCAATTTAGAGAATCTGCGTATGGCATCAAGGTTTGGGTCAGTTTTCTTGTATTCTGTGAGACAGTCTTGAGCTCTGGGCTGTGCAGAGAGCAACCCTAAAGGGAAGCACTAGGAACACCCTTGTCAAACTTCACGTTAGTGCCATCTAATCATCTCTCTTTTGCAAACAATGTTCTCTGTCTGGTACTGCAATACAGTAGGTCCAGGGTGCTCCATGAAAATAGTAGAAAATGACTTTAAAACAGATGAAAGACAGTATGTTCCACTGCGGGGAGAGAGCTTCTGGAGCTTGCTGGTGTTTCGGGAAGTGGATGTATCTGCATTGTCAAAAAGGGATTAAACAAATTCCTGGATAAAAGTCTCATAAATGTTTCTAAATAGATAATGCATGGATGTGCCTTCTAACGTCCCTGCTATGACCCTTCTGGATACAGGAGAGTATGAGTGGACTGCACAAAATGGCCACACTCACTTGCTCTGTATAAATGCTTCTCCCTAAATGGCACCAGCACTGCTGGGGGCAGATTTCTGGTCTGAGGCAGTAGGGCATTTTTTCATTCTAATGAAGCAGAGATCTGGACATCCTCTCCGTAATGAAAATGCTTAAAAGAATATTCACCAGTCTGGGCAAAAAGAGTAGCGTCCGTGAAAAACAAAAATTCTTGTTTGGTGCTTGGCAGCAGTTCTTATTGACCACGGGAAAAAGGAGAACTAAGGGAGTTAGTGCCTGGGTCCTGGCCTGAATGTAATGAGTTTCCCGCCATGAGCTTTTTTATATTTACCAGTGGATTAAATGTTGGGCAGTTCTGCTCCACACTCTTCTTTTTGATGAAAGAATAGTAGTACTCACACAGTTATTCCACTTATGTTATATGTAGCATGAGTAATCTGAGTCTCTCTCTTTTTTATGCTTTTCAGCATGCTTAAACTTTGCTTGGAGATAGGACACTGGATGAGATGGACCGCTAATCTGATCCAGCCTGACAATTCAAGTGTTTCTGTCAGAATATCAGAGATCCTACTGTACCATTCACTTATCAGCTGTATGAGAACTTAAACAAAATGACATATGGAAATGTATCGGGCAGAAAATCTAATTAAATTCAACATATTCTCCTAAATCAACTTTTACTGTCTAGTAGTCCTTGCAGAATATTAGAACTTCTTCTGACACTTTTTGCTTCTGACTTTTCTCTCGTTTTCCCTACTTATTTAAGCGTTTATATTAAACGCCTTTCCCCCCCCATTTATGCTTCTCTACAAAGCTTTGGAGTTGTTATCCCTCCAGATCCTTTACTTCTATTGTATCCTCTTCAATTCTGCTCATCTAACCGAGGAATCATAGCTCTGACTCATGACAGGAGGTTTAGCTTGTTTGGACCCACAGACAGTAGAATTTTGCCTTTGGTGAAGTCAGTTCAAGAGAGTGCATCATACTGCTGGCAAACATCTTTTGATTTGCGCTTAGGATTAAGAGGAGCTCAACAGATTAGAAGAAATGCAATTCATAGCTCATGAAGCACATGATGAGGCACAAGGAGGGTTGGAGCATACTTGCTTCACATAAGAGAGAGAGACAGCTGGGTCACAGAAGAAGGCAAATTGTTGAAGACTACTGGGGTACTGCATGGGGCATCGTGACCTACTCAGAATGGAATCATTCTAGCCACAGCAAGAAAAACTCATGGCAAATGTGTTAGCTAATATGGAAGCCTAAAAGCTGAGGTAATATCACCTGAACTGTCAGGCTGTAAACAACAAAAAAAAACCCACAAAACATACTATCCATTTTTTTTCTTCCAGGTCCACATCCTCCTGTTTATGGTTCCCAGTGCTCTCCTCAAACAATTCTTATTTTCCTACGTAATACTTCCCACTGATTTCTTTTCCCTCAGCCAGTCATGCTATTTACCTTTTTTTATACATGTATATTCATTTTCCACCTCCAGTCTGTATGACCTTGAAAAAGTTCAGTAATAATAAAAATGAAAAAGCGTGTTTTTATTTGTAATGCAAATCCAGTCTTTTGCAGAATTACAGGAATAGTTTCATCCTGACAGTGAATGGCTTCTTCTGGCACTGACAGTCAGCCTTGCCCCCTCACCTGTTTCTCTGTTTTTTGTCTATCCACAGCTGCTCTGGCATCTTGACGGTCTTGATCTTGTAAAGCCTGTGGCTCACGTGCCTTGTGTGGCTCAAGCGCAGCTCACTCACCAGTACTGTGTCTCAGAGCTGTGCGGATCCAGGGCTGCTGGGTAAGCCAGATGCTCGAGCCCAGCTTCATTGCTCCTGAGGGATTGTCCCACACTGAGGAGGTGAGACCCTTGAGGATTCAGTGTCAGCTAGAAAGCGAACCCTTTCAGAGTTATTCGCTTCCCTTGGTTTGGTGGCAGTGTTTGTGTCTTGTGGCTTGTAGTGGCACGGTGATTTGGTTGGCCACAACTTATTTACATCCTAAGCATAATAACAGCCCAAAGTCCTTAAGGTATGTTTTACCAGCAGCTAACACTTTACAAGTTTTGTAAACACCTTCTTGAAAATATTTTATGGATTTTTTTCATTCAGAGACTTGTACTAGTAGACCTTTCTTCATCATCTGCCTTTTGAATGTGGACAGTTGTTATACAGCTATTCACTACAGGGATTATCATTATTTCTAGTAAAGGAAAGCAAATGCCAAAGCCAGTATACCTTTATGCTTGAAGAAATGTCTGTGTTACCAGCTTATACTGGCATAGCCATTTCTATAAAAGTCATCATTGGAATAAAATTGTTTGAACCAATAAAGGTAATTTCATAAAATCCAAGGACTGGGAAACTGGATTGTATAATGGTTTTGCATAGTCTCAGTTTTTCACTTAGAAACACTGAAAAAATAAATTTTGAGTAACTCGTTTGCACTATTTAGATACAAATGGAATTTTCATTAAGAATAAACAACCATTTTGCTGGAAAAGAGAATTCAGTGAAAAAATCTCATCCTAATAATAGTGTTATATTATCTTAAAGAAATAAATAGCTCCTGTTTGCTTATGTTTAATTAATCTGCAGGTGATACATAAGGTTTCTGATGCAGGAAAAATGATGAGCATCACTCTTCCCATTACATCATCTCTGGAAGTTGGCTGTGAGAGGAAGATGCCTCTCCATTGTCCATTTTCTTTTCCTTTCTTGCTAGCTACCTTTCATAAATAAGAAATGAAGAACAGCTTTTCTTGCAACTGTTTTTGATGTAGGTTATAGGAAATTTCTGAAAGTATATATTTTTATCTCTTTTCATTGCTCTACCCTAATGGCAAAGTCACACTCAAAACCTCCAAAGCAAAACTAGGAGACAGAAACAAGTACTTAGGCCATATGTTTGTTAGTTTTTGTTTTACTTACATGGCAAACAACTTCATAAATCCTTAACTATCCCTGCAGATTCTTGTTTGTGATGAAAAATAAGAGTCTCTCTGCCAGTGTATCCTACTTTCAAAACAACTTTTCTCCTATTCTTTTTCTAAGCCACAAAGATGCAAGTTTGTATGGTAGGAATGAGACTTTCTACTTCAGTGCTCATCCTCCAGCAAAAATCAGCATGAATTGGAAATGCATGGCCTGTCTGATACTTTGCATACTCTAATACGACTTCATTTGTATTGTATTGATCTAAACTTTATAATTCAGGGATCTCTAAAAAAAATGGTGACTGAAAGGATAGTTTCCTGTAGAGGAGCACTGATAATGCAGGATATGAAAAATCTCCCCTTGAAATTGTGGGTCCATCATCTCAAAATGTGCCTGTTTAAATATGTACTCCTTTACGTCACTGAATTCGTATGAAAGTCTTTTGTTTCATCTTTTCCCCTCCTTTGAAGTTTCAAGCAAAACACTCTCCATCTGATGTAGAACCTGAATAATTTTAGCTGAGAGAGCCATTCTATTGCTTGTTTTTCAGTTATTGCTCTCATGACTGTGTGCAGAAAGGGATTTTAGGACAGAAGCTCTCCTAAAATGCTCTTAAAGCTATGTGTGTGCTACAGACTGCTTGCCTGTCTAGTTACATTGTGCCATGTCAACGATGATAGACGTATCACAAAACGTTAAGTAATTTTATAGCCCTTGTCAGAACTGTACATAAAATGAAAGCAGTGCAGAAGAGAGGTATTCATTCTGTCAAATGAACAAAGCCACCTAGAAGTTTTAATTGTATTTTAAATTAGTTTAATTTGCGTTTTCCACCCCATCAGAAAGTTACGCTATTTGACTCTCAGAAGGAGAAGGAATGGAATGGCAGCTGGAGAGGACAGGAAATAGTCAAATGCATCTAATAAAAAACATAGGGTATAGATTAAGTGAATAGGAACACTCCTTTATAAAAACAAGTATACAGCAACAGAATTCTCTCCCTAGGAAATAAGTGGAACCCCAATCAGGCACATTTGAGGCCAGAATGCATAAAGCACTAACACAATGGTACAAGGGTTAAATCAGAAGGGATTTTAGATGTCATGAACATAAATGGTCTGAATATTTTCCACAAATTATATGCTGAAATTTTTTACTTTAGAGTCAAGTGATTTGCTGAATTTTGGTTAACTCAGAATAGCTTAGGGGAAAAATGAAGAAGGCAATGCCTTCACCTTCATACCAGATTTTGCTCATGTTTTATTTCCTTTTCTAGAACAAACATTTTATTTCAGGGTCAATTGAAACATTTTTTCTTCTTTGCAATGTTTTACTCGGTATGTTTTACTTGAACTGAAAGAGGATTTCAGGAGAGAAGGGACAGTGTTATTTGACTGGTTTGTTTTGTGTGGTACAAGCTGATTTTGTGGTTTCCTCAATGGAGAAAAAATTGTTTTACATAAACCCCAAATACTTATTATTTTTAGTGAGTGATTCAGATGGTTAATGAAATACAGTTCTAGTTCAGACCATCTGTTTGTATCACTAATATATGTTTTAGTTTTGCAGTATTTTCCTTTTATTTCTTGCCCCATTACTCAGTGTTTCCTATTCAGACATCAGCTCTCCTCCATTAGTGCTCCCTCTCTGTCATTCTTTTATTACAGTACTATGTAGCTTTCCTTTCCCAAAAGCTTAGAAAAAATGTCAATTGCTTTTGTCATCTTATCACTCTGAGGCAGGTAGAGTACTTATTTACTACCCTCACAGATCATACCTTTGCTTTGTTTCTTAGACTCATCAACCACAAGAATCCAGTAGCTCCCTGCGACCACATGATGATATTAAACCTTGGTTGTCTAATCAATGTATTTTTCCCCAAGACGGTGTTCGTTCTTGCATCTAGAAGCCACGTTTCAGTTATAACACTTCCTGAAAAATTAGTGTTTCACAAAATGAATATTCCAAGTATCTACTATTTTTTGAAAGCTTCTGCGACTTATTTTCTTTCTCTTTAGTCCTTTCTGTGTTTTACTTTCTTTTCCTTTAATTAGAGTGTGGAAAAGAAGGAGTGGAAAATCAAAAGTTGACAAAGCTGGCCAAAATAAACAGCACAAAATCTATTTTTCAAAAAAAAAAAAGTTAAGTTTTTGGTGATTTTTTTCCTCCCGGCAAGAAAAGAAGTAAAAGGGAAAAAAATCAATGGAAAACTGTTTCTGAAAGACATGTTCTCTAGAGTGGACTGAGTTTGGGGAAGAAATAAACTATTCCAAATTCCTCTATAAACTGCTAAATACTCTTATTTTTGCTGACTTGTGTCCATTTGCAGTTGCTGACCTGGAGAGTGACAGCTCCTTATTTCAAGCCTTAAGGCGTTCTCTCTGAATCCTCAGCCGCAGTGGCTTTCTGCCAGGGAGGTATGGTGGCAGTGTTATTTTATTGTTTACTGTACCAGCCAGCATTATAGAAGTGTCATTTCATTATTTATGGAAGGCATCCAGAAATGGGGGGGCGAATAGTCAACAGTGCAGTGCTACCACCTACAGCTCCCTGCCAGTGACGCTGATGGGGAGTAAAGCTGCTGCCCATCATTTTGCAGGCAAGATCTATTGCTGCCTGCTATAGAGAGGAAGAAAATTATAGTGACAAATGATAATGTTGTTGACTCCCTGGTAAGAAAGTGGAAGCTTTATTGCTCCACAATCAAACAAACAGCTTCCTTTGTATCTAATAGGTTCAGCTCCAAGTCAAACATAATCGCAGATAAACCCTGCTTAATATAAAAGCTGAAAGCAATTAAGCTCCCCAAACTCTATTTGTTCTTTGTCGGTGACATTTGTTACATAAATTGCAAAAAGAAAAAATTACATGCAAATGTCTGGTAATATATTGGATCAGAATGGTTCATTCAGAAATGGAAGCTCCGAATAAAGTTAATAAGGACAACATTATTTCCGTGATTGCTTTGTGACTGTAGTCTGATTTCACACAAAAGTTTGAGTTTAAGGTGCTGCATTTTTTGGTATTTATCTGCTTTGGAGTGTGGCAACTATCAGGGAATTCAAGCTTGCAAGAACCACGTTACTGACTTCAGCACGCACTAGGAACAGGCCCTGAAGACATTTCAGAAGAGCACAGGAGGAAAATGGCAGTTTTACAGTCTGAAAACTCATGGTTGAAGCGGGTGCGTAAGCTACACAGGGAGAAGTTGGAGGCTATTTGCACGTGTGGTGGGGTTTTTTGGAAAAAAGCTGTCCACTGCCACATAAGAAACAGGCAAAGCCCAACTTATGTAGGCTGTCCCTTTGCCAAAGGGTGTATTTCTAAGACCTTTTTGAGGAAGTCCTCCCTAATCGTTACGTGTAACCTGTCCACCACTGCTAGTGGCAGTGATAGCTGGACCTACATTTTCTGGCACTATGGTGCTCAGTCAGCTCTTTCACATGATCTGAGAAGGACTCAGTAATGAACAACTCCATGTATATACCAACTTTTCCACCATTTCTGGCACCTAGAGACCTATACCAATGCTATCATTAAAGCATGCACTCTCCCCAGAGGCTACTTAGAGAAGGTATTAAAGTTTCAACACTGTGGTTAGTAGAAGATTTGGGTCTATTATTTTACTGCTTTGCCTATCCATGACTGTAATGATTTTTTTTCGTCAATATGTTTTCAGTGTAAAGGAAAAATTATATTTCAAGCCTCAGGCAATTTAATTTCTTAGTGCCACATTAAATACTAAAGGCTGTTTTCCTGCCTCAGATCTACAACATCTGTCACCACTTGTCTAAAAAGTTTATCTGCTTTGGAAGTCAGTATGGTATCAGACTGAGTCACCATCAAGCTAAAATTTAGAATATGGCTCTAGTATTCCTGATAATACTGGCAAAATTGATGCAACTCTCATGAGTTTGTTTTGTTTTGTTTTGTTTTGTTTTATTTTGTTTCCAGAAAGACTTAAGGGTGGCATAGATGAGGTTTATGAGAAAAATCTATAAAGAATTCCTATCTCAAGGTACAGAAGACATTGCTAGGAATAAATAAATAGCAATAGAGGCAATGATTAAGAATCATACCCTTGATATGCATCACTTCAGCTTTGTTCATATCAGTGAAAACTTCATTTATTTCAGCCAAGAATTTAGTTCCAGTGGTATATTAGAGTTTGCTGCTGTCCTCCATTTCCTTTTGAAATATGAGTGAACACTTCGGGATAGAAAGTCAGTTTTCAAGGAGCTGAGGTCTAGTTGTACAAGTAATTTAATCCAATGTGCTTCTTTAATCCCCTATGGTGTGAAGGTAGGATACAGAAAAGTGCATGTCCTTTAAAATATTTTTATAATAACCTGTAGTAGTTATCAAATACTTCTAGTGTACATAAGGAAAGAGGAGGATTTAATAGCTGTGTATCAGAAGAGGGGACGAGAGAGATCTGATTCCCGTCACTGAGCTGTCAGTGTGCTGGCTAACAATGACTACTTTCCACTCTCTTTCTGGTGTGCTATATTCTTTATACTTTTAAAGCAGAAAAACATTTTCAAAACACACAAAGGATCCAAGGTCCCAGGCCTAGTGCTTCCTTTTATAATCAGCAAAGAGAAGCAAGTAAAAGTGAGTGGGTGTGTGGGTGTGTTTGTTTTTAGCATAGCTGTCCTTTGCTTTCTATTGGAATGAGAATCTCCACTGCAGGTGTTGAGCTTGCTTGGTGATTTCTCAGGTGTCTTTTCAGGGAGCAACTGAGGTGATAAGGTATAATTTTTCATGCATTAATTGGCTGGGTAGCCATCACCACCTACTAAGCAAAACCACCTTCTGACAGTTGGATGATTTTCAATAGTCTTCTAGAGTGCAGTGAAAATCCAAGGAATGAATCCACCCTTCATACTGTGATTTCTACCTGCACTTCTACTTTTTCATTTTTTTTGCCAACATATGTCACTTCTACATCAGTCCTTCCTCAGTTTGTTTTGTGTGTCTGTTTCTTAAAAGCCTCCATTTCAAAGGCTGTCAAGTTTCCTTACAGCCTCATATTTGCATACCCAACTTGTCACTGCAATGAATGTGAATGTCTGCAAAATAAGAGAGAATCACAGAGAAACTCTGCGTCTGATACTTTTGTAGATGCTGTTTTCTTTCAAGAGATGAAATTAAATTCGTTTAGTTCATTTCTGGAACAGCAGATGCCAGCCATTCGTGTGACCATCAATCCCTCAATAGAGATCATTAACGAAGCATCTCTAGGCTTTGCATATTGTTAGTGTAAGACAATGACTCTGTGGGCAAATGAGTCATTGTTTCACAGATGCTAGTGTGACGATTTCTTTTCTCTTGGATCTCTACAATTACCATTCTATAAAACAAAACTTAAGTCCAATGATGTACTGTTAATAAAAAATATAAGCTGTTGGTTAAGATAAGGGATATACGAATAGAATCAGTGCCACGTGTTCCTTTTTGATGGAACCGAAGCACTTCTCGTCTTTACTTTTTGTTGGGATTTGCATACATTAGCTCTTTGGGACATCCTCTGCCTCCAGAAATGGACGAGTGGGCCCCTGGGGCTCTGTATAAAGAGCACACTCTGCCTAAGGGGCTGACAGAAAGTTTCAGGGAAAGGAGAGAAGAAAACAGAAGACATGAACTTGGGAACAATTAAAAGATGGAAGGAACAAATATGGCTCTTTCCTTCTGTGATTCTTATTGCTTAAGCTCGTAGCTGCTCTAGGGGTGCTGTCTTAGTACTTAGCAATAAAAGCATGATTAAATGTCATGCTTTTCTTCCATGGTTCTGCTGAATTTATATTTGATTCTTATTAAGGAAGAAGAGGTTCTGACCTGTTCTTGGAAAAATAAGATATTCTGTCGTTAGGAGGTTGAAGTAAAGTTGAAAACTCTGTCATGCCTAAACTTAGTGCAAAATCATTTTGGAATATAATTTAGCCTGATAAACTAGCAAAAATGGTGAAAATGGGTAAGCTGTGGGTGGCTTTCCTATATGCCTATTCTACTGCTAATATGAACACATTCTGTTACCCCTTGAATTCTTCTGGAAAATGTACTGAGAAAGTGAAGTGCTCCATTTCTTTAGCTTACAGATTGATTGCCCTGTAGGGTGAAGAATGCCTTCTTGTTGTCCGTCTGGTATTGGAGATCGCATGAGCAGATAGGCACATACCCGAGTCGTCAAAAGCCGTGATTGCCAATAACTGATAACAAACAGCAAAGCTTCTTGGGGTGTAGCAAAGCATTGTGAGGTGCATTTGAACCTGTTTATCCTAACGGGCTATTGAATGTGGGTGAACCAAAATATTTACTGACAACTAGTTACTACTATCTTATTTGCACTATATAAACATGATCTTCATAAAAACTGAAATCTGGTTAGGAATGACAATTTAAATGCTAAGGCCTAAATAACACTTTTTTTCTGCGTTGAAAGTGCTTTTCAAAAAAATAAAATACCCTGGGAGGTGCTGATATGCCAAAACTAAGGTTTCCATGTAAGCTGAGGAGGAAGGAGGTAATTTTAGCTTAGCTGTCACAGATTCCTTTCAGAAAAATTAGGGGACTGCTCTGTAGCTTAAAATTAAGTAGGTGTGCTCAGCTGAACTGGGATTTTGATAGTGTCCAGGGGTGTGTCTTGTTCAAATCTGAGCTAAATAATCTTGATATATGGAGAAGTCTAATTTAATAGTGCCACTGATCCTACTCTGCTAGTGTCTCAGGAATCTTTGCTATTGGTTTTAGTTAGTCTGGCTTTACCATCATATGCTTTTCTGTATCAATTGCCTCTCTAAATCCCTCTAACAGGGATTCTTAATGACAGGAAAATGGGTCTAAGGCAGGGCTAGTAACTAAATTGTGACTCCCTTAAGCTTCTATAAAGCAAAAGCAAACACGGGCTCCTCTGGTGTAATTTTAAACCTCTAACCAAAATGAGAAGCATCCATCTCCGTTAGCAGACGCTTACAGGATGAGCACTTCCAGATGGATGTTTGCATGCCAGGACTTGGCTGGCAGCTCGCTACTTCTGGTTACAGAGCAGGGCCTGTACATGGGCAGGAGCAGGAGGGCCTCCCCACCCCTTTCCAAAGGGTCCCTGCTCCTTGACAGTCTTCTTGGGAGAGGCATCAGCACCACGCTTATACTAAGTAAATGAACTGCAGCTAATCTCCTGCAACTCCCTCCCTGCATGAATGAATCATCTGGGGACTGGAGGGCTAAGTAATTAGTGCCCTTCTAGATTCTGTGACTTATGAAGGCTGCACAGAGTTAAGAGAAGAAGTCTGTACTTTGAAATTCTGAAATATCTGTTTATTCACTTCTGTCCCATAGCTAAGACTGAAACAAACCAAGGTGGAGACTTGTGCTTTCTGATTAGGATCAAAGATCAATATGTTTGAAAGTCTCAGAAGAGTTGCTCAGTCAAACAGACCACAATTATTTTGATCTTATTTGATCACGTAAGAAGGCAAAAATGGGTCTTGGCACTTTTGTACCCTCCTTGTTTATTCTAAATATTCCCAACAGTGAGTCGTTTGTTAGAGTGTCCACAAAAATGTCAAACTGTAAGCTGAGAAAAAGCGGTATTTCCAGAAGTAAGTTTGGAGCTTCACGTATGTAAACATTCCTTCCATAAAACAGATTATTTAAGGGTAGTAGTATTCATTCATTCAGGAGCATTGCTAGGGGAATAGTATCCAGTGAAAACAACCAGTAAACCTGGCATTTGAAATACTAGGCACACGTAATGAACTCACTTGAGAACAATCTTCATAGATAAATAGCCATAAAATGAATGGTTCTGGCTAGTAAATAAATATGAACACATTATGTTCCTCATGAATAGATAAAGGCTTAAACTGTTTAAAAATGACTCACTGTGAACTATTAGACTAGTTCCCCATAGAAATAAGTGTTCTTGTGAAGTTTGCAGCCCTTATTTACAGAGAGATGTCATTTGGATAAAGTAGAAGAAAAAGAAAATTACTGAAAACGTGGGCAAATGATAAACCTTTCTGAAACTTGCCTGTCCTTCCTTGCTAGTCATTTTCCTTCAGTTATAGAAATTTGTGATATTTTCAGTCTTTTAATATAGTGCAAGCAGGTGGTGTGGGATGCAAGAGCAACATCTCTTTTCACAAGCCGAAGGCATTTTCCTAGCCCTCTGGATTGGCAGAAAATGAGGCGTTCGTATCTACACCACCACACTTCTCTGCAACTCCATTTTCACCTTCTAATGTAAAGATGATCCCACTTACAGAGAGATGTCTTCTAAGGAGTGTTTTCAAAAGAGAGGCAGTGTAACACCACTCTACGTAATTTTCCAAATAATTTCCATGGAGCTGCTTGGAGACAAATGGAAAAAGTATATGTCTGAAGTAGGTCTGCTCCACTGTCTGGGTTCCTGTTGCGTCCCCTTCCCAACCTAAAAACTCTCTGAAATAGAACAATCTCTCTTTTATTTTGCAAATATAAGGTAAGAAATCTCATGATGTGTAAAACTTGGGATACTGGAGAGACCTCAGAACAACTGCTAAAAATCCTAGATGTTTCATGCTCATGTTAGTTTTCTGAGCTTTGTTTGTGTTGTGATAGCATAGGGATATGCCACTGAAAGATAGTTGTGGTAGGAGGATGGTGCACGTGAAATAAAATCCTTCTCTGCCTATAGCCCAAGTAGCAGCTAGTTTTGATGACTGTTACAGTGCTCCTGTACTGAGGTTATTTATAGCAGTGTGTTGGTGATAGTCTCTTTGTTTCCTAGTAGATACAGCTGACTTATGACTTTACAAATAAATAAAGACTGGAAAGATATATTTCCTGTCTAGTTGTTTTGGGGAATTTAGTACTGAATAGACCTTCTGGTGCTGAGTCCAATTTACATGTTCTCACAGGCATGACGTACAGTAATAGATTCTCTACTATCAAAATACATGGTACATTTTCAGCCCATCTCAGTTTTTCTCAGTATCTATTGGGACAGCATTTCAGAGCCATATTTTTCTTCTGTTACAGATCTCTCTCAGTTTCTTGGTGAGATTTATTTATGGCCAGTTTATATTTTCATTCTGTGCCAACATTATCCACCAGCTTAAATTGTTGTATCCCTGCATAACACTTACGCGAAGGCATTGAGTAATGAACTGTAGGCAGCAATGACATTCCTGTCCTTGGCTTCTCTGTTTGGGGTGCTGAAAAATGTGCTCAGTTGTGGTACAGCTGCCCAGCCCCTGTTCATCTTAAGAGACTTTGTGCCTTTTCCTGTTTGAGTTAATCCTTCACTGGCCCGAATGATCAAGGCTATCCAGTATATACAACACAAGTTTTTCTGAGTGTCTTTTTTAATGGTACCGTGTACAAGACTTCCCTGCAAATGACTTGTAATGAGTTGCCTTTTAATGGAATGGAATGGAATAGTTCAGTTGGAAGGGATCTACAAAGACCATTGAGTCCAACTGCCTGACCACTTCAGAGCTAACCAAAGGTTAAAGGATATTGATGAGGGCATTGTCCAAATGCCTCCTGAGCACTGACAGGCCTGGGGCATCAACCACCTCTCTAGGAAGCCTGTTCCAGGGTCTGACCACCCTTATGGTAAAGACATTTTTCCTGATGTCCAGTCTGAACCTCCCCAGCACAGCTTTGTGCCATTCCCTCTCATCCTGTCATGGGTGACCAGGGAGCAGAGACCGGCGCCTCCCTCTCCACTCCCCTCCTCAGGAGGTTGCAGAGAGCAGCGAGGTCGCCTCTCAGCCTCCTTTTCTCCAGGCTAGGCAACCCAAGGGTCCTCAGCCTTTCCTCACAGGACATGCCTTCCAGCATGGTAAAACCAGCTTTGTTGTCCTCCTCTGGATGCTTTCAAGGACCTTAACATCCTTTTTAGATTGTGGAGCCCAGAACTGCACACAATATTCAAAGTGAGGCCACACCAACACAAAATACAGTGGGAGAATCACCTCTTTTGACCAGCTGGCTGTGCTGTGTTTAATGCACCCCAAAATGCAGTTTGCCCTCTTGGCTGCCAGGTCACACTGCTGCCTCACACTGAGCCTGCTGCCGACCAGCACCCCCGGATCCCTTTCTGCTGAGCTCTCTCCAGCCCCTCATCTCCCAGTCTGTGCCTGTGTCTGGCATTACTCTGTCCCAGGTGCAGCTCCCAGCATTTACCATTGTTGAACATCATGCTGCTGCTGATTGCCTAGTGCTCCAATCTATCTGGAGCCCTCTGCAAGGCCTCTTGTCCCTTGAGAGTGAACAGCATCTCCCAGTTTAGTGTCATCAGTGAACTTGCTGGGGATGCATTCAACTCCTGCATCCAGATCATTGATAAAAATGTTGATCAGGACTGGCCCTTGAACTGAGCCCTGGGCAACACCACTAGTGACTGGCCACCAGCCAGTTGTAGCCCCAATCACTACAACCCTTTGAGTTCTGCCATTGAGCCAGTTCACCACTCAGTGTAGTGTGGACCTGTTCATCTCACAGCTGGGCAATTTGTCCAGAAGGATACTGTGAGGGTTGATATCAAAAGCCATACTAAAATCCAGAGAGATTATGTCCACTGCCTTCCCTTCATCTACCAAACGGGTGACTTTATCATAGAAAGAGATGAAATTACTAAGGCAGGACTTTCCCTTGATGAACCCACGATGACTATGCCTGATAATAGCTTTGCTCTTTAACTGCCTTACCGTGGCACCCAGGATAATCTTTTCCATAACTTTTCCAGGTACTGAGGTTAGACTAACAGGTCTGTAGTTTCCTGGGTCTTCCCTTGTGCCCTTCTTGTAGATCACTATAACATTGGCAAGCTTCTAGTCAGCAGGGACCTCCTCAGACTTCTAAGTCCTTTGGTACGTTGCTAAGGTATAAATAAGGTATTCTGGAACTGAAAAGACACAAAATTGGTCTAGGTAAGGGAAAACACCCTAACTGGTACACAGTAATGTCCTTCCTTTCTGTTTGTCCTGTGATTATAACAATAAAGCTTGAATAAGAATAACAAATGCTGTATTTTCTGCCAATGTGACCTAAAGAATGGATCCATGTAGATAAAAACCTGGACAGTTTTGGACACGCTGAGGCTACTATAACCATAATAAATACTAGCTGTTAAATTTTTGCTGACTCATGCCTTATAACCATTAATTCCCCTACGTTGATTGTAAAACACAACAGATCATGTATAACCTACATTAATAACAAATATTTCTAAGCACTTATGTAATTACATCAGAAACTTATACTCCTACTTTATGTGAGACGTAAAGCACAGAGGAATGGTTTGTATTTATATATGTCAGGACAGACACTGTTTTGTTCAGTAGCTGAAACTGAATCCTGTATGCATTTATGGGTTTTATGTGGTTGCTTATGCCTATGTACACTGAAAACCCTTATCCTTCTTTCCTGGCTGAATACACTCTGAGCTTGCAAGTGCTGTTCAGGTTTCAAGTATGCAGTCAATTGAGCTGTCCTCACCCTTTCCACCCTGACTTCTTATAGTGTGGTTACAGCACATCTGGAAGCAACTGGGCATGGAAACAAGTATTTCTTCACAGATATTCTGTTAACAGCCCCTTTGTTGGTCTTTTTTTTTTTTTTTTTGCAAACTATTCCTCTACCCTCTGTGGGAGTCTGTGGGAGATGGATGGTACTTTATATCACCTTCTTTGGTGTGTATTTACACATTTTCCTCTTGGGCTGCATCAGACTGCCAGCGTAGCACTTTGGGACTCCAGACTGCCAGCCATCGCGTGGTCTGCTGTACCAGGAGCGTGCTGCCAATATGCAGCTCCTTGGCCAGAGGGGTAGTTGCATTCCTCGTAGCACCCAGAATATTGTTCAAGGAAGAGCATGGTTGACATCAGTAATCGGAATGTATATCACAGGAGAAACAAATATCATGTGATGGTATGCCATGCTGGAAGTGAAACAAGGATTGAAACAACCATACTGGGAGGCAAAGGATACTGACCGGAAGTAGCAGAGTTCCTGCTTCCATATTTCTGTCATGTGAAGGCTGACAAAGTATTTGCCAGTGTCCCAAGAGCTGAACTCACTGATCCATCCCCATCATACTGTTCTCCTATAACTGAGAGAGGACAGGACAGAGGAGGCCCTGAGGAGTGAAATTTCCCACAGGATGATGGAGGTGGCTCATCAGCACACTGTCCCACCAGGTGTTCTGGGAGAAACCTTCCAGGACTGCTTCACAGGTGGGTTCTCAGACAGCCATAAGCAGTGGGAACAGAGGAGTGGGAATTTCAACACCGTACACAATCTGTACCATATTGATTATTGTTTTGACAGATGCTTACGTCCAAAGGCAAGAAGTCCTTGTGCTGACAGACGACCAATCAACTCTACAGATACTTCAGAATTCTTCAGGTGTGCTGGGCTGCTCAAGGATTTGTGCAGCATTTCACTTTCCTCCTTGCATCTTTCCTCCACAACTCCTTGTTGGTTTCTGTCTTTCTTCTTTAATGCCTTCAGCTGTGTCCTTAGTGGGTTGTCCACACTGAAGCAGATTATGGAACTGAGGTCAGCAATAGAAGCTCTGTTTGTAAATCTTATCTTGCCACCACTTTTTCAGGAAGAGGAAATGTCATGTTTACTTTAGACTTTCTTGAAAGTTTTAATAAAATAACACTTTTGGCAATGATCTTACTCTGATATGCTCCACTGTTTGTCTTATGGGCTGACACCTGCAGTTCCAAGACAGACGAGTTCACAAATAAAAAAGGGAGAATATAAAAATGATACAGTGTGCCAGCTGTGGACTTGCAATGCAGAAGTGAAATGGGAGAAAATCACTGCTTACTTTTTCTTTCTTCAATGAAGAAAGAGGATGAGCAGAATGTCTTTGCAGGCACTTAAGGGTCTGAAAGGTAGCCATTCCACCCTGGGGCCTAAGCACATCTATGTCACCAAGAAAGGAAAAAGAGCAGGAATGCATGATTCCATTGCTCTGAAAATGCTAAAGAGGAATATAGGTCTCAAGGTGCTTCCCAGTGATGCAAAGACAAGAGAAACAGGAGAATAGCATGTAAGACAGGTTATTGCAACAAGAGGTGAAAATGAGAGTGACCTGGGATGCTGTGCAGGTTCTGCATGGACCCTAATAAAGACCCTGTGTTGAGTCCGGCACCTGTGTAGACCCTTGAATACAGTGCGTCACCTAACAAGACAAAGCCCTTTGGGCAGCACAAGCTCTTCTGCTAATATTTGCTCAAACATATAAAGTTGCACAAGCCCCTTCTGCAACACTCTGTGGAGCACTTCTGGAACATACAGGCTGTCCAGGAGCTGAAGTTATGAGTGTTTCTCAGGAGACAGACGTCTCAAAAGCTTGCAAGAGGGAGAACAGCTCTTGTGCTCTTGGTCCCCATGTGATCTCACGATGCCTTGGCTCCCAGAAAGAAGTTGGGAGGGGCAGAGATGCTGTACCCATCTGCATGTACTTTGAAATTACATGCAAAACTTGGGAATTGTTTGTTTCTGATTTGCATTTTAATTTTATTTATTGCACTTTGTGTGACACTGCACAATTCTTTGGCTGTTTAATAAGGATAAGCAGCCAACTCAGCTTGCTACACATGCATTTTTCTTCCCTAAATGTAACTGTGACTTTAACAAAGTTTTGTTTGGCATTTACTGTTCTCCTCATTGTGCCTGTGTTTAGCATGTATCGTTAGCTGTAAAGAAATAAATTACCACTACTGTGCCAAAAGGTTTTATTAAAATATCAGAAAACTGTAAGCAGTCTGTGTAAGTCAGTTAGATGGCACTCCAAGAACATAAACTAGCAGTCACTGAATTTCCAGTGAGATTTTATATAGTTAGGAAATAAGCCTGCACCAATGTCATCTACAAAATTATTCAGGTGCAATATACCTTATAAAGATCAGGGGCTCCTTCATCGCAGGATGAGGAACGTAAAAAATCCAAAATAATACAGCAACAAACTTAAAGTCCTGTAACATATTAGTACAATGTGTTCCACAATAAAGCAGAAACTATACAGGAAAAAAAGTGCATTTGAGAGAAGTCACCCATCAAATCACCACAATTGTCCAGGATATGAGCACAGCAGACACTTTGAATTTTCATTTCCAGTATTGAACCTGGATTTGTGTTGCTGATAGGGAGGACATTAAGATGGATGCTTTTATCATTTACTCAAATTACCGAGGAAGTCCATAGGAGTCCAAAATTCAGCTCATTTGTCTCTGTTGAGTATTTTTCTCAGACTTCATATATATCACACAGGGCACAGCAGCACATCACCATAAATGTGATGTTTGTAATACTTACAGTAGCTTTCAAAGGTAGTTCTAGCTTACCTCCAAAATAAATGCTGAAATTGCTAAGAATGTAATTAAATGATCTGTAGGGCTCCAGATCATAACGCTCCTTAAGCAGTGTTGGAAAGAGTTGGAAGTGCTCCCCTAACGCATGTTCCTAACTATCTGGTTGGAGAAAAATGATTGCTGTGTAACCTCTCCAGACCCCCAGCTTTATTGAACTTTCCTAGTACTTCCCAAATTGGTATAATGATCCTATATTTGGGATATCCCAGGTCCAGCATAATCAAGGAGGTTTGTCCTTGGTGTTTATCAGATTTGCTGGAAACAAGCTTTGTGCATTCGTAAATCATCAGCTGCTTAGAGCAGTCTGGAAACTTCATTCTCTCAAGGCCAGCAGCTGTTTTCCTATACATTTCTACATTTCATGTACTGCAAGCAGTTAAACATCTTTTGTAATGGTATCACAGGCCTGCAGCACCAGTAACCCATCATTTGGCCTATGGAAATAATGTAGAAGTCAGGCAACCAGCGACAGAGTTGTGGACTCCATTATATGGCTTAGGACAAGATGTATTTCCATGAAGGGCTAGTTCCTTCTGAGGTAGCTGGACTAATCTCATGTCTAACAAATGATGTGATTCTACATCTTCTCTTGTTCCAGGACTGATGAACACTGGCTAATAATAAGAGGGTTGAACTTTTCTGATGAATGTCTTTAAAATGTTTGAACAAGGAAAGACTACACAATAGACAAGGAATACTGATATCGAGTCACAGAATCACAGAATCATTTAGGTTGGAAGAGACCTTCAAGATCACCTAGTCCAACCTATGACCTAACACTAACAAGCACTCCACTAAACCATATCACTAAGCTCTACTTCTAAACTCTCTGCTTTCCAGATGAAAGTTTAGTCTATCTGGAAGCAGTTACTCTTATTTGAGAAGAAAATGAAGAATATTCACAATATATGACTGGATCAGACTAACTTTTGACAAAGGTGCTTATCTCATGTATATCTCTGTTGCATCTTATTCCTGAGCTAGTGAAACACTGTGCATCTATGTAGCAGCCAATTCCTAGTCTTTTCTTTCCTCCAACAAATCAAATGCAAAACAATGAGATTTGAGCAGGATGAGTTGCCAGCATCTGGATGATAAATCCGTTGTCTGCCTTAGGGTTTGGATGATTTATTTTGTTTGTACTTCGTTTATGTTATCCAACTTAAATGCCACTCTATTTCTTCTAACCGTTCTATGCTACACATCACCTCCATCTTGTTTAGGAAGATAAATAATCAGATTACATCGGTCAATTGTTTAAGAGATTAAAGCAAATCAGGTCAATCAATATATCAAGAATTTCAGACCCATGCTGAATTTCCTTCTTGTATGAAAGGAAACTCTATTTTCTTGTTTCAGAAGCATCTTCCTTGTCTTCTGAAGGTCTTATTTCTGAGGGCTTCGCATACTGCAAGGCCTAGACTTAGGCCCTACCTAGCAGCACTGTGTAAGATTTTAATTTTTTCTCTAGGTATCTTAAACATGTAAGTATTTTGAGCTGATGTTTTGCTTAATAAAATCTTTGACATATTCCTGAATCAACAAAGGTAGAATATGGAGGCTTTTTGTTAAGTTCCTCTGATAGTAGCCTAAGCCAGGTATTTTTAAATAAAGATGTTTTCTAAAACACAGAATATGCATTTCACAAACTGCTCCTTCTATTTTAACTTGAAGGTGAGATTAGGAAGCAAAGGAGACGTATCAAGAATAAGAATTAAAAACAGTATTGCTTTCATCATAGCCTAAACATTCCCATAATGCAGTTGCCCTTTCGTGTAATTTTTCTCTACAAGAAATGATTTCTTTGGATTGTTTCTCTGATACCTCTGTGACGTTCATCTTTGATCTCTATCTACAAATGCTTTTTTCACATAAGGAACTTTCTAATCTTTTTAATCTTACTAAAGAGTTCCCCTGCTTAACACCCCGGGACAGTGATTTCCATATGGATTATAGATATCTTTCTAATGTATTTGTTGGCGAATGAGAATAATATGCATTTATGAACTTTTAGTGGACTTCAGTATATAATATAGTAGACTTTTTAGAGTTCAAAAGGCAATAACACTGTGTGATTGAAGAAGGTGATCTCTGTATACAGGCTGTTAACCTTCATATACAGTGTTTTTTGTCTTGCTCTCTCTCCAGGGCTGTATAGCCATCTTTACTCTGCTTTTAATTGTAATTCATTATTATT
Source organism: Anseranas semipalmata (assembly GCA_013399115.1). Classification (NCBI taxonomy): domain Eukaryota; kingdom Metazoa; phylum Chordata; class Aves; order Anseriformes; family Anseranatidae; genus Anseranas; species Anseranas semipalmata. The sequence continues at coordinate 106,430 of VXAA01006451.1, forward strand.
GCAACATTTCCTACAAAGACAAATGTTAACTGGTGACAAGTCTGTTTCTGGCAGCAAATCAGCCTCTCAAGTTGTTTAATTTTTTCTGCTGCTGAGATTCCACTCCATCACATGTAGCTGCTTAGTCCTAATTACTCTGCCCTTAAATTGACTTCATCTTGCTCAGGAACATAGCTTGCTACTTTCTGAAGTACAAATGAATAATTCTGTCTAACATGAGTATTCTTTTAACTCTTTCTTTTACTTTTCTTTTTTCTTGTGTTTCCACTCACATTAGTGTTTTCTACTGCACAAGCCTTATGTGTTAGGAATTTTATTCAATTAAACCTTAAGCAATTGGCTTTGGCCATCACTATGCATGCTACAGTTCGCTAAATTAAACTTCATTTACAATTTCACATGACTTCTGGCTGCAGTTTAGCCTCACCAAATACAATGTGTTTATTATATTTTGCATCAATATAATACTGTTACTAAACAATAGTGTTGGCTATTGGATCTGTTTGGGGTGATCAGAAGCATATTTATTACATATACTGCATAAAAGTTGTTGTGTAAGTATACTATCTATTTGTGCCGGATATTTAAATTGATTTCAACTTCTCAGTGTTCTTTGCAGATGCAGAAACCTAGGTTTTCTACAAAATAAAAAGCTACTCTCTTGTACAAGAAAAATAATTGGACTGTGTGTGATCTACCTCAGTTTTTTCACCATTACAAACCCTGGCATCTCCCCTCATTTTCTGCCTGCCTTTCTGTCTTATTAGTTGAGTTAAGTGTGCTGCTTTGATCTATCATGTTTTCTCCAGCTGCCATTGTAAGATATCTTGTATGCCTAGGACATACATGTGCAACTCATGTACAAATGTGTTCTTTTCACTGCTCTGTTTGTCACTAAACCAATTTGTAAGACCCTAGGGGCAGAGCTGTCTCTTCTCTGTGTCCGTATGCCACTAAACAAATTGTGAGCACTCAGAGAATAAACAAACACGCATTAGAGACCCTCTCTGTTAATGCTAAATAAAGCTTCATAGCTAAATTTCAGATGCCAGGAAAAGTGAAATTTATGACCAAATTAATAACCTTACTTATGCCTTACATGGAACAGTGAAGTTAAAAGCCCTCTACTTTAGCAAGTGTTCCACCTGAGATAGTTTTATTCTGTGGGATTTGCTTTTAAAAAATACAAACGCAATAAGTTTTTGTCCCACAAATCTTCATATAAAAATTTCACTGGATCCTACCTAATATTGGCATAGGTAGCATAATCTTCAGCAAAATCTGGGGACCTATGCAATAATGAGTTTATCTCTGTTACAAAACCCTATTGCTGGGTTTTCTTGGACCCAAGAATATAGAGTTTTAGCTTAGCGTTTTCATTTTGGGGAATAAACCTTGCTTTTGTAGCATTAGTGGTCTGAGAATGCAGGGCTCAACTTGTCACTGTTAGAAGTAAAACACACTCCTAAAGACAGAACAGGTACAAGTCAGCCAAGGGCCAAATAATGTCTTCAGTAAGGTTTTGTACAACTCCCACTCGCTGGGAATTTTAAGCAGTGGGAAAGCTTGCAGCTGCAAGGCACCGCAGCGTGTTCCATCCCAGTGCCGTGGGCTTCAACCTTCATGTGCCGGGGACCCACTGCTTTAACACCTTCCTTCTCAGGGTAGAACTGTCCCACTGGTTTTATGAAGGTCTGTATTCATCAATAAAGTCTTCAGAAAAGCGTGATTTTTCTTCTCACATTCATGGTTGTGTTATTCCAGGCTTTTATAAGGTGCACCCATAGCAGCAGGGCATATTCACCCTGTAAATGTTTGGGTTGTGAGCTACAAAACAAAAGCAAGTGCACAGTTAGCCTTAATAATGTAAATATGTTCAGCAAATGGAGTTTAGTGGGATGAAAATCATTCTTGAACTAAATGAATTCCCAAACAGTAACTCCTTGCATCTTTGCTTGTCATAGGCACTCCCAGTGGTAATGGGTTGGAACATTATCACTGCAAATGATGCACATCTGAAGTTCATCTGGTTGGTTACCAGTGCAGGATGATAACTTCTGGCAGTTTCTCACCATGTTTCTCCAAGCACAGAGGATTTGAACTGTGATAAATGCTGGAAAACATCAGACAGCTGTCAGGTATGTTGACAGTGGGAAATTGGGAAGGAGGGACTGTATGTGTTATGCACTGAAACTGAATTTGTTCACACGATGGTTTGCTCCATCTATAATTAAAACTGAGCTCAACCCAGCAGCTCTTTTTTTGCGCAGCTCTCACTTTGCATTTAGTTTCCACCTGGCAAAGAGGAGTTGGTGGTCCCCTCACAGCCTCCCCTCCCGCCATCCAAAGCCCCTCTGGTTATGCCAAAATGATATGCCATTCACACTCAGCTTGGCAGGATTTCATTATTCCTTCTTCCTCACATTTTTATCAGTAGTGACATTGCTGCCAAGCCTTGTGCACCTCTGGATAAGATTTATGCAAATTATCGACTAAGCTATTTTGTACATTTGCTAATAATTTGCATACAACTGTACAATTTAGCTTAATATGTGCATACTGAGCACTGGGGAAAGGCTCAGAAGTTGAGGGGCCAGATGTCTATTGGAGTCTGCCCACAGTAACATTTTCCCAGTTCTCACTTTCTCTGCAAAATAGGAAGCAATAAAAATTGCCTTTCTCCAGAGGAAAGGCTATGAAGCTTGGCTGTACGACAAGCACAGCAGAGATGCAGAAGTGTTTTCAGCAGTAGGCAGAAAGGGGAATATGAGAATATGTGGTCATTGCTACAATCCAGCTCACCTTCCTTTTGCTCTTTCAGTCAGGAATGCATGTGCAGTCACACATGTACTCTCCTTGCTCTCTCATTCTCTCTCGTTCGCCCTCACTTTCTATCCTGACCTCTCTGCTTACCTATTTGTGTCCCTCAGAAAGAAGAAGGTGCACAGCAAATGTGCAATGAACTTTAAGGTAACATAAGTAGCATCCTTTTGATGTGGTAGTCAATGAAGGAAAAAATCTACCCAATAATAAAATAAGATTGTGCTGTTTGGGTCCAAACATAATGGGAAAGTCAGTAGAAGAATGATTTCTGTTTTAGAAATAAACAGATTCCTATTAGGATATGCCAAAGACTGAATTTAGTGTAATAGTAAGAATAATAAAAACACTGTCAAAATTTAGGATTGTGATCATTTGGAAAATAATGCTGTTTTTAATCAGATGGAAAAAAGATCTATCTATTTTATTGTAAGTTGCTGTCATCACCTTAGAACTATTTTGTTTTTATTCAGTTCCAGCAACCCAAATAAATCCATACTGTGCTGTTTAGTTTAACAGTGGTGGTGGCGGGTTATATAAACATGTGAAAATTGAAGGTCTTCTGTTGCTTTGCTGTGTTCTTGCCTGTGCCAATGGTACAGCTGGTGGAAGTGTTTGCTAGAACTCAGTTATTTGTTTTTAATGAGAAGGAATTGCTTACTTAGGTCTTCATCTGATTTTTTATTTTTTAGTATACTGGTAAAAAGCATGGGGGAAATTCTTTGTGTTTGCGTGTACACATACATATGCATTTAGAAACATCACCTACAAATGAAATAAACCTAGAATCTTGTCATCTTATTGGAGTTTCTAAACTCGTCAAGGAAATGAACAGCAAACTTTACAAATGTTTGAAATAAAGTGGATTTATATTTGCTGCCTGCTCAGTTACTTAGGTCTTGGTTTTCAGCCTACAAATATTCGTAGCTACCTTTAGAAAAATGAACATTTCTAGAAACTGTCTGCACTAATAATTTGTTGTCACTATTTGTGTAAGTAATTTGATGAGCTAAGTGGTAAAGTGGTAAGAGTGGGAACATACTTTTTCCATAAAACACTTTGGGTATGATTATGATTCAGGACATTTTTCTTTCAGGAGCACAATAATAACATATACAGTCACTGTCCCAAATAAGCCTCACAAAATTTAAATAATGTTTAAAACAAAAATCTCCCATGAAAATATGAAATATAATTTGATATGGAAGATGTGGCATTTCAAGTAAACCTACACAATTTATAACTCTTGTGAAATTTCTTTGTCCAGAGTGGTGAAATGCTGCATGAGCATTACATATTTCTGGTTTTGTTGGGATTTATGTTTGCTTTTTTTATCAATACAGCTGTAGGTATTTTCCCCTAATAAGATACACGTGTATTTAATTCTGGAAAAAAAATCTTCAGAGACAGGCATTATCCTGCTAAAAATTATCTTAAAGGAAAAAAAATTTAGAATAGAAAGGAAATCTGTGTATTATGGAATTCCCTTTGGAAAACCTAGTCTGTTTCATATTGACTTTGATACAGAGGCTAAACTACATTTAAATATTTTACAGCAATACTGCCTTTAAATGGGTTATAAATAATTCACTCAATAGCTGAACAGATGTCTCTGTGGAGTGCAAACTCTCTATATCTTAATGAGTAGATTTAATAGAGTAAAACAAACTTCCAAGCTTTCAGTTATTGGAAAACAGATGACAGGAAGTCTGACATTCTGTTCTGTATAGGAGAAAAAGCAGATAAACTAGAAATAAAAGCAACAGGGAGTGCCTAGACATTTTTTATTTTTATTTTTGAGCAGTCACATTGAGCAATATCATGGCCTGTAACATTTTGTTCCCACTTTTATGTTCAGATGAAGCCTTGAGTTTTATTTTCCTGCAACAGTCTTTACACAGGAGAAAGAAAGACAAGGATTTGCATTAAACAAAACTTGAAAAATTCAAAACCCCCATTTAAAATTTAAGTTTGTTTTGAAAATTCAGCATCATAATAATTCTTCAGGACTGACTTCTTAATATCCTCCTGCTGAAGAGGAGACATGATGTGGCAGTAGAAGCATCTCAGTTCTCTGCTACTGAGACATTTGCAAATGCTCCCCCTGGCCATTCAGTGTCTTTGTGCACTGCTGTTGGGCAGCACTGCTCAGAAAACTAGGGAAGATCCTGAAAAAAGAGAAAACAATGGAATCTTGCACTGAAAAATATTTCCACCCAGTTTTTTTCACCTTAAGTTTATTGGCTTAAAATCTTAAAAATTCTTATGCTGTAAAAAATATGTATCTGGAGATAATAATCCAGATTCTCAGATTCTAGAAATGAATCTAGCTACAATGACTCACAAAACAAAACAAAACCCAGTGCCAAAACTGAGATCATCACTCCAGATTCCACATCCTGCCTTCCTCCACTTAACACTTACAGGACATAAAATTACCAGAAAACGAAAAAGGAGGAGAAGGAAAAAAGAAAAAACTTTTAAAAATATCCGGAGCCTTGTCTTTCTCATTAGAAATATACCAACCATGAAGAGACTATGAGTGTGACGTGGTAGTGCTACTAAAAATCAGAAATTACACAGAAGTGCTTTTCAGTGCTTGGCTGGGATTCAGAAAAAGAACAACAGTAGTTATTGCTGTTTTCCAAGTTTGTGTTCCTGTTCCGGTTATCCCTATTCTAGCTGTGGTGTTAAATCTCTTCTTTTGGGTGGAAACTGTAGATCTGTACATACACATGTAACGTATGATTTCTAATGATTGAGTCTTCTTCCCAATATTTATAAAATTATTTAAACTGTTTCTACTAGAAAATGGTAGCGTTACAAAAGCTTTTTACAAAATCTTATGGTATAAGTGTGTACAAATTTATCATCAAACAGGGCATAGTAATATAACATTTCTGTGAACTTTTCAAACATTTTTCCTAGCTAGAACAAAACACAGATTTCAAAATGTAATTCCAAACAGAAATCCAGATTTTAAGCAAGATCTAGTCCCTACCAGCTACCTGTGTATTTTTGAGCAGCATCTCTGAGCAGACATCCAATAAACCCCCAAAACTCAGATAGAAAACAATGTATCTTGGAGAGGATGAAAGACAACAGCATAATTCAGTAAGCTAAGTTAGGAGTTTCTCGCAGATTTGGCAGCAGTGTTGTTAATTCTCATAACCTCCAGCCTTGCTGAAGGACCCTGCTTCTCTAAGCACGTGAGTAGGCAAAGCCCCAAGCTTTCCCTTGTAAGAAGAGTAACTTGGAAACTTTCATACTTATGAAAGAAATTTGACAGTACCAAACCTTAAAAACCAAGAGATAAAAAGGCAAAGAAAAATATCCAGAATTTATTGTAATTTATTTGTTTATTTAAAGGTTACTGATTTTTTAATATCTGGATGGGGGATAATATGGAAAATTACTTTCAATGTGGCCTTAGTCAACACTAAGGTAACTTAAAAAGTGCCTTTGTTCTGTCTCCTAGTAAGATGAACATCTGAGGGGAAGCAGCACAAAGTCTGTCTTCAGAACAATAAATAAGAAAGGTGCAAGTTTGTGAGAAGTCTTGCAATGAAAACAAGGCTGGCGTGCTAAAGGCAAGTGCCTCCACATGCCTGAGTGACTCAGGCTGTCCTTGACTGGAAAACGGGACCTGCGGGTAAGGACAGAGGACAAACTACTTCCAAGCAGTGGCATTCATGCCCAGCTGAGCAGCACGTTGCTCACAAGGGGCATTCATGGCTAGCAGGAGCCTGAAACTTTGCAAGATCCCTCAGGTGTCTAGCGGATCTCTGTGCCCATCCAAGAGAAGCAGCCTGGAAAGTTGGAAAGAAGAGTTCTTGTAATGACGACCTGTATCACCACTGAGACCCATTCACAAAACATAGCTTCAGGGGAACAGTAAAGTCACAAATTTCCTGCTGCCNTAAATGTTGAAACTCTATCTTTTGTTAAATTGTGATGAAATCTTAACTCAGCCAAGTGGCAATTCAACACTAACCTGCATCTCCAGACCTGCTCTACTCACTGAGTATACTGATACTTCAATGCCGTGTGACCCTGCTCCCATTGTATCAGCCACAAGAACCCTTAGTGAATGGCTATCTTCACAGCACAGCAGTATTAAAATGCAATAGGAAGCATATTGGAAAGCTTGTGGGAGCAAACCCAATCACCTACACGGAGCAGATAATGTTCTTTTATTATCAAATCTCTGGCAGCCCATGCCAGAATGCTATGTCCCATCTCCTGGATTAATTTTCAGAATTGCTGCGTGCAATACAGGGAATTTTAAAACATACATATCCGATTTGTTTCCCTGTTTTCTCTGTGTGCACCAGACATAACACGAGGAAGCTGTACTCAACTACAGGCTCTGTAGGCTGTTTTCCAAGTTATGGCAGGCAGTCACAGACGCTGACCCAGGTGTATCGCAACCGCGGCGCAGAGGAGTGTGGCAGAACGTGCTCGATGCCTGTCCTGGATGGCCCAGACTTGCAAGTCACTTCTCCTAAGCAGCCTGTGATGTTCCTCATAATGTGCACTCGCTCAGCTTGGCAGCGTATTGCAAACACTGTAGTTAGGTCTCCTGCTTGCATGGCAATTGCTTCAATGTTTAGCACAGGCACTTGTGGCTGTCAGAACCAGCCCAAGATTGCTGCAGAGAGAATTCAACCCCATCTCTGCGCGCATAATCCAAATGCACGTTCAAAAATGTTCTCCATTAGAGGCATTTGAATTCAGTCTGAGTAGAGGCAGTATTGAATTTTGTAGGCAACTTCTGTTGCTGCCTTCTGCATTTGACAACTTTCTGGTTCTGAATGGATCTACTGTATCAGCACCATTCCCAAATGTATTATGATATTATATCATATACATTGTTCTCGTATTTCTGAAGCTTTTTCTTGTATCTGTGAAGAAAAGTTAAAACTTTAAGAAACAGGTCTGATTTCTTTTTTAATCTAAATTAATGGTTTGTGTATACCTTAAACAAGGGCATTCTCTTTAAAGTAGCATTACCCAAAAGTTACTATTAGATGAGAAATGTGAGCTGATATTAGCTGTGGCTGGATTACAGAAGGAACAAGGAAAAGTAACAGTTATGTCACTTCTGCAAACAGCATAATTGGTGGAAAGATTTGTCAGCTTTTCCTCTTAACGTCTCTGTATTAGGCATTTTTCATTTTAACAGTGTCCCTTTTGTTTCTTTTGAATGTATTTCAAGAAATGATTTGTCGCTAATCAGGCTGGGGGGAGAGTGCCATTAGAATTTGCAATAAGATTACTGTAGGTTTTCATGAAAATCCAAGCAGCATACGATGAGGACTCCCTCCACCCTTTCCCCCAGCCCAGTTGTGCCACTGCTCCCCCTTGGTGGCAAGGTCATTAGAAGAAGTCTGGGGTGGGTGGTGAGGCTGCAGTGTCATCAGCATGCTGAAAGCTCAGCTCTGTTTTTCCCTGAAATAAGCAGCAACAGCATTACAGCTTTCTCATCACCTAGTTGACAAGCTGGCTGATGAAACAATGTGCCGTGGTTCTCAGAGAACTGCCTTCAAATCAACCTGGGCGAGACAAGGGGCAGCCCCTTTAGCACAAGCATCCCGAACAGCGGTTTGGACTGGTGTTGGCAGCAATTACTGAGATGGTTCTTTTTGCTCTTGTCAAATTATTTTTCAGCCTGTGGATTTTTGTCCCTGGTTCCCAGATAGCAGACAGGTCTTGTTATCATCTGGGGCAAACCTGGAAGTCAAGCTTTTCTCTCTCCTGTGGTGTTTGTTTGTCATCTGTGCTGTAAATGTCTCCAGCCAGTTTACTCTAGTGGGTGGGGAATGGCATTTAACTTCCCATTTAAACACCAGAGTAAATTATTGAACTCATTTGGCAACAATACAGGTTCAACCTTTGAACAGACAAAGGTCTATTCACACATCTCTCCGTGAGTTACACTGCTGTGAAGAGTTTCTGTGAGGATGCCTTATAGTAAACAACTGTACTAAGACATCCTGGGTAAAGGAGAGGAAGGGAGGATGATTTTGCAGTTGTCTTACTCATAGCTTTGAAAATTGAGAAAGTTACAATCAAGAACTAATGGTTTGTCAGTTTTGACTATCAATGACAAAGACCAAATACTGATTGTTTTCTTGGAGTAGTCCAGCTGAAGTTGATAGCGATATTAACTGTGTCCGGTAAGCAGGATTTATTCCTTTGCAATATAGGGTGAGAATAGCTGGCAGAAATCTGTGAAATAATTGGCACACAACTAAAATTCATTGGATGATTATCCCTGCTGAGCTCTTCCCAAAGTAATTGCCCAACTAATTTAAATGTGTAGCAGTGTCAGTGCTATCACAGACAGTTCATCATGAATTTTGCATTTTTTTATATTCCCCAATTCCTAAGTATAGGCTATTTATAATGAGATGGTCATTACGTAAACAGAGTAAGAGAAGGTTCCTGCACCAAAGATTTTAGAGATAAGTCTGGTTATTAGAAAAATGTGACCAAAAAGATAAATGTATCCTTTTAAAAGAAGGAAGGAAGGAAGGAAGGAAGGAAGGAAGGAAGAAAAGAGAAAGAAAAAAGGAAAGAAAGGAAGGAAGGAAGAAAGAAAAAAGGAAAGAAAGGAAGGAAGGAAGAAAGAAAAAAGGAAAGAAAGGAAGGAAGGAAGAAAGAAAAAAGGAAAGAAAGGAAGAAAGGAAGGAAGAAAAAAGGAAAGAGAGGAAGGAAGGAAGAAAGAAAAAAGGAAAGAGAGGGAGGAAGGAAGGAAGAAAAAAGGAAAGAGAGGGAGGAAGGAAGGAAGAAAAAAGGAAAGAGAGGAAGGAAGGAAGGAAGGAAGAAAAAAGGAAAGAGAGGAAGGAAGGAAGGAAGGAAGAAAAAAGGAAAGAGAGGAAGGAAGGAAGGAAGAAAAAAGGAAAGAGAGGAAGGAAGGAAGGGAGGAAGGAATTACTTCTCTTCAATATTTTCTGAGGTTTTCTTTAATGACAATGTTTTCTGGAAAACTCTTAGTGCCTTAGAATGAGAAGAAATTATTATAAAACCATTTTCTAGAGAAAAAGAATTAGCCTATTGATGTATTTGTGTGGGTAGAGATGAAAAAAATAATACATTTACTGAACAAAAAAGGAAATAAACATTTCCTTCTGCTAATGAAATACAAAATCTTTTTAGATGTTTCAGCCAAAACATTACTTCTTCCTCCAGTACAAGATAATACAATATTTGCCTACGACCGATTCTTTAAAATCTCTGAAAAATAAGCTAAGATCTTGATACCTAAAATGACTCTTCTATCCTCACAGTTATGCAAATATAATGGACTATATTTTCCAAGGGGCTTTCCTTGAGATTTCCCGTGCAACAGAGGCCAAAAGAAGTCTGCAACAAAATTCAATTGGAATATGTGAGTCAGCTATATTTCAAGTATTTGCTTCATTACCTTTATGACCATTGAAAGGGAAAAAGAGAAGGGAGAAGAGCACAACTTATTATGAGAACTGTAGGGCAAATGGAGCAGTAGCCAAGTGTGTGAAGGGATTTTTGCATTGCAATGGGTCTTCTGGGAACTGGTTTTGCACTGTTGCAAAGGAAGCTTCAGCAGCTGCTGCAAGTTACCTTGCTTGTTACCTACCTATGTGAAAGATGATGAGCATCACATGTAACTTCTTAACAACTGCTGCCATGTGGATACCATGCATGTTCCTGTAACCATCATCATGCTGTGTTCTAGAAAAGTGTGAGTGCATGTACAGCACACAGGGGTGTTGGCACTATTGCCCATACATGAGACAGACATATAGGCAAACATCAGTAAAACAGTGAAGCTGGCAAAATCAGCAAAGTGGAACCCTAACCTGGGACCTCTGCCAAGTTTTCACCAAAATGCTGTTGAATGTTGCGTGAAGATGAGATACAAAAGGAAAACGTTTTTCTAAGTTCTTTAGCAGTATTGCATACACATACACAGTTTTTCAGGTGAAATTCCTACACCTCATTGCCATTTTATTGGTTCTTACAAACAGAAAGGCACAAATGAGCTGTAATATGAAGCACTGGGTCTGGTCTCATCTTGATAACTGAATAGGGAAAAATATATACAGCTCTTTGCTGACCCAGTTTGCACCCAGTTTTTCATTGTATGATTTCTTTAATGAATGAATTCAAATACTGTGCTAAAAAAGATGCCACATAGCTTTGCTCATCATAAATTCTTGTTTTTTTTTGGGGGGGGGAGAGGTTGCAACACTTGATGCAGTATTTTTAATATAAATATGACCTTTCAATCATAACCACTCATATCAGGACTGAAATTCTAGTTAACTATTTGATTATATGAAAAGTGGTGAAATCAAATCTGAAACTCATGAATAAGTGAACTGTAATGAAATTATGTTGGGCTGATGTATAGCAACTGTCATCTTCAATACAGTCCTGTATTAAAGACTTTTCAATATACAACAGTTTCTTCTTGGAAAGAACAAAAACTGGGATTCAAAAGCCATCTAACTCTCTGCCATTGGCTTGCCAATTGTCAAATTGTTTTCTAAGTCTGCTTGGATTTAACAGATACACCTAATCCTTTTGAACAAAGTTTCATTTAAATTTTGCCTTATTTGCATCAAGAACTGCTTAGGCATCTAAGCAACAAATGTCTGATCCTATTTTAATTACCTTTTAGTGAGAAGCACTCATTATTTTATTAAACATTTCTTATAAATGTATTAGGTAGCACAGCCTGTAGAAGGGTTTGATTCCTCTACTGCCTGAGTCCCCGTAAGTGAACCGGATCTGCAGCTGATGGGATTTGATGTAGTCCACTGGGATATTCAATCAAACCTTCAGTCACATTTTCTTCAGGAGTTTGATGGGTGTGATAGTAGTGCCATCTGGGATTCTTTCCAGCAGCCCAAGCTCTCTCCTCAGACACTGTTTTTTCTTGGGAAATCCAGGTAAAAGACCCATTGCCAAAGAGCCCCTTTTACTTCTGATAGGCACTTCATAAGGTCCGTTTTACTTCTGATAGGCACTTCATAAAAGGCAGATTCATGGTGGACCTTCAGGACTGAGTTAGCAACTCCCAAAGCTTAAGGCAGTGGAAAAAAACTGTTGTATGGATATCTGCCGCTAAGCAGTATGAAATGCTTTTAAATACATGAGTCCTATTTTTGATGAGTTAAAGGGGAACTAAGTTTTTATTGGTGTCCCGAGAAAATACGAATGTGAGTGATGAGAACTGCGTGCTGCACAGGTAGGGCAAAGCTGCTAGTAAGGGCTGTGGTGTTTGTTATCACCTCTTGCTCTGGATCTCTGTAGTAAGTTTGCTGACATATTGTCAGTGTCATCAAAATACACCAAAATTAGCATCGCAGTGATTTCTGTGATGTGGAAGTAGATTACTACAAAATAGATGGAACTATTCTTCTTTTGTATGCAGTGATGCATTCAAAGTGAGGACCTGGTCTTACATTTCCTAATGTTAGGACAAGGAAAGATTTTTGCTTTTACTCAGGTTTCCTTTTTTATAGAACCCAGAAAATATGTGGTGTATATGCCTTTTTTTTGTTCCTTTGCTTTGATTGTGATGGAAGGAAGTTTATGTCCCAGTTCAAGATCCAAACTGGAATTTCTAATAGAAATATATTCATAAATCTCTTAAAAGTCTTTTCACTAGATACAAGTTCTCTGCTGTTCTTGCAATGTAAACATTTCAGCATTGTGCTAATGCATTATAGCCATAATTTGAACCTAAATAATCTCCTTTCATTTTCACATCTGAATTTAGTGCAAATAGTAAAACTGTATAAATGATGAAAAGCAATTAAGGCTATTATCTTAATAACATGTACACACATGAATAGTTCCATCAAACACAAAGCAGCTAATTTACTGCATGAATGTCTTAGCTATTTAACATGCTTTCAGTGTTAATAACTTAAGATGGAATATTTTAAATAAATGTTTTAGGCTTTGCACAGTGTTTTTGACAGCACTCACAATGACATCGTTCTGCTATTTCCTCTGACCTCATTTGCAGTGAGCTCTGTGCAAGCAGATTAATGTACAGAAGCCTGTTGGAACTACAAGGAACAACCACTTAAATTGCAAGGAGAGGGGAAAGCTGTGCTATCTGTGCAAAGATTGGGAAAAAAAAGACTGAAGACCTACAAAGCAAATATGAATAAGTTGCCGAAATGGCTGCCTTATTGCCTAGAATATGTGAAAAAAAGTGGATGGTGAGTGTCATTTTGGGAGCATTAAATCCTCTTTTTCTACATACTCACCTTCTGTCAGAGTATTTATCTTTCTTTCAAAGAAGAGAGGGAAGGAAACAATTAAGTTGCTTGCTGAGTGAGTGTTTATTGTGCACTGCAGTTAAACATTATGCTAACAAGGCTCAAAGGATGTGAGAAAACATCTTTACAACAGCTGATTTTATATTTCAGTGTAAGAAAGCAGATAGCAAGCTCAAGGTTTTATTGTTAATATTTTCAGACCTGCAAACAACAACAACAACAAGAACAATTAAAGAGGCTTCCTAAACTTCAAAGAGCAGTTTGTCATATTTTCCTGTATGCTTAGATTCTTGCTAGGAGTCTCTTTGTAACCTTCTGGTCCTAAGAAAATGTTTTCTTTCTCAGTAAGGCTACCTATGGTCAGGATATATGTAAAAAAAACTACGAAGTACTGCTTTCCTTCTTATTTTGCCTGAGTAGCAGAGTAAAAATCTGAGAATCTTCTCTCTTCAAAGGATATTTCTTTTTATTTCTCTCTGCTTCCTTCATGCTGCCTGCTCTGTCTGTTACGCGTAGGAGACAACCATGGTTCATCCTGAATTATTTCTCACCACTTGCTTTCATAAGGGGACCTGGTTTTCAACACACACAGCGGATTGTCTTTAACATTTATGCTGAACAACTTGGGCATCAGCTGTTGCATAAATGCTACAGACTCTTGATTTCTGTCCTTAAGGGAATGCTTCTTATATACTACTTCAGGGACACACATAGCCTTCTGACTTCAACATGCCTGCGACAAGCCAGGAGTCTCTGGGGCATAAGGGAAAAAGTCTAGCTCAGATTTTCTCTCTTCCTGCAAAAGTGCTCAAAGGAAAGGCTGTAAGGCAGGTACAGCAGCGAGGAGGATTGTTTCTGGGGAAACAGACAACAATCTCAGGATTTCCGACACTAGCGACTTTTTTTTTTTACACTGTTTTTATAATTTTATGATTAATATTTTGCTGAGAAAAAGATCTTTTTCTGACTCAACTTGACAATTTGCAAGCTGTCTCCAGAGCAGACCACAGATGCTATGGCAAGATAGCTCCACAGTGTAATGAGTCAACTTCTCTTGCAAGATAAAAAGTGACCTATCGCACAATGAATGACACATAAAAAGGCAAAAAGAAAGATGAGGATTTCTACACAACCTTTTCTTATTGATATTAGCATCTAGGTCACTTTTAAAAGTATTTTTTTTATCAAACAAGATTCCAGTCTTGAGTGGATGCAACAATTTTTCACCCCATTTTGAAGACCAACGTAGTTGTAAAAGTTTGTTTTTTTTTTTTTTTTTTTTTTTTTTTTTTTTAGCAGAGTTGGAAATGAAGTCTTATCTCTAGTAGGGCAGAGAAAGGTACTGGAACCTCATAGGGTCTTTCAGTGAGCATGGATCAAGTTTATACATTTAACTGTTGGTTCTTTTTTCTACTGCTGTAAATATTACGTTGAATGTCCTTCTGAGATCCAGAAAGAGAGTCCAATTATACTAGCAGCCATGTTGTAGCAATATGAGCAGTATCGTGAGAAATGGTGGCAAAATGCCTTCCATCAGGAACAGAATTCCATAGGAAAGGTTTTAGTCCCTGGTGAAGCTATAAGGGACTTAGTTTATTCTATCTGTCTGTATCATTACAGATAGAGATGAAGATTTAAATAGCTGTCTAGATAAAAATAGTATGTTTTCTACTAGCCAAATAAGGAAGTTCTTTTGCACCACAGGAAACCAGATATTAAAACAAAACCTTCATTTTATGAGATGTACCAGAAACCTGCTGGTTTTCAGGAATTTTAAAATGAGATTTCTGATCAGAAAAGTTAAGTTGGGAAAGCAATGCAGCTCCCACCATCTAAAATCTAGGCTTTCTCTTTTCAAACTATTTGTCCCTGCAAGCTCCATGTCATACACATATCTAAAACTAAGTAAAAGCAGGTAGAAAGGGAGCTATTCCCTTAACTCCATTATATTTCACTGCAGGGAGGGTTACGAAGAGCAAGAGCAATGTTGTTAATCATTTGCCCCTTTTCTAGACGTAATAGAAAAGTGAACGGAGCTAGCATTTTACACTCAGTATTTTAGCCAAAGTCCATGCAGCATGGAAGGGAAATTTCTGCTGGCAGGGATGCCACTTACCCACCAGAGCTAAGACAAAGTGCTTTTACCTGAGAAAGTTGGTTCCTGCTGGACCTCTTGAAGAGTTCAACTTCTGTGGCTGTTGATTTGCAGGTACAATATTGGTACTTAAAACCATGCCTGTTTTCATGTCCCACCAAACGTTTTGTCTCCTGCTTGTTTCCAATCGCATAGGGGATCCAGTACAGTTAGCGATGTGAATTCAGCCTCATCAACAAAATAGCTAACAAGTTTTAATGACAATCTCTATTACTGGTCATTACCAGTAATGACATGAATGCAATAGGGAACAGGACTTGCGATCACTTTTCAGGGTTGAAATCACTGAGGCACTGTAATGTGATACTATGAAGTACCGTTTTCACAGAGATACACTTCAGAGTACAACTGCTCTTTAATTCCCACAAACATAACTCAGAGCTAATTAAATTACCTTTTTTCACCTTACTGTTCTTTTGTGTGATTGAATAGAAAACGAGGAAAAAGAGAATTTACTGGAGTTATTGAAAGCTGTGTTATCGTTAAGATTCATAGCCTCCTGAGAGACTCCAAAGTGCTTTGACACCAATAGAAGAAAGTACAGGTTCAGTGCAGCCGTTCTGGGAGAAATTATCATACACAATTCAGGAAGGTTTTAGAAAAGAGCAAAGGAAACCTATTCTACTCTGACACCAGCAGGATGAAGAAGTTTTGAACTAAGCTGTTTGCCATATAACTGGGAGGGTTTGAGTAATGAAACTAGCCCTGTCCTAAGCAGGGAAATTGCAAGAGAAAAAGAAAGGCTGGAGCTGTGGTGCTGAAACTGGAACTCATGTGAGAGACAGTCATTTATGGACTTTTGTTACCATCTGTTTGTTGTTAGATACTATTATTAATAGGAGTATTTAACATTTATTTATATACCACTGTCAAAATACTATCTCAGAAGTTATTATTCATAGCATTCTGTAGAAAGCATAAAGAAATCTGATGAACAGCTGTTATGAAAAATATTTCAAATCCAAGTTTTTGTACCATGAGTTGATGGAGACTGAGGTATTTTACTGAATTCTGAACTGAATAACAGAATCTCTGAAACTGTTCATTGGATCATGAATATTACTGAGATTATCTTAATTATCTGTTCTCTGATATTTTTACTTCTTAATTTAGTATATGAATTTTACATTACTCTGCATATCGTGCACTCCTGTAGATATAATGCATAATACTATATTTCATATATACTTTCATAAAATTAACAGTATATTCTAGATATAATATAGAATATAAAAGTATACTAAGAAAGCCTCCAAATGATAACTTTTGTATAATTCAGATTTTGGCTTAACTGCTTCAAAAAAACAACATCCCCTCCAACCCGGTGGTTTTATTGCAGGCAAAGTAATATGATGCATCTATGTCACTACAAAGGCTTAGTGAGAAAAGACGCTGTAAGTTTGCTGCAGAATAGCTAAGAACATTAGGCACAGGCTGATATCTATTCTAAAGTAAATCCTCAGTAAAATCCACAGTACTTCAACTCTGCAAGTTTGGATAGAAGTGTTGCTGACAAATTAGTCATCCTATTATAAAACTAAAAACAGGTTATTCACAATCTTCTTCCACTGAAAGTGTAGATTCATGTCCAAGAGTCATAGTATAGTGTGCTATAGATCGTATAGGGAAACAGAAATATATTTTAGCATTCAGTTCTATTGTAATACAAGATGAAGTAATTGTATGCCAAAAAAAGTCCCTGTCGGATGAGTGCCTGTGAGACAGGCCTACTACTGAATGGCTGGACATTTATTTTACACAAGAGTTTCTCTGATTTCAGCTTAGACACTCATTCGTTAAAGATGGTCCGAAAGAGTCAAATGTCAATGCAAAATTTAAAGTTGATCTATATCTCCATGCCATTTAAGAAAGAGAATCTGAATCTGGCTCCTGGCTGAGTACAAAGAGAGTGGCTTACCTTTGTTTTTGCAGGATTAAGAAATAAAAATATTGTAAGACCAAATTCTCATACATACTTTAAACTAAAAAAGCCAATTAAATATGTTTGACAGACTCCTAAAACTTCTTTTTCTCTGGTAGTACTTTTAGAAGTAGCATTACCTTGATGAAATGTGTATGGTTGGCCTACGGCTGTAAATGCTTTGACGAGAAAGCAGGATTTTTCAGGACAGTTATACACAAAAAGTTATTGTTATGTGTACATGAATTAACAGCTTTGATTCAGATTAGGATGTCATTATAAGGGCTTCATGCCATCTGCTTAGTGATATTACTTTGGCAGCTAAGACATGGTTAGGTTGAGACAGTAACATTAGTTCTCTGAAAATCATAAATCCTAGAATAGAAAAAATGTCCCTGGAAGACATTAAAAATATTCATTAGTTAATGTATATATTACTTGCTCTACTTACTAATAAGGTGTCTTCATTTAGCATCCTCAGGTCAGTACTCTCATAAATACACTAATAATTAGTGAAAACAAACCTGGGGGCTTATTTTCACAGAACTAAGACAACACAATGAGGCTGTGGCAGTACGCAGCAAATGAGTTGATCAAAAATCATGTAGTCTCTGAACAGTTTTCCAGAAAATTGATACTGAGCTGCATATAAATTTGGCAATAGCAGTAGAGAAATTCATTGTAGTTGGAAGGATTATGGAGAAATATAAAGTCTGAAAGCAAATGCCTCCATGTTCTATTGTAATTGTATCCATGTGTTGCAACACTGTGTGTAATGTCTTACACAGTAGTGTCCTCCTACTTTCAGGCAATAGAGATGTCCTATTGTGTTATAGGACATCCTATATTCTATATCCTATATTCTGTTGGATCAGGGTCCAACAGAAGGCCATTCTGATGGCCTGGTTTGGCATGCAAGTCTCAGTGGGACATAGGACTATCCATCCCCCACAGGAATAAACTCCTAAAGACATGTTTGGGAATGAATCTCATCCTGGTACATGGTCCACCATGGGGCCCCAAAGACAACTAAGGGACTGGAGCCTCTGTTGTACAAGGAGAGGCTGAGAGAGCTGAAACTACTCAGCTTGGAGAAGAGAAGGCTCAGGGAGATCTTAACAATGTGTATAAGTGTCTGAAGGGACAGAGTAGAGAAAACAGAGCCAGACTCTTCTGTGTGGTGCCCAGTGACAGGACAAGAGGCAACAGGCACAAACTGGAACACAGAAGAGTCCATCCAAACATAACAAAACACCTTTTTACTGTGAGGATGACCGAACCATGGCACAGGTCAACCAGAGAGGTTGTGGAGTCTCCCTCCTTAGGTACTGAAAACCCAACTGGACATGGTCCTGAGCAGCCGGCTCCAGCTGATCCTGCTTCAAGGAGGGGGTAGGAGATAGACGATCTCCAGAAATGCCTTCCAACCCCAACCCTTCTGCGATTCTGTGATCTTCATCATGTAAGTGGAGCTGGGGAATACAACGGATTCTCCTCTCTGCCAGTGACAAATCTTTATTACTGTTTTCATTTCTAAATTCTTGGATCCTATTTATAAATTTGGAATGTCTTTAGCTGGCACTGAAACACATCATTTTAAACTACATGGCAAGATTTTAATGTTCCTGGTGACACGTTATTGTCAAATACTTTTTAATTAATTCCAAAACATAGTGTATTAAGGCAATGTGCCCTTAGAAAACAACAACCTGACTGTTGATATACTTAAGGATGCTGGAAATGCTCAAGAAGAAAATTAGTGAAGCATCCAATGACATTTTAGATCAAGCAAATTATTTTTTCGTGTGTTTGTGATAATTTTATTATCTTCTAGGATAGTTTTTCTACAACAATCTGATTGTAAACTTCTATGCTTCTTGAGTTCTAAAATCTGTCTTCCAGAAGAAAATTATCCTTTGCAGGACATGGATATATGCAAATATTATTTTATTCATTTTGGAAAAGTATTTCCTTGTTCTACTTGTTTGTATATTTTCATAATGGATATGTAGTAGCTGTTTGATGTACAGACAAGTTTTGCTTCTGGATATTTAGTTAATAATGCAACTTGTGCTAAGCATCTGTTGCATTACTACTGTCAATATGTCACTTTGTGCTTTTCAGCATTTCAGAGAGAAGGACTGTGCTAATTAATGTCTCCTTCAGAGCACTCCCTTGCTTCTGAAGACAGTAACCCCTTCAGCCCACCCGCTAAGCAGAGCATAAGAACATGCCAAGATGAAATGATAGGCAGTGATGGAGCTGGAATCTTTTTCACTCTTTTTTTGTGTGTGTGTGTGTGTGTTAGGTAGAAAGCTAGTGAAAGGCAGGGTAATTGGATGAAAGTTGCTCTGTCAGACAGGAAAATTTAATCTGTTATTAGGACATTGGTCCTATTCCTGCCTTGGTTGCTTAGTTGCTGTATGGTTCCAGGGTTGCCACCTCCCCTCCCTGTAACTTGTTTCACTTTTAAAACTGGGATTCTGGCACTGAATTGGACATCGCAGCCATTAAAATAAAAGCTCTAGTAAACCTTGTTTTACCTGAAAAAGAAGTGGTTGTCTGAAATAATTTCTTTCTTCTAAATCTTAGAGCAGAGGAGGCATCTTCATCTGGTTAAAAGGATGTTTTGTTTTCATTTCTGAAAACCTTAAACTCAAATTTTGATTTTTTTTTCTATTTCTCCCTTTCTTTCCATCATTTAATGCAGTTGAATGAAAAGGCAGCTGTTGGTTTGTATTTCTTCTTCCACTTAGTTACTTTGTGAGACATTTCCAGTGACAGTTACCCTCTCATTTGCCACAACTGTTTAAATTTTATTTTATTTTTTTTTGTCATATGGGTGAACTCAATCAGTTTTGAGGTGAGAAACAGCAAGGAGATTGATGATCAGGATTATGTGGGCAGCTAACAAAGACTTTTCAGGAGATGCAGAGGTTGTTAGTTTATCACACTGGAAGAAGGACATAACTCTGGGCCTGAAATAGTGTGAACAGGGGCTAGGCGCTCCAGTACAAAACAGACATAAAGATTTTGATGAAGCAGGAGATGTCTAAATGCCTCCTTTAAAAAATAAAATAAAATAAAAATAAAATAAGATAAAATAAAATAAAATAAGATAAAATAAGATAAAATAAAGTAAAACTTTATTATTATTATTATTATTATTATGGTAAATTTAAAGTTTAATAACACTGATGATAGAAATGACACAAATGTAGCATTATTCTTGATGACTCTTCTTTATGCCCCCAACTGTGCGTTCACCATCCTCCCTCCCCATGTGCAAGGAAGGAATAAAGAAGGGGAAAGAAGGAATCAGTAAGGAAGTGTTGGAGTGATCTGAAATGGGGCACAGCATGAAGAGGCTTGTCAAAATGCACTACATGCCTCAGAAAGCATAACTAATTTTAATATTGCAGATTTTAGTGGTGTTATTAAATGAGACCAGGAGGGAGTGAGCCAGAGAAACTGTGCTACTGCACGCGCCAGGTAACTTCTCTTCTGTCCTGTCCCTGATTTTCCTAAGCCACTTTGGCTGTTTTTCTGGTGATCTAGCTCATTCCTCAAAAAGCATGTATAATTTTGTCCTAATAATTCCTTCACCATGGGCTGAATGTAAGCAGCCCTTGATTTGAAAATGTAAAAGGAATCGGTTAGTATTAATTAGAGGCATAAATGATGTTGTTGTTTCTGCCCCATGCTTTAATGAGTCTTAAAATTACTGTTGCCATAATGTGTAGCTTAATGATTTTCATTTGAAGTTTAGAGGTTTTTTTTCCTCAGATAGGTCCCCCATTTCTTCTTTTTGATCTGTCACTGAAGTCTTTTGGGGAAAAACAGTCCAGGACGAAAGAATAGAGGTGAAGCATCTTGAAGTGCAGACATATAGAAGCAACTTCTCTGAAAACTGTCTCCTGATTTGTGAGGAGGGCATTGTGCTTCAATGTTAATAACACTTCTCCGTTGGCAGTTGCCCTAAGAGAAATGAAGGTCAACTAATTACGTTAGCAGTTATTTTATTTACTAAGCCTATTCCTAGAAAATACTTTTGGTAGAATGCAGGACTAATTGAATGCTTCATGTGAGTACTTTTTTTGGAGAAGAGATTATGTGTGTAAGTTTGAATTTTTTCTGATTTTTTATCTTTTCTGTTTGTTTAATTTTGCTGAACCAGTGATTTTCAGTCTTTCTTGATCCGTCAAATTGTAAAAAAATGCAATAGCAGGCTCAGCAGGGCAGATTTACTGCTAGGAGTAAACCACTTTCTTAGTTAACCTTTGCAGCTCCCTTAAAAATCTCTGTGGATTCCCAGATTGATCTGTGGATCATAATTTGAAAGTCACAATGGCAAGGAGAATACAGCTTCTTTTGAAAGTAAATAGTTTAACTACAGTGCTTTCATCAGAAGGCACATTCTTGCTCTTCTTACTGTCTACATAGTCTTGTAGAATATTAGCTTTAGGAGCCAGGAACTTAGTTGAAATCCTATAAGCATTTAATCATCATTTCAACATCTGAGCTCAGTTGCATAATCACTTAAAACAAATTACCCACAAAATACCTTGGATTACTCTTTAGAGCTCTAATACTCAACCCAAAATCTCATAATTTTTGACTTTTGGGAGTACTCCCCTGACAAACCTTATATAAATAGAGTTTTTTTAGCAGCTTTAAATGAAAATTCATTATAAAAAATAAATATACAATACTCCAAACTCCATTTCAGTGACTGCTAGCATCTCAGTGACATCAGACTGTTTTGGCATGAACTAAAGGCAGTGTTTCAGGAAAGATGTTTAAGTATCTTAGAGTACTTTTATTTCTTGGTAAGGGTGGCTGAGAAGCATAGCTTCTGGAAGATGTTGTTTTGTGATTCTTTGCTTATAATTTGGTTTTGTTCTGAATTAGATCTGCCTCATCTGCTATGAGAATCCATGTAAAGTAGTAGTTGTAACCAACACTAAATACTCCACTTATGCCTCCAGTCTTGCAGATAAATATTTGGGACCTATATTAGTGTACAAGTCTTTAGCATTTACTAATATCTGACAGATGATTGGACTTTTCCTCATCTGTCTTGCACGCTGCATTTGTTTCACCCAACACAAAACGTGTTTAAAACACTACTGGTTTGGAACAGCTGAGCAGCCTCAGTGCAGCGGTGAAGGTGAGAGCAGCAGATAAGTGACCAGAGGAGGGGGTCCCTGCTTCTGCCTGCCCAGCACCATGCATGGATCTGAAGCAGAGATCCCCACAGTCACCTCCCTGCCATGGACTGTTAAAGTAGGGTTTGCTAGCTAGGGTGTGATCAGATCACCCTCTTCACATGTAACTGTTCTGTCAAAAAAAAAAAAGTTACTTCTCCTCAGCTGCTTGCCACCACCCGCCTAGCAGAAATTACTGCCCCTGCACAGACAGTATAGCTACCAGAAGTGTCCAGACATTGATTTCTGATGTATTCACCATGGGAGCTGAGGTAGTCCATGAAGATGATCACGGCAAACCTGACTGCCAGGTCAGTGGGCAATGGGGAGCAGCAGGAAACAGTAATATATAACATTATTAAACCTGGAAGATGTTTGGCCATGTCTGTAGAGTGCTTTGGTACTATAATAAAACAGGAGTAATTTCCAAAAGAGCAAAACCCCCAAGCTCAATGGGATTTGTTGGTTCAAGGGGTGGGATTCATCAATTTCAATCATATTCGTCAACAATATTAAATCCTTCTGTATAATCACTACAGATATTTTTGACTTGCCTCAGTGGCCTATCAAATGAAACAGCCTTACTTTTCCGTGCAGTTTGCCAACTTGCCTCCCATTTTCTCCACCAAGTTATTAATAAATATTCTAATACTAGGTGCCCTGGTGTCTGAACTCTCCATTAACCTCTCTCCCCTCAGAGAATAATCTGCTCTCCAATCCTTTGTAGATTGTTTTTATATCTATGAAAACATCTACTAAATTTTCATCAGCTTTTCTAGGATGGAAATGGATTTCTTTTTCATTGTAAACAGTACAAGGATCAGGTTGGACTTTCTCTAGTAAAATCTGTAAGTACAGGCACTGCATGGGTATTTTTCCTGACTTCAGCTGGAGTAGTTTAGATGATCCCCTCTTCTTAGAGGTACTCAATTGCTTGGTACAGGATCATCCCCAAAATTCCCTTCAGCAGAGAAACAGCTTCCCAGTGTCATGATTGGTGTCTTTAAAGAAGCAGAAAGATCACCAGCCTTTACGAGGTGTGCTGGGTTTTATGCCTGAGAATTGAGGTAGGCTTGTGAGAGCAGTTTTTGTGTCCTGGCACTATTACCTATCTGTATAACCAGGCCACGAGCCTCATCCATAAGCAGTCCATAAGCTGGAGGCGACCCAGAAGCAATACTGATGAGTTCAGCAAAATGTCTGGAGGCAGTCTGAATCTTGCCCATGATAGCTTGGATTTTTCTGCTATTTTTTTTTTCTTACCCTGTCTCCAAAGCGGCTACTGATTTTTGAGAGATCACCAGGGAAGAAAACAAAAATAGAAAAAAATAAAAAGATTTGCTGGGTTGAAGGGGAAAAAGAAAAAAAAAGAAAAAAAAGAAAAATATATGCTGGTCTGAAGAGCTGCTTTTAGGGTAATTGACCAGAGTAGCTACAGCAGTTTAGAGGGGGAATAAGCTTTGCACAGCACAGAATTGTACACTGTGCCATCAGAAGTGATTTCAGGGGGGAGAAATCTAGGACAGTGATCCCTGAAAGCTGGGGGGCTTCCCCCCACCTAATCTGTGGAGCAGTGCAAATCCTGCCCTGCCGCCCTAGCCCTAGCAGGGCAGCCAGGGGCGGCCCGAGCCCTGGCCATCGCACGCCTCCATGGGGATGGGGACGGGGACGGGATGTCAGCCCACGGGTCAGGTTGGGATCAGCAATGCCCACGGTGAGAGCGCAAAAGCGACGTGAGAGCTGTTGTCGGCTCCAGGCAGCAGCACACTGGGGTTGGTGGAGCTGGGGATGGCAGCTCCTGCAGCCAGGGATAACACTCCTGCCATAAGACGTATCTACTGCTCTTATTACATCTCCCAGTCGGTATAATTTATGTAGATCAAACAGGAAAAATGATTTTCTAATAGGTGTTTATAGTGTACTGATATAACTGCTTCTAGGGTGTGCATTGCATTAGTATAACCACCTTACAGGGAAAAAAACCACTGTTATTATCAACATCCTTACACCGAGAGAGGCCTCACAGTGTTTGCTGTGTGCCAAGCAAAGCTAAAGGACGGCCCCGACTTGTCACACCCAGTTCTGCCAAAACTGACATCAGCCGACCTGTGGAAACAAATCCCAAGTCTCTGCGTGGATATACAGCTATATGCAGAATACAGCTGGATTCACGGAGTCCATGTCTGGATTATTCAAAAATCCTCTCCCCGATGAAGGTCTTCTCATTTTCTTCTTTTCCTTTTAATTTAAGACATAAAAATACCTCTCCTTTCTTTGGTGTATCTGCTGTCTTGGTGCGTAGTGGCACACACCATGCTCCTGTGTTCCGGAGCGGGCTGGATGCGCAACAGCAAATACCTGAGCTAAATGACTGCAGCAGGGGTGAAGATGCTCAGGTTTTGCCTACTTGAAATAGCTTTTTCCACTGTAAAAGGGTTATTATGGAATGCAGAACACCGTGTCCCCCCTTAAAAGCTGCCCAAAAATGGGGGGTAGGGGGGAGGAGAGTGGAAATTGCCATCCTTTAGGAAGGTGAGAGAAAGGATTTTTTATTTTTTTTAAAGCTTTTGACACATTGTCAGACTGTAAACACGAAAGCAAATGGTAGCAGAAGTCACCATAGCAACAAACCTTGGTCAGTGAAAGACTATTTCCAAGAAGTGGTGATTATGTCCTTCAGGTAGCAGAGAATAGGACCTCATTATATTCAACCTTTGAATACTTTAATTTGCACTTTGCTTTAAGGGAAAAGGCAAAATTAGGAAGGAAAACAATGAACAGAATTGCCTTTGTTCTCCTCTGGGGTGGATGGTGGAGTATAATAATAGGAACAATAATAATCTTGTCGCCATCCTTCCCCCTCAAAAAAAAGAAAGGAGGATAAACATTTCCTGATCTTTTTTAAGGTTATAAAAGATGAATTATTCTTTAGAGATGCTGGCAACGTTCTTTCTTCCTTCTAACTCCCTAACCCCAAATTAAACCCTTTTGAAAGCAGCAAAATATTGAAAAATATTTAACAGAGAGGAGGTTAAGCTTTCTCCCCGGCACAGGTGTGGAAGGACAGGGGAGCTCATATCTGCCAAGCCTGGCTCCCAGGAGCATGTCCCCCTGCCACCCCACAGCTGAAGGTCCACAGTGCAACCTGAAGCACCTTGAGGCTTTGGGAACCTGCTGGAAAGCTGTGGGTATGCAAGCGTTTCAGGATAACAACACCTGAGGCTGACTTTGCTACAGTTCTTAAGAGGCTGAGCCCTCCTTGAAAACAGTTGGACTTGGATGCTCTCAAAAAAATGAGAAAAATGAGCCAATAGTACACAACTCTGTTGTTGTCTGATGATCCTCTGAAGAGTGAGGTAGTATGCTTGGTGTGTTTAAAACCCACAGTGGCAAGAAGCTTGGTCACAAGTGATTTGTTATCACCCTTTTTAGGATCTGAGGTATTCTTATACATAACCCCATAAGAATGAAAGGCTGTTTGAATGGGTTTCCAGAGAAGATGGGAAGACCTATTAAAAGGTGTATTTAGCACTCATTGAAGGAAATTACTTAAAATTTCCTGTTGAAAATGAATCCCCTTAGACACCCAAAACTATTAGAGCTGACATTCTGTAACATTCTGTCTTAAAACAATAAGCTTTGGTACTGGATGCAAGATTACAGGACTTTGTGAATTTCTTCCTCTTTCTTCAGCTCTATTAATCACATGCAGACACAAGTATGAATTCAAAACAAAGAAAGGTTTAATCTTTTAGAAGACTAGACAAATGCTTAGAAAAAAACATTGGCTTAATTGATTTTTCTTTTCCAAAGTACATTTTCAAATGCCCTCCTCTGTGATATGACTTGTCCCATTGCTTTTCATATCAGGCAGTCTCTGAACAGTACTTTCATCTTCCTATAATACAAAATCAAGATTTTACTAGTGGGACCAGAACAATACATAGTTCAGCCTGGTAGTGTGGGGCTTGTTCTGATAAGGGGTTATAAAACTGGTATCTTCTCCTTCCATATAACAATTCAAATTTTTTCTTCAGATTTATCACTTTTTGCAGACTTTTGCATTGTCTATGTTTAGTCCTGTTGGCCTTTCAGAGCTAATACAGCTAACACTGACTGCCATTCCTAACTTACATGGCCTAGTTTACACACACAAATTTGGACTATATGTCTACAAAAATGGTTGTTGTTATGTAGTTGTTTTCATGCATGAAAGCTCACTGGTCTCAAACAGGTCACCTAAAGCCTTGCATAGACCCGCAGGACTTCTGTTGCTCTTCTGTGTGGTGCAAGTGCCATATAGAAGTCTTTATGGAGAGCAGGTGGAGCATGTGCATAACTAGCAGTTATGAAGTTCCTCTCTTTGTTGGTAAACACAACGTGATTTTAAGAGAAATCAGGGAAGCTCTATGAAGTCAATACTTTGATGCCATTTTCACAGAGGTACTTTTTACATCATTTGCGGAAAATTTACCAGAAATGGCAGCGTTCGTAGAGGGAGTCCAGAGAGCTATGCAAACCTTTGGATTTTATAAACAAGAAGAAAAGCTGTATTCTCTCATGGCTTGTAAAAACATGAGCAGCAAGAAGTCAAACAAGGTGCCATGGTCAGGACTCTGAAAATAGGTTAAACGATAATATTAGTACTCAGCATTTTTATTGATCTGTCTGCATATAAAGCTGGATGCATATTTTTGACCTACTTTTACCCGTTTTCATGAATAAAGCATATACGGGACATTGGCAGAACAGAAGTGAAACGTACAGGTGCACAGTAAATCTGTAGCAAGAGGACGGCTGAGTAAGATAGTTTGACATGTTTGCTTACTTGTTCATCAGCTCTTTTGCCCTATGTTTACCTGGCAGACCACAGCTGCCTCAACAACAGATATCTTAAAGAACAGCCAACTGAAATATTTTGGGAAGTTATTTGGTTTGACATTGCTATGTCAAGGAAACTTGGCACAGCTGTTGTGGAGGCTGAAAATACGCAGAAGTGAGAATCTGCTGGTTGGAAAACTCCAAGGAAAAGACAGCAGCCTGGGAGATGACAAGATGGGTCTGTGCTTATTTGTCATCTGTCAGGGACATAATCTTGGTTTATGTGTAGAATCTGTTAATTAGAACTGTAATGAACTGTTCAGTTCACTTTGTTCATGCACTAGCTTGTAGACTTAGGGACAAAAGCCAGTGCCTGAAGACCCAGGGGACTAATTAAGTACACAATGTTTCAAGTAATTAACATCCTAGTCAGATGTTTTCAGTGACAGTAAGTATATTATGCTGTCATTGCCCTGCCCTAGATCATCCTCAGGCCAGGCTTTTTAAACACTCTTGTTCTGTAATCTGTTGTATCTGTTAACCTACACAACTGTCAGGGATTCTTTAATAAATTTATAAAATAAGTCTTTAGCAAAACTTGTTCTTTCCGAAGAAGTCATCATCGTGTTGAGATGACCCAAGCTGTGATCCTTAAAATCAATTATTTGTGCATCAATTTAAT
Source organism: Anseranas semipalmata (assembly GCA_013399115.1). Taxonomy (NCBI): domain Eukaryota; kingdom Metazoa; phylum Chordata; class Aves; order Anseriformes; family Anseranatidae; genus Anseranas; species Anseranas semipalmata. The sequence goes on from VXAA01006451.1 coordinate 134,319, forward strand.
CTAACTAGACCTATTGGCAGAAGAGATTTTTGCAAAAGGATGTAATTCTGATTTAAATACACCAAAAAGTGAGATTACCCTAATCTTACCTGTGCCTATGTCTGTATCCCTAAAGTTGTTTCAGTATGATCTGAATGGAGGAGGTGCTGCCTCAATCCATTCTGGTAGGTCACTAGAATCTTCTTGTGGCGTTTGCTCTCTCTTGAGGGTTTCTAATGAAATGAACTAGCTATAATAGGCCATGCAGGACAGTAGTAATGGGTTAAGTAGGAAACTTGGAGAAGGAGAATTCAACAGAGATGAAACAGTGGAGCCCAAATCCCAGGTGGGTCAGAGATGTACAAATTTTTTAGTAGATTTTCCTTCTTCCATAAGTGAATAATAATTCCTAGGTATCATCTAGGACTTTTCAGCCTTAGATCTTTAAGCTTGTTATAAATCAGATCAGTGCCTTTATCCATACTTTACAAGTAGGGAAGCAAAGTATGCAGCAAGCAAATAGAAATGAGCCAAGACCAGGGCATAGGCCTCCTGGATGCCAGACTTTTGTACCGCTTATCAGATTATGTTGTCCATGTAGATTAAAAGATCAGTTAGATATCTTGTTGCATACTGACGGATGGTCATATTGCTGTAGCATCTTTGTAAACAGGAGGCTCATAGTGTATTTAATATTGCAATTGATAAAATGCCACAGATGAAGAGTAATTAGCAAAAAATGCCAAAAGTCTTGCACTTTTGTCAGTAAAATAACAACAGGGAAGGTGCTGTTGGTTTTCCTCATCCTTTGACTATCTTTGTGCTTTAAGGCAATGATAGTGAAATTACCTGAGTGAGATGAAAATGAGGAGGAATACCATCAGTATCTGCCACTGAGACAATGTCTGCTTGTAGTCACATACATTACAACTGAACTATTAGTCTTGGTAAAAGGTGGTAGTCTGAAGCCTACTGGAAGTAAGAAATATGCATCTGCTTTTTAAACAAGCAGCAGATATTTATCAAAGGAATGTCTAATCTGGAAAAACAGAGCAGATCAACCCTTAAGAATGTGTCCAAAAGGAACAAAAGGTAAAACAATTTAGAGCCAGAAACAAGTTTTTGTTTCTAGTGAGTTAGTTCCTTTAAGCATCATGAGACAATATTAAGAAGTTATTGCTTATGACTTGTTAGTTGAGGATTAGCTATTCAGACTGTTATGCTGAGATCTCATCATCTTTCCTTCCCCTTTTCAGTCAGTGGTAGACTTTCTCATCTCAGCAAGCCTTCTGTGAAAGATTATGAGCAATTTTCATGATTTTGCAGCCTCAGAAAGGATTCATATGATTATTTGTTGTTTGCTGTGGGTCCCCAGACTAAGTCTAGTCCTGCTTGCACCCACTACTTTTACTGGTTATATTAGTTGGAGGATTTGGGATGTGTCACCTTTGTTTTGTCCTGGTGTTACCAAAATTTACAACTAGTCCTTACTGACTATTGCTAGCGGGATTGTTCCTGAGAGTCCAAAAGTTCAGTTTTAGGCATTCACCCACACCCACTTATATACACACAACTATCAGCTGCCTGTCAGCATTCACAATTTAAGTTATTTTCGTCTACCACAAAGGCTAAGTGCGTAAGCAGCATGGTACTACAGTGCAGAGAACGTGGTCCACTCTCTCCTGTATGTGACTTGTATCACCGTAAATCAGACTTGCAGAGACTTACGTTATTGTATGACAGAAATTGATGCAAATAGTACTCATCACAGCTCTTAGTAATAACTCCTACGCGTGCTTCACCAAGATTATCAGCAATCCCGGAGCAGAGACCACTGGGAATGCAGCAGAGCCCACCGGAGGACACAGGCTCTGTCTGGAGGGCTTGTGGTGGTGGAGTGTATTTGTGTAAAAGTTTTCTTCAAATATTGCATTTGAAATATATTTCTGTTTAAGTTTTCTTAAAATATTCAAATCTTTTTTTTATGTTAGGTATTATCAAGGCTATTTCTTTTCTACAAAGAACAGGTTCCCAAGGTATCTTTATTAACATTTGATCTCCACACAATCTGAACCTGAATACAGTTATATTTTTCCTTCAGAATCAGTGAGTAATGAACTTTATTTTGCTACAGTTGAATGCATTGACTTAAACAATAACCTGTTCTAGCCTCCTTTCCCAGATTGTCATGGTTAGAAAAGAGCCTGTACAATAAATGCTACTCAATTGCAATTTTTATTCTTCAGACATTATTTCACAACAAATACGATTGTTGTGAAGTAGCAGCACAATTAATGTTCCTCGCTATCTTCCTTTATGTTTGCTTCTTTATAGCAATAAATAACCTTCAAAAGGAAGTATCTGCTCCACAAATGGAACAATAGGAATTCGGTAAGGGTGTCCCAAAAGTTTTCTTTTCTTTGCCATTTAAATGGGCTGTTGCAGACATGCTTATGCAAGCCAGTGAGTATAAAACACATGCATGCATGTGCTTTTCTGAGATATACGGCTAATTTGTCTCATTGGAAATACTTTTGCAGTAAAGATAACTGAGTTACAATTTCTCTTGAGGCATGAGGCCTGCTGTCCCTGAGCAGTTCACAAGGATAAGCTTGACAGATGACCTTGTTTGCATGCAAATTAGTTACTTTAAATACTCTTTATCTTTTATATAGAATTAATGTACTGGGGACCTAATGGCCAATAGAGAGCAAACTCTTAAGTATATTTTGCACTGTTTTGTCCTGCCACACCCGATAAATTAAACTAATCCTTATTAGAATACATTGTATCATTAGCATCTCTTCCAATTTTAATTTCTTAGGGACAGAAGAAATTGCACTCGTGTCCTAGTTTTTAATTTTAAAGAAAACCTTCTCAAAGCTTAGGCAGACAAAAGTGGGCATGGGGACAGGGAGAAGGTACAGGAAGAGTGGCTAGGGAGTCCTTCCAACAGCTGGCAGAGCTGCATGGTTGAAATGCATGGTGTAAATAGAGGCTTTGTGAAAGTCAGAATAAATGTTCCATTGACTTTAGGGTCAGGATTTCTCCCTTTGTTGTTCAAAGCACCAAGAAAATTAAGAGCTGATTCTGTACAGTTATTTATGTGTAGTCGCTAGCTAATAAATAACAGAACTCCATATGTCTGCTCAAGGACAGATAATATCATGGAAACAAAAGGCTGGAAGGGTCTTCACATTCTCTCAAATCCAGGCAACCATATTTTATAATCTCATCTCTACCTAAAATAAATGATTTTTTTTACTTCTTTTCTCTTTTCTTTTTTGTTTCCCACTGATCCTAATGGGTGGTTATTCCTGAATGTCAGTCCTCTGATTTGGAAGGTTGTATTTTCACAAATAAGTTAGTATGCTCAGAATCAGAAATTCTGCTTTTATAAGAGCACCAAAGATTTTTTAGGAAGTTTAAAATGCCCTAAAGATGTCATTGCTGTTTCTCAATATTACTGCCAGACAAGCTAGCAGTATCTGTCAGATCTTTCTTAGAGTCCCGAGATGAAAAATACTGAATAGCATAAAAGGAGACAATCTCTGTTTAAGAAACAATTGAGTTCATCTCTTGGTTTCTCACACATCTGAAAGAGAGAGACCTGCTTGATTTATAGGCATGCTTTGAAATGAATTATTTTACTATGAAACAATAACTTGTAATTGTTGTGTCAAATAAATGCTGAGATGAAGCCGAGAAACAATTCTGATTCAGGCTTCCTTTCTCCTTGATAAACTTCTCCTGTGGCCTGAATGTATTTCACCAGATTCCTCCTTGCTTTTGGCATGTTTGTATCACTTGGCATTTTTATGAAGCAAAATTTATTTTCCTCTTAAAAATAGCTTGTTCATCACTCTTTGATTTCCCCTGCTACTTTGCAATACTTCTACTGATAAATCTGTTCATTTCGCCTGTGTTAGAGATGCAAAGATTTTTACAGCAGCCACATTTTTAAAAAGTCTTTCATTTAAAGTGGTTATGAGTCTGAGGAAGGTCTCAGCCTTTTAGCTTTATTTAACATATTTGTTCTGTAGTGCCTAAATGTCAGGCAGATGAGCCCTACTATGTTAGGTTCTGTATGAGGAAAAGTAATTATAGTCCCTTAAGCCATTTGTAAAGCAAAGTATAACAGGGAAGTGAGGAAAGCCAGCAAGGTGGGCTTCATAAAGGAAATGGTAGTGAAAACAGAGTAACAAATACATATGCTCATAATTTTGAAGTGGGAAATACCAATAACATAGGAAATCATCCCCAAAGTAGGAGATCTGAAGAGCATTGCATATAGAATGGTTTTGCTTCTTCCTATCCAGAGACCTTCACATTCATAGTGGCTTGGCTACAGTTCAGAACTATTTCTCACAGCTAGAAATGTTATCAATAACCTCCAGGATAACATGGTCTCTGCAAAGCCATGTTTGGAAGGTTTTTTGTTGTTGTTGTTGTTGTTTTTACAGGGAATATACTGTTTTAAAGCTTTCAGTGCTATTCCAGCTTGAATTAAATAGCCCAGTTCATTTTAAATATTGATTTTTTAAAAAATAGTATCACAACTTAAATCATCACACGTTTCCTACAGAATTCTTTTGTTTTGTGGCTACAGCCTCTGCAAGCAAGAAACTGCATACCAGTCAATGGTAAAACCAAGACCTGGTCAAATGTGATCAGAAAAATAGAAGATGCTGTTCAGCAGGGACAAATGCAAAGGGCAAGTTGATCCGGTGTTATAGAAAGAGAAATGTGGCTGGCAAAATAGGTGAAATATTTACTTGTGTTCACTACTAGGGAGGTTTCATGTGGCACAGTGACCAGTTTGGGATGTGACACCTTAAGAAAGATGCAGTTTGACTGAGGACAGCCTAGCACGCAGCAATGTGATCAGTCAGAGGTCTGGAAAGGCTGATTTACAGAGAAACTGGGAGGGAATAGAGATGACTTAGCCTGAAAAACAAATGACTGAAGAGGGCTATGGCAGAGTCTAACATATGTAAGAGGCTGTTGTGAAGGAAAGAGAATAATAGTTTTCAGTGTTTGCAGTAGGATAGGCAGAAAGTAGTTGGCGTGATTTGCAAAACGGCTGACTTAGGCTTGGTATTCAAACATACTGGTATTGCAAGAAGGTATTCTCAGCTACCATGTGGGTATAATACCTGAATAATCAGGACAGCTCGAAATTTCTCCTTGATTTCCTTTACTTCTTCTTAAGTGTCGGTATATACTTTCAAAGTATAGCACCTTATTTAGCCAGCAGGGCTATATAATAAAGAGAAAACTGCATTTTCTTATCCAGAGTCTAAACTCATATTAACTTTCCCACAGCGTTTACTCCAGCCTGCATCAGCCCAAGGGAAGTGGAGCCCTGAGACTATAATCGTGCACAGGCCATTGCACATGCAGGTACTATAGGGCAGCTATAAAGCAAACAGCATGTTGGGCTTTAAAGTTGCCTTAGGAAAGCCAGTAAGAAACTGGTTCAGGAATGAGATCATCAGGAAGATGCACTCCGTGGGGCTTTTCACGTGCAATCCTACTGACAAGGACCAGAGTGTTCATTAAGGGAACACCAAACGCTCTGTGATCGTTTCCTGGGCAGTAGACAGTAAGGTGTGTCACACAGTCACAGGGTAGCTGGTAGATGAGTGGGGAGGGGACCTCTGAGAGCTTCTGGTCCACTGCACAGGCAGGGTCAGCTAGAGCACTGTGCCCAGGAAGGTGTTTGATTTGACATTTTATCTAAATTTAAGTACATTTCAGAGCATATGTTTCCTTTAACTGGGAAAAAGAGCACCAGGTAGCTAATGGAGGGCACAGCACATTCTCAATTTTAATTGTAGTCACAGGAAGTAGAGGATGCTTGCCATATTTAGGATGAGACTCCTTGTCAGGAGGGGATTGTATGATTTAGCCCATTATTTTTGCATGAGTGTATTTTCAATTGAACATATTGGGTAGAGAATTCCCTCTACCGCTATCCATATGTCCCCAGAGAAACTACTACAAGATAAATGGGAGTATTTCAAAAATTATATTCTTAGTCATAGAGTTAACAATACTGAAATTTGAAGGAGCCAAACCTTTGGTTTTATTAATGTGCTAGCTTCACAAAAAGATGATTTTCACAGCTTTTCAAATATTTCCTTAGACTTGTTTCTCGAACAGGAATGTTTTCTATACTTGTTTTGCAATTAAGGTTAGACCATGGTTCCTCAAAACTTACATCAATTTTTGTCTAAACTATGTCAAGAAGTGATGAGCAATTCAGGAAGAAGTCTTCTTCTGCTAACTGGAATATCATTTTTAGAGAGATAAAAATACATTAGACTTATGACAGAGAAGAAGTATGGAATGACTGTGATGTATATTAATCTAATCTATGCAGAAACTGGAATGAAACTGTCCAACTGACATGAAATGGAAATGTCGCTGTTACATCATAAATATTTAACCTGTCACTTGAATAATAAGCAGACACTCAACTTGGTGCTTGGATCTTTGTGTCTGTGGAGAGGAACCTGCTGTAAATTTTTTTTCATAACCTGAAAGAGGGGTAAGACAACTTTTTCAGATTTGTAATATTTTTATTTCCACCTCCAGAAGAACTCTCTCCTGATATCTGCTGGCACGTTTGACTGGCATGTTTATGTACAAATTCATTCCAGTTGAACCAAGAAGGGCTCCACTCTGCTAAGTCATTATGCGGGCTTACTCATTACCCAGCAGTGTCCCATGTGCCAATTCAGAGCCGTCTGCCACCCCACGTAACCTCTGTTTTGCCCATTTCAGAGCATCAGGGGCAGAGAGCACTGAGAGACGGACCTGGCTTCTGCTATCTCCCGTGTATCACCAGAGCAAAGCGCAGCTGTGCATCTGTCTCTGCGCAATGTAAGGCTGTGAAGAGTAAGCCTCGACTGCTGTTGGTGGGTAAATTGGCAGTCAGTCAGTCACAGATACAAGTGGAAGCCAAATCTGATGAGCACGTTGTGGCTGACTATGCATTTGAGAGTAATAGAGAGACCACTCAGGAGAAGACAACGAAGAGATTGCAAAGGTGGCTTGCAGAGCTTTAAACAGTTAACTGATTAAGATAAATGAGGAAAGAGGACAGCTTGACTTGCAGATTCAAGCTGGATTTTGCAAGGCAGGTGGTAGTCAGTAAAAGGATATTTCTCTTCTAAATAGCACGCATGAGCTGGAGCCACTGAGTCACCAAAAAATGGAAACCTGGGATGCCATTTTTATCAAGTTCACTGTCAGAGCAGAACTGCATTTGTACCTGATTAAATAATATGACTTTTCACACTGAACTGACATCAAAGACAAATTTCAGTCAGATACTTGTTCTTAGTCGCTGTAAAAATGTTGAATGGATACCGAAAAGGGAAACCATATCACTTTATTTTCTATAGTATCTTTCATACATATTTCTGTTACTATTGTACATTGACTCTATTCACTTCAGTAAGGGTTAGTGAAAACAGGACTCAATGGAGTCAGAAATATATTTTTTCAGAGGGTAGGGAATAAAGACACATGAAAGAGTAACAAAATTTCGGACAAAATGTTAGGCTGGAGTCAATAACAGAAGGGCAGAGATTGCTGAGGAGAGCTGTCAGACTAACACGGGTGGATTTAAAGGGAGGAGTCGAGAGAGTGTCAGTTACAGGTAAGTAGAGAAAGGGTGCAAGTCTGATATTTGCTGTCTCATGCAGATGGCTAGAAAAATGCATTTACAGTAGCTCAAAAAATCAATGAAATTAAGTTAAAATAACTTTTGTATAAATCAGACGAGATTTTTATTTTTAAGCTTGATCAGGACTGGATAGAGAAGACTGCCTTGTCTGACTTGGCAGGCTTTTTCCCTGGGGGTTTCCTGGGAAGAATCATGGGAATTCTTAGTAAAACTTTGTTCTAATGTAACCTTCTTAAACCAAAGTGCTGCCTACTGCAAGGCAGAAATAATTGTGTTAGGCTTATTTTCATATAACAATTCCTACATTAATTTTTTGTCTTCCCTGAGAAGTTATCACCCCAGACATGTATGCAATTTCTTTAGAAGAACCTCTGTGTGCATGTGCCACAGTTTCAGTTTGGTTGACCTAAACAAGTTCATTCCCTCTCTGAGGGAGTGTGTGTGACTTTTTAGGCAAATCTGACTCCTTTAATTTTCTTGTTCTCTTTAACCTTTTCCTGTCCTAGAATCCTTCATATCATCCTGTGTAAAGAAGGATAGTAAAATGGTCATTGTGAGCCATCCTGGCTGTTTTTTTTCCAACATATACCCAATTACTTTGAATACAATATACTGTACTGCAAAAAAAACATCATTACTAACATATATTGATAAGTACTAAAAGCAGATCCATATCTGTCAGTTCTCTCAGCTTTGTTATCTACAAACTTCTATGCAAATATGGCACATTTCTATACTGATTTTTTGTTCAGAAATTAGCTTCACTGCTATTACCAAAATGAAAACCAAAAAAACATCTGGCACACTAATTTGCCAGATGCTATATCCTAAGAATCCAACATCATCCTAATGATGATACAATTTTGCAATAATAAAGATCTGTAAGTCTTGTTAGAGGAGCAGTTTCAATTATTTTAGCATATCAAAGTCAGCAAATTATTAAATACCAAGATGCTCTAATTTATGCCATGTTTATATGCATCATCTTTCTGAAGTCTTCAGCTCTCATCTCTAATTTCTGTATGTATTTAGTTTCTATATTGGCGTTCTCTCTGAGTCACTATCTTTTTTTTTTTTCCTTTGGCCTTTTTATCCTCTTCTCTAATTTAATTCCTGCTGTTATCGTCTTGACATGCATCTTAGTAAAGCTGGTCAATTAAAAGAAAAGTTTACTTGACATCATTTGGTCACCCCAATACAATTTAATCAAACAGATCTAGAAATAATATTTTACTCATTTTTTTTACCTGCCTCTTACTGAATCCCTCTGAGCAAGTCAGCATGCTTAAGGTTCCTCTTTATAACCAACACCCAACGAGACCTGAAAATGCTGAACATTCCTCTGTTGGTGGCCTAGAAATAAATGCCCAGAAGTCAATAGCCATAGGACTGGGAGTGAGAAACAACTGAGGATAAAGAGCTGGGCAGCATGAAAATAAATGCTCGTCTTGTTGACCTAATCTATGATATAAGTCTTCTAAAATCCTATATTAGCAGCCAGTGTCTATGAGGAGACTATCTTTGCCTGGCCTTTGTCAACAGAAATATCACAAGACTTTACCACAAAGCTGTTACAAACTCTGTTCCACACTTCTAGCACATCCAGCTCTTCCCCAAAAGTTTACAACAGTCATAACTGCAAAGCTATTGACTTTCTGTTGCTGTTTGCAGCTAGGATGTTCTCACTGAAGAATCTGATGCAGTAGCAAGGAATGGTGAAACAGGGGCAGGAAAGCTGTGAGCTGTTCATTGAAGCAGTGCACATGCTCTTTATGAAACACATTCTAAGCAGCTTTCTAACAAGGAAATAGATCTATTTCTAATCAATAAGAGAAATGATGATCAAAATACAATGTATAATTATATGTATGAAATAGACACACTCACCAAAGAAGCCATCGTGGTTGGCAAAGAACTGACTTATGTATGGGTAGTAAAAATAGGTGTAAGAGGAGCATAGAGAGTGAATGAATAACTCAGAAGAAAAAAAAAAAAAACAGGAATAACCATATGGAAGTTTATGAGCAGTCTGGGAAAAGCAGCATCATGATAGACCTGGTTGTACTTTTAACTATGGCTGACAAAGAAAACCTCAGAATCACAAGGTGTTATCTGACAAGAGTTATGTGGATTAATAGACTGGGTTGTTAGTACTGCGCAGAGTGGGTTCTGACGTGTTGTTTCGTACAATACCTGGTTTTGGAGGTATTCTTCATTTGTGACAAATAGATCTGGGCTGGTGGAGAACCCCATCTCCAGTTCATACTTCATCTGAAATCCTGCTTTGTCTCCCCTCATCTTATTTTTGTTACTCCCATCACAAAGGGGTTTCAGGCAGGGGCCTGAAACGAAGGAGAAGGATGGGATGTGGTGGTGAGATGTGATATAAAAGTGGGGAATGAGGGCAGGTGGGTGGTAAGTGAGGACAGGAGACCTGGAATACAGAAAACACAGGTGGACCAAGGTGGAGAGCAAGCTGAAGGTAAGAATGGAGGATTTGATTTGGAAAAAAAAAAAAAAAAGTAAAGCAGAAGGACTAGGGGAAGCAGCTGAAAAGAGACAGCCCAGAGAGCAGGGTTTGCAGGCCAAATCAGGCTGTGAGGTTGTGAGAGCCTTCTTACCAAGGCTGGAATGCCACGAGGAAACCACGTGGGCGTCGTTGTGGTCACATTAGAGGAATCCTGTTACCCAGTCTTTATATCTTTAGAAAACAGGAGCACGCGTAGACACTAGGACTCTTGTGAACAACAGAAGGGTGCCAGCAAATTCAGTACCATGTGCCTTCTTTCAGTAGTTTCTGACTTGACACTGCAAAAGCTCCAATAGAAATGTTCATTTTCACTCTTAATGCAGATCCCCACTGAAAACCTTTGCCATCTTAACTCTGCTGCCTTATATGATAGTGTAAGGAGACTCCTCTCAGCATCTTGGTCTCTTAACAAATACCTTCCTCTTGATTCAGATGTGCTGGTGGATGTGGGAGCTCCCAGATGCTAGTTTTCATCTTGCTCTTTGAGGCTGCCATCCCATGAATCTACTGGCAAAGCGGACTGTGACTGCACACTAAAATTCTTAAGGCAGAGTCAGCTAGCTTGCCTTAGTCACCAAGTTCAGACCCCACAAATAAAAACTCAGTGTAAAGGAATATGTTCTCTTACAATAGTCCCTCGGTAACTCAAGTTTTATCTTGAGGATTCAATGATCCACCATCTCATCTTTTGAAATATACAACATATGTGGCTAATAACATGCAGAAATAACTTTTTATAATTACATTTCCCAAAATACTATACAAATCTATACCTAGCCTATCAGAATATATGCAGATCTCTTATTTGTATGTCTTTTAAGAGTTGTTAGGGTAACTGTACTTTATTCAGTATTACCAGTGATTATTATTCAGATTATTATTCAGATTACCAGTGATATATCACCGTACTAGCAGATGGGGAGGGAACTAATAATGCTTTTAAAAAAATAAATAATTAAAATGAGAGCTGTGAGACTACTTCAAAATGCCATTATGAAAATACATTCTAATGAAATTAGTTCAGTCTGGTATTTGAAAGTTTATTTGCTCTCATGAATATTCATAGAAGCTGCATTTTTCATAGCAATAACATTCCTTAAAAATTTTAAAATTAATCCTGCCAATATGTGTTTGCCCTGAAAGTCCTGTGAATTCTCAGATGACTGTGTTTGCATGAATTTTCACTTGTGACAAAACTTACTCGAGTCCTTTTCCTTTTTCTTATGTCTGATTGGGTGATGGAGACAACCAAATGGATACCCTGGGATTTAAGAAGGTAGAAGCAACGTATAAACAGCACATTGCAAGTAAAGAATGCCACAAGCAAGGCTGGCCCGAGACAGTTAATGAGCAAGCTATGGGCAAGAATATGATCACATAAAATCCTTTCTAAACAATGTTAGCCAGAATATTTTGTAGAAATGAAATCAAATGATTCCTATGGCCAAGTAGCAAACACAAAAAGAAGGGGCTTTTATTAAATTCATTGTTCAGCCACCTATAACTAAAAACTGAAATAGTGTCCATTTCTCATTTCCTGAAATATTTTATCGGTGCCTTAGGATGATGAACTCTTTTGCTGTAACCTGTGTGGTATGAGCAACAGATTGCCTTAGCACATTACTAACAGACTTCAGGAAATGGCTTTTAATAAACTTAATGCATTTGTGACAAGCTGTTTATAATTCTCACAAAAATCCGGCATTGTTTCCCAGTATGTGATAAAGCCTTAATTCTTGCAAACAATGCCTGAATCTAGTATCAGTATTAGGTTGCTCCCTTGCTTTGGTCTCAGAGTGACAGTGCACACACAGGTTTTTGCTGCCCTAGGAACTAAAATCAAAGTTGAAACAAACCACAGTCAGCAAAGGATCTGGAATGGGAACTTTGAAAAGCTGGAACAGGGCTTGGTGTCCTGTGATTTGCTTTTAGATTCATGCTTTTCCCCACTCCAGCTTTTCTAGAGTTCATATGTAAATGCAGTGGGTATTCCTCTAACCTTTATTATGTTATTGCCAAGATAAGTAGCTGGATGATCACCTGCATAGTTTTTGGGTGATCACGTAGCCTGTGTTGTAAACAGCTTCCAGAAATGAGTATCAAAGAAAGCCTATTCACCAATAGGTGAAATTCTAACATAATCAGGTTGAAAAGTATGTAATCAAGGGAAGAAGAGGGAAGAGTGAAGAGGAAGGGGGCCATATGTGCTCATGAGGAAATGAGGGTTAACTGAAGATTCACCCACAGAAAAGCTATATGGCAAAGCAACATGAATAATTTGAACTTTTATCTCAGAAGAATGGAGCTAAGAAACTTCTGACCAGGCAGAAAATATGTCTGTTTCACTAAAAATTAAGCAATCTTGTCTTGTTCGTGTGAATACATGGAATCACCTATTCAAAAAAAAAATCATCACTGTTTATTTTCCAAGAGAAAAATTGCTTTCTTAGCACAAAATATATAAATAATCCTGGAGGACAAAGTAGTTCTAGCATGAAGTTTTACTTCCCCAACCTATTCTATAGCCTCAGAATTATGCATACTCTTGGATTAGACTTAAAATGGGGAGCTTACATTCTTATCATTTTAATGTTAACATCTCCCAGAGCCACTGCCTGAGTTTGTGTCCTACCTGCTAGCTATTATGTAAAAGACTGTGGCAGGATTACTGGCTGCCTTTTAAATGAGCAAATGTGCTCTCTGCAGCAGCTAGACCCAGGGTGGACTCTTATCCCTCACTGGTAGAGAAATCTTATATCTACCTAAGCAAGGCACTGACCTGCAGCCAGTTAACTTCTTTGCAAGCGTTGCGATACCCAATTTGCGCAGGTTCTCAGCCCGACCACTGGCCTCCAGTCGCTCTGTGCCTCAATCATCTCCTTGTGGTAATTCTCTACTTCCTACAAATTTTAAAATTAAAGAAGTGTTACAGACTTTAAGGCACGAGATAGGGGTGGGAGCTGTGGAAGTACCTAAAATAGATGCACAAAAAAGACAGATTAGTCAACAATAAATTACCCCACAATCACTGATAAGTTTTGTAGCAACTTCTTGATTTTTTACTGAAAGTCAGTATTTGATTTTGCTGAGAGTCATAATCAAACTCTACTGAATTCTTTCATTTTGTGTATTTTTTCCTATCTGATCCTGCTGATATGCAACTAGCACTTAAAACTCTAATGAAAATGGTGATCATGACAGATGGAAAATCACTAAATTTCTGGGATAAATTCACTAGCTAATGGGTTTTACTGAGCACTCACTGGATCTGGTGGTAAAATATCAGTTGAGTCAGTGAGGAGGAGGAAGGAACAGGTATGTCAGTGTTAAATACCAGCATTGTTTAACCCTGGTGTACATTCTGTATTAGTACACTAGGAGGGCACAATGAGATAAAAATATCAGGTGACTGACTTTCAAATTGAATCAGTCAGGAACCTGAAGTAGCAGGAATCCTGAATGACTCTTTGCAACAGGATCCAATTCTTTTTATGAGTGAGGCATCTTAAGATCTTGAAATGGCTTTATGGAAAGCTTTCTCCTCTGGAAGATATAGATGAATAATAAGAAGACAATCACAAGGACAGGTAAGCTTAAAACCACCCACTTTGTTTAGAGCAGAGGAGTACCATATATTCCTGACAGGCTCTTCAGTTAGATGAGGATTTATTACAATGAAGAAATTGAGTCATGTCTTCTGATGCAGAACTGTAGGAAAGAGATATTTGAAATTATGCTTATAAATGCCAAAAAACAATCTCCTGGAACATGTAGAAAAACTAGAGCAAGTATGATAAGGCAGAAAGCCCCTCTGAAGAAATTTCTCTCAATCACATTCATTGACTACTGAAGGGTGTTATAAAATATTCCCTTTCCATTCCACATAGTGCTTTGAATGTAAAAATAATTATGCAGTACCATTAAGTGCTGGGCAGATAATGAAGAAGTTTGGACCCCCACCCTCCTGACTGACTTTCATCTGAAAGTCAACTGCTTGGCATGTATATCTAATGTCCATATAATGATGTGTCCATTTTAAGCACAGCCAGGGCCTAAAAGCTCATAGACTTCCCACCAGGCGTTTTATTTTTCAAGATCCTTTAATATACACCCTGCCCAACTATCAGAATTGTAGGTTTCGTTTAATTTAATTGGCACCAAACACAAAGAAAAGAATCAGCTTGGGTGTTTTCCGTCAGTCTTCTCTTTTGCAACCAGACAAAAAGGACAGAGCATGGGTGATTTCAGATCAGGTTTGGTTTATTCAGAAAACCATTTCCTGCCAGGTTTCATTTGCATTTCTCAGCAAGCAAAAGCCAGGAGTTCGGCCAGCAAAAACAGGAACAAATATATGTAGAGTAGTATGAGCAAGATGCTTCAATGCTAAAAAAAAGATCTTATTTAGGGTAGTGAAACGTAGAAATTATCGCAGGGTTGGATGATGCCTGGCTCTAGTCTGGCAATGAAGGGAATGAGAAAGAATTAAGCACTCAGGATGCTGTTTCACATCTGCGATGGTTGTTAACGGGCTGCTTAGCTAGGCCTTCACGTTTGTTATTTCCCGCAAGTGTACTCATAAGGATGGGAATGAAGGAAGCACTGGCACAACTGAGCCATCTGGTTCAGAGACAGAGATCAGCTGTCCTGGCTGAGGCCAGCAGAAGGACAGAGCCCTTCAAAGCAAGGGACAAGAAGGCACAGTGTGGCTCCCAGCTTTCTTGTTCAGTCAAATCCTTTGCATCTAGCCAGAGGCAAGGGAGCCTTCTCACCTTTAACCTTCTTGGGATGCTCACAGAAACTGAGCTTACTTTAGAGTCGATTTGGCTTAGTTCATGATTCCTTGGAAAACATGCAAAAAAAATCTTGGTTCGGATGGTTCTGCTTTGCATTTTGGCATCCAAGCAAGCAATATTTCAGTATTGCACTGTCACTCACATGTAGCACAAAGTAAAGTGACACCTTGCTTCACCAGCATGCCAGATGATTTCAATATTCCCTTCCCACCGATCTGCAAAGATAGTGGCTTGGATGACTCCTTCTCTGGGAACAGTAGTGTTACTCTGTGTGGGAAGGGAGGGTGGAAACAGCATTTTGAGCCTGGAGAAGAGATTTCTAGAACAGTCTTGAGAGGATTCTCTGTGTCATTAGGACACCATTTGCTGCTTTAAAAAAATGTATAAATTACAATATGTCACAAGGCCAAGTAAGCCATACCTTCCTGTAGGTGACCCAGTGAAGAACTGTCAATGAGATTCTTCCTGTGTAGCACTTTAAATATAAGCTCATCTTGCTGTATTTTTTTTTTTACATAGAGTACCTTAGTTCAGTCCCAAATGAATGGGTCAACATAGCCTATTTAGACCTACATTAGAAAGTCTCAGTATTTTTTCAACTTCTCACCCCAGGTATCATTTCCTCAAGCAATCATTTAGCACCCACATCTAGATGCTGTAGTAATTTTGAATTGATCCATTGTAAGGTAATCATTGCAGAGTCACATGAAAATTCCTTAATTGATTCATCCTGGAAATAAATAAACAAACAAACAAACAAACAAACTTCTACCAATGTCGTACTGCACAGAGGAATTAATTTGTTATTTTCAGTAAAAAATAAAATAAAAATGAACAAACAAAACCAGAAAAAAATACTTCTTGTGAGAGACAGATAAAATTACTGAAGCTCTGAAAATTAATTTCCAGTTTAGTGGTGAAATAATTGAAAGACCAAAGTTGCTCCTGAGATTAGAAGGCTGTCTGCAGGTTCTTCTGTCTGTGAATAGACTTTCATGCAAAACTCCCTGGAGAGCTAGTTTTTTTGTTGCATAGAGTTGGACAGCTTCCTACCAACAGAGATATGAATTAATCACTGGAAAATGCATCAATAAATAACAGAATGATTGATATGATCACCTGAAAGTGGACGGCTATTCTTAAATGATCACAGTGTTACAAACTTCAAAGGCACACCATTCCTGCATCAGTATCTTTGTGCACAGGGCTTTAAAAATTCTTATTGTAACACTTGCAGGGTCATTGTCCACCATCTGCCAGCTAGTATCTAGAGCATTCCCAACGGGCTAGGAGGCATTATTATACACAGGAAACATGCTGTGCTTCTGCATCATCATGTAGGAACAGGAACACAATCACAACAAGAAATAAGTTCTACAAAGTTAGAAAGAAGAGACATTTTGTTTTTCAGAAATTCCTCGGAAAATCTTCCTGTTCTTTGGGCTAATCCATCTACGTGCCTTAGACACATCCGTCTGTCTTACACCTCTGAAAATTACCATTTTCTGCTTTAGCAGGCCCACTGTTTCTTATTTGTGTTATTACAGGACATGTGCTGGGCCTCATTAAGCACTGGGGACATACAACCTCAGTCAATGGCTCCCTAGCAAAATAGCCAGCAAACCAAGCCGGATGTATGGAAGACATGCAAAGGAAACTCTGTTTCATCTCTGACTTTCTTCTCATTGTTGGGATATTGATTTTTGGCACTTAGTATATTCTCAACACCTAGTTCTAGGCACCTAGGTTAAATGCTGACTTCAGGAGGTACAAATTTTCCTATATAATTGTTGAGGGAAGATAGAAGTTTCTCGGTGACAATGCAAAGCAGGATCCTAACTCAGGTGTTTGTTGTGACCTGTGGAAGAAAGTCTGTCTCTCTCCACTGAGGAATTGTAAGCAGACCAAGTTATGTGATACAAATGCTTCTTTGTCTTCTCTGGATCTTGGATCCCTAATTGTGGAATAGGAATAATATTCTCTTTCCTCACAAAGTGATTATACAAATAGACTGGGAGGTGCCTATGAACCATCATGGCAGGACCTCTGAAATATGCCTAATGAGCTTTCTTTCTCTCGCTCACTATATGTATATATTTGCTCTTCAGGATCCAGAATGAATCCTTTGTTTGTTTTTTGGACGTAAATTGTATTATGATTTTAGGAACTGTTCTGCTAAATTCAAACTTTTTGTTTTTTACTGAAGAAATATTAAAGAACGAAATATTTTTTCTTGCAAAGAGTTGGAGGTTTTAGAAGCCAAAGGAAAATGTTGAAGAAATAACATTACTAAATCATTTCAGGTTCCTGAATCATATTTTTTCTTTGTGGAGAGCAGACAAGAACTACAAGAATGGATAAAGGAGTTCATCCATATAAGTCAGAAAGCAGAACTGACAATAAATGTGAAAGAAAGAGATTATGCTCACCAGGCTGTTGAAGACAAGAAAGTGCAGACAGGAGTATTGCTGAACATGTACATCCTAAGTCAGGTAAGTACATGGTTCTCACTAGAAATTCAGGCAGAGACTGGCTCTTCAGAGGTTAATGATGTACTGCTCCAATTTCTCTCTTCAAAATACCTTACTAGTAAAAAGCATGCATGTTGTTACTTCTTTTCTAGTCCTGAAACCTGCTTTACCCTTGCACATTCTTATGGTTATGAATAGCCTCATTATTTATAGTAAGTGGAGTCCCGCATGATACAGGGATTTCACAAGAAGAAGGCCTTCTTTGCCTGAGGAATATCCTTTTCCTGTGGGTGTTACCATATTAGTACAAGGCTGACTAAATCCATTCTGCTGAATTTAGTGTTTTGCTGTTGACTTCAAGGGGATGGAGTAAGGCTGCAGTTTGGATATATGTAAATAGCAGAGACTGAATGAAGGTGCTCGTGGTCTTTGCAGATTCAGAACAAATAGTATGGTGTTGAGAACAGTAAAGAAAATGATCAAATATATAACAAGTAGACATTTAAAAAATCTGAATGTGCACAATCACTTATTTTGTAAGGGACCTGAAGCAGCTTCAGAGGAACAGTGAAAATGTCTTTAAAGATCTGCTGGAAAGATATATTTAAAAGAGATTTTAAAAATGCTAAAAATACTATCTATTTCTAGGTATTCCTAAGATCACAGAATCACAGAATATCCCAAGTTGGAAGGGACCCGTAAGGATCATCGAGTCCAACTCCTAGATCTTAGGTCAGGTCCTTTCCTGGTGATAACTGGTGTTCATTAACTTTGTTGCACTTACTCTGCTGAGGGTCTGGATCCTTATGTGGAAAAACAAACAATGGTCTGAAGTGACTCAACATTGGTACTTTACAATTTTTGGAGATGCGCTCGAGTTTCATATATTATAGACTAGACAGCAAGTCAAATTCTGCTTAGCGCTTTGAATACAATGGATGAGCCCAGCAAAGGGCGCTATCTGATCCTGTACTGCCTGCAACGTACATCTTTAATAGGTTTACATGAAGAAATTTATATACTGTGGTCAGAGCACATCTGTGAAGCTCTTACAAGTTCTTTAGAATATATGCTGTATATTCTTTTTGAAAGGTACAGTAGAACTTTATAAAAAACCCTTTCTCATGCCACTAAAAATGTATAGCATTTTTAGGAAATGAGCATTTCAGTTTGGTATGAAGTGACTAAAAAAAAAAGATTAATTCATTTCTTTAAGAAATTAGGTCTATGCTAAAAAGGGGAGTAGTGATGATACAAACAGTATCTTTACTTTTGGCCACACGGTTTGTATTCAGTCCACATCTTCCACAAATGCACCTCAATTCTCTTCTCTGCCCTTTCTGAAAAAGAAGAGTATTCAAGCATTCCCCCTTTAAATGGCCTCCATAGAAATGGCTTATCTGCACAATGAATTGCTTATACTGAGTGACAAGTTCTAAAGGCTGGGCACAGCACCTTTCCATTCATTTGTCTAGCACAATCCTTTTTATCAGCACCCTCCAGGCTCCCTTCACTCTCTGTGCGGGGGAGATAACGAATAGAGCAAATTTTTATAAAGAATATTTTCTATTTAACAAACCATGGTATCTATCTGTTGTTAACCTTCTGAGCAATAAGCGAGACAGGATTATTCAATAGGTGGGGAAATAGTCATTAAGCTGATAAACCAAACTTCACTAGGATGTTTCAAATTTTCTTTTGTCAGCTGCCCAGGTCAGAGGAGAGGGAGGTTATTTTGAACTTGGAGGTGGATTCTCTCACGTGCTCCCAGCACTCCCTGTTCCAGCTGCACGAGATGTACTAGGTGCGTGTGGGTGTTTCATAAAGCCCACTCGTAAAGATGTCCTTTTCTAACAGATTTTTGCGCATTCTAAGAAAACTTTGGTGTTCAGTGCGTCACTCCAATAATGATCCTGAACATCTCGAAAGAAAGTGAAGAAGTCCTGGAAACCAAACTCACGGAGCCTCTTCTTTCAAGTTTTTTTGTAAAAAGGTTCTGTGAAAGATAGGCTAGATACCATGTTGCAGAGGGATCCAACCACTGCAAATGTTTTCATTTGCATATGCATATGCATTTATTTATATGCATAAGTAAAATAAATAGCCTACCCAGTCTATTTATGCACAGCACTTTCCAGTTGATCTGTTGTTTTCTCTACTGCTTTGAATGCCTGCAGGACTTGTTACTTGAACTCTGACAACTGTCTTCCTGGAGAAGACAGCTTTGCTCCTCATTCCCTCTGGGAGGTAGTTCTTCTTAACTCAAATCAGATTTCAAAAAGTAGTGGAAACTTGCTGAAAAAAAAAAAGTAGCTATTAATCACTGGCAGGAAGAAGAGAAAATATCCTTTGAAGCCACCTTATCCTTTAAGTTACAGTGTGACACACATTTTATTTAGCTATAATGTGTTTGGGATCTTGAGTTTCTATCAGCATGTCATAGCTGTGTCACCTCCAGGCATCAGGGGCTGTGAATGGGGATTTGGCTCAGTTTGTAGTTCAGGCAACTGCTGATGTGAAGCCCTCATAAATCACAACAAACGGTATATGATGTCTGAAGGTAGCAGTCTACAAAGTGCAATTTCTTCCTCCTTTCACACATAAACATCAATTGACATTAGATTAGCAAGTGTAGAGCTGAGTGAATAATTTATAATGAACAATTAGTCTAACTGTCTGCTTCTGTTATGAGCTGATTATGAAGCGCTGAGATTGGATGTCTGAAATGATTTGTGTTTTTCTTCAAAACAAGTTTTCCATGTGAGTATCTTGTGAGTAATTCATTGTGAATAGCTGAACTTTAGCACTAATGATGGTTGCTAAGTTATATAAGTCACTGGGATTGTTTGTGTTTTCCTAATTAGATTATTTGCAAGTCCAGACAAAACACTGTGGATTTAAATTATCAGAATTGAAAATATCATAGTGCTGGAATAAAAGCTGGCAAATATTTGAATATTTGAACTTAATATTTTGAGTTAAAGCAAAACCATTCAAATAACTGGAAAATTAATACAAAAGGACCATGGCATCATTATATTTACATTTGTTTTCAGATGAGGAGGTTGTTTAATGAAAATCTTTTTATTCTCCCAGGTCTAACAGAACTTCCTTTTACAATCTGCATTTCATTTCTGTGTCGTTCAGGGAAGGGTTTCCTGCTAATTAGCTATTCTTTATGTGGAGTTTGCCAAAGCCAACACCAGACAATGACATAAAATCCTGTCTGAAATGAAATTTAAGTATTTCCACTGACTTCACCAGCACTGTTATTTCAATCTTCGTTCTGAGTACCGTCACATTACAGGAGAATCATATCTGGATCTAGGTTTGAATTTGCTATGCAAAATAGTAAGATTTCTGAAAATGTGGAAAAAAGGGTGAAGTGGGGCATGACTAAAGGTAAATTGAATTGTTATTTATTAGAGGTCTCTATGAATCTCCAGCACCCTGCAGTGCCAGTGCTCAGGTGGGAGTAACTGAGCCATGCCTGGATGACTGCACAAACCTGTTTGTGAAAAGCAGCATCTTTTATCCCACTGAATATATCAAAATTTTATGTCTGAGCCTGTATGCTACTGTGGTACCCTTACCTTTGGCTTGCGCAATTTTCCTGTGTGGCTTTTTAAAAATACTATCTTACCTCACCTTGTTATTTGGGTGTTAGCTAGGGGGTCACTGTGTCAAATTTGTTCTCAGTACTGATGAGGGACTTCTTACAACAATGCTGCTTTTCTGCACCATCGTAATCATGATAAGGGCTCTTTCTTGGCATTTGGGCATCTTCCCTCTGTGTAATGTGTCAAATCCATGACAGTGAGACTTTTACTCAAGGAGTTTTGATGAACCCACAAACCATCAAGGTCAGCTATTTACTTGTACCACTGAGAGCATATCACAATTAAGGGAATTTTTCTGCTCACAGGTGTGCTTTGGGCACCCATGATGCATGGGTATTTTTGCCTTTATTATCTGTGATTTTTTTTTCTTCATGTAGAAATCAAAAATAATCATATTTTTTATGTCACAGGTGTTTTGCAAAGATCAATTAACATTTGTGAATCCCAACATACTGGTAATAAAGGGCATCAATATGCCCAGGAAGAAATGAATTTTTCTGTCTTCAATTCAAGTCTGAATTATTTTTCAGTGAAAAAGGCATGCACCAAACATTGCATCATGAGAATAAAATTAAAAATTGAACAGCTGTTCATTGAGCACTGCTCACTGTTGTGCTAAATAAAACAAGCACATCCTTTAAAACATACTGTCTGGTCATGGAATTAAAAGCAGTGCTGTAGGACATGAACACCGAAGAGATCAATGACTCTGCAACATAAATCACATTCCTTTGATGTATCCACAATGTGTGTAAAGGGTGTTGCCCTCGTTTCTCAAAAGGACTGTATCAGTATAATGAAGTGAAGAAGGGAGGTGGACTGGTCAAGCAAAAGCAACATTTTTATTTGACTGGTAAATATTTTATGGGGCTAAGAAGAGTCATGTGAGCAAGGGATGCTGAGACTCAGTATTTCACTTGGGAAAGAACACAGCATTTAGCACTTTCAAACATGCCCTTCTTTGCTTTGGTCACAGTGCTGTAGCAGCAGCATTTCTAAAAAACTGTAAAGTGCAAAGATGGAACGGAATGGTAATTCACAGCTCCTCACATATAAAGGTTTTGGAAAGAAACAAAATTTAATGGCATCAGCTGTTCCTTTTAGCCTATACCTGATTGATATCACTTAGGTTTCCTTCTTCTCTGTTTAATTGCCTTTTTATCTATTTTCTGAAACAGATATTTGAGTTTTTTTTGATGATTAATAGTTAGGTATTTTTCTTATAGATCACTGCTCTGATCATATCTATCTCCCCAGCTGTTTTTTAGAACTTTATAGTAGAAATTTAGAAGAGGGAATACTGTACCAGACAGAAAAAAAATCAGTAACTCTCCATGTGGTATCCAGAAGGTGTCTGAAATGAACCTTGTCATTTGATTCATATTCTATGTTTTAGTTGTTTTGCTTTTTGTACATAGTTTCCAAATGTGCCATTGCTGCCAGCTCACTAATATTTCAGGTTGCCTTTACTGGTATGCTTTTCTAGTGTTGCCAGATTCCCAGATCATTAAGCATTTGGAATTTGGAACTGAGGGAATTTACAGATAATTTGTGCTTAAGGCATACAAATATTATTTTTTTCATTATAGACAAAAAAAAAAGTCTGTTTTATTTATTATTAGTAGTAAAGTTGACCGTAGGCTAACTAACAGTCAGTCATAGAGGCATCCAGATGAACTGTGGTAAAAAAAGATTTGCAAATCAGGAGTCCCAGCAAGTTTCTGCAAGATCTACAGGAGTACAGAATAATGGATCATGCCCTAAATGAATACACCGTCTTACTATTGGAATTTGGCCCAGCTGGAATAATCTTTTACTCGGGGTTAAAGTTAAGTGTGCTACAGCCCCATTAGCACTGCTGGGGTGCAGTGTGTGCTCTCGTGAAAGGGGAATAGCACTTCCCAGAGCCATTCCAGCCAGCTCTCCTCCAAACATTAGCTCCAGCATGGCATCAGCTCTTCCTGGGTTCTCCCTCTGGATGTTCCCATGGCCAAGAGGGAATCCCAGCTGGTAAAGAGTGTTCTCCACAGCTTCACTGCAGCCTCTGAAGCCATAAGAACTGTAGCTTTGGCCAAGCCTTCTGTTCTCAGCATCCTCTCTGCACTCTTCTCTTCCTGAGTTTATACAAACTCAATTAAATTACTATCCCATAAGCCAGGAGGTGCTTGCAAGATCCACTGCCACTCTGCAACATTTCCATTTGTGCTGTTCACATCACTGCTTGCATGAGCTTTACCTGAGGTTGGGAGTAGGCCTGAGGTTCTTCACCTAGTTGGGGTGCTCACCTGCGGAGTTTAGTTGGCTTGGGCTGTCTCTGAAGTTGGTGTACCCAAGTCCAGAGAGACGTGTGTTTCTCTGCCTCCTAACTCACAGGAGAAGGTCTATAATGGATCTCCACATTTCCCCTAGAAATCTTGGTTAAATGCCTCATGCCTGTGAGATGAATCTTCCCTTGATATTTGAATAAATATGTGCGAGGAAAATAGATCAGTGAACTCTAGTAAAGGCATTAAAACTCTGCCATACTTATATTTGTAAACAATAGCATCTCCCAGTCCCATCACTAGAGTTGTGCCAGTGCCTATAAGCTGAATGGCTGACTCTGGGGGGTTCCTAGTTCATTTTCTGCACTCATATCTGATACATCTTTGTCATTCTAGTGTGTAGGCCAGGTTGAGGCTAGTTTCTGCTATCACTGGCTTGTCTACCTCTGTGTCTTTCCTAATGCTTGTAAGTGGAAAATAATTTCTAAAATTATTCAAGTTGAAAGGCAGTGCTTTCTGCTAATCAAAATTGCATTAAGGTTCGTTCAGTTAGCCCTTTGTTGCTGGTGGTGCTTCACCTTAATACACACAAACAGGCTTCAAAGTTTAGACGTGAGCTGTAGAGGCAGCAGTCCTGGATTCTCCCAGGCAGGATCTAGGTATCGCTGGCTTCTGAATGAATCCTTGCAGAGTTTGCTTGGGTTGTTTTTACTTAGAAACTTCAATTCAGTTAGAAAGCTGGAATCCACTGCGCTGATCTGTCTGATCTCTACATGTGGCTTTGTCCCTGAATCTCCTTCACAGGAGCAGGTAATTTTTAAGTATCCTGCATATACATGTGATTTGTTGTGTTGTTTCTTCACTAGGTGTCTGGAGGTCTGGTTAGCAGACTGTGATCAGTTTATTCATGTATGCCAGCATTAACGAAGAGGCAGTATAAGGGATCATCACTGAGCCTCCTTTTCCTGTCCACTTCCAACCAACCCCCTCTTGGAAGGAATTCTTCAACACCTAATGAATATTATTTTAGTAGTATGTCATCTGTGAAAAGGCTGTTGGGTCCTGCTGAATGCTCATTTACATTGCTTTAATCAGTAGTACCTTAAAGACGAGGGCTTACACCAGTGTAAGGATGACATGAAAGAAGATTCACAAGATTACTCGAGCGCTGTACTGGAGCAGTGCACAGGGAGCCACTGGTACAGGACTCACTGTGTTTTCAAATATTCTCCTCTGAAATTTGTGAACGTGTCAGCTTTGAAGGTTTTCCTTGACAGAGATATTTTGAAGTCAATAAGAGTCATATAGCAGGAAACCAAGCACAGAAGCACATGATTTATAGCTTAAACTTACTAATTAGGGTTACTTCTCTGTGTTTCCTTTTGAGTTCATGTTTTTCTCAATTCAAATAAATATATCTACTATGCGGAATGCATAGATATGAAATAGTTTTAAATCAGTTCCTTTATTCATCTTGCGAGGCCCTGTATTAGGATCTGTGCCCGGGTCCAATGCTGGCTGGAGGTACCAGTTCAGGTCCCAGCACAGATGAATTAACCTGGTGATCTACTTAGACGAATTAGCCTTGCCTCAAAGAGCATGCACATAGGTAGATAATGTAAAAATCTCTAAGCTAGCAGTGACCATCGTAGTTCCCCAGGTGGAGACAGCCAGATCCTGCCTTTCTTCAGGACTTTTCAAATGAGACATGGTACAGCCTAAGTGTAGTCAGATTGCCTTTGTGGCAGATCGTGGTACTTCACCGTACAGATGTGTGACCCTGCACCATGCGGAGGTGTTGGCCTGCTGTGTGGGGACTCCCTCTGTCTTCCTTGCTCAGCGTAGCTGTGCCTTCAGCTGGGCTCATTAGCTTAAGTGCAGCACCATCCTGCCTTGTCCTTTACAGGTGGAGTTAGCCCAGTTCCTGTGTATTCAGGAGTTTCTCCCCTCTGGGGTGTCCATAATGTTTCTCTGGATGAGGTGTTTTTTTTTTTTTTTTTGAACTTTGTCTCCAACAGGGATGTTACCCTTGGAGTACCTAAGACCAGTTCCTCAGAAGCTGCTTGCTCACATCAGGGGAACAAACACACACCCGTTCACGTGGATCTTGGCCCAAACCATGAAGGCTCATGTTCTGACTTAGGGCCTTAATTTCCAGTTCCCGAATCAGCCCTGCATGCTAGCCGCAAGATCAGATTCCATCCCTGCACGTGGCCATTAGCTCATCACACAAGGCATTGCCCAAGAGGGTTGAATTTCATAAGAATCAAGCTCTGGTTTAGTTCTACTCCTGATTAGGCCTACCAAGCCAAATCCTATATTAAACATAACCTTTAGATACATATCCAAGAACTTTCTATAGCACTTGTTAACTGCTCGAGCTTATGATTTTACAAACCTGGCAGGAAATTGAAGCTGTCAGGAGCTTGCATGTGTTTCAGGAGTCCCCTGTAACAGTGGCTGCTAGAGAGAAAGTCAGAAAGCGAACTCTGCTTCTGAGAGCGAATAAAAACTTTTCAGATCCCTTCATAAAATATTCAGGAGGCCCTAACAGAGATTTAAATTAATACATATTTTCAAAAAAATTTTAGTGGTGACCACCTACGTCCTGGCTGACTGTGTCACTGATGTGTTGATACCCCAAGGGGACATCACCTCTGGCAGCTGGCTGCTGCACCTCGTTCCGAGCATTTTTCCACTGTGATTCGGGTGGACGCAGGCTCCCTTCTTCAAAACTCACACTGATACAGTTTGTAAGAAATAACGGCTTGTGGAATCGAGACAGCAGGTCTGCATTAATGCAGGTTCCTCCTTTCTGCCAGTGCGGCTGCTGAACTGCCCAGTTTCCCCATGCTGTGGTGACATCCTTGTCCCTCCAAATGCGTGCTGTGTTCACCGGCTGAGAGGTGAGCAAAGATGGGCAAGCGGCACCCAGGACGGTTGGCAGCTGCATCAGTTCCTGAAGCCTATAGTACAAACTCACAGAAGGTAGTTTTAAAGAAATTTATGCTTAACAATATATTTAAGCAGTAAATTCTTCAGAGAAACAGGCAGAACAAACATACTTTTTCTGAACAGCAAGAATCAGAAATAAGTCAAACACAGACTGTTTTGGAACTTAGGTGGTTCTTATCATAGAAATACCCAAGTGCTTCCCACCCTCTCTTGAACCAAATCTTAACAAAACCTACAGGAATTAAGAAAACATAATTCCTATTCTACAGGTGGGAAACATGGTAGATTAATTGTAAATTCCCTACAGCAAATTGCCTCAAAGCCATACAGTAAAATGTGTTATTTTCACTAATACCCTTAATTACAACTTATTTTCAAGCCCAGCATGCAACAGAGGTGCCAGGGGAATAAAATAATTCACGTGCAGACACAATAAAGATTTCTGCTTGTAACTTTGCCTGTGGGCCTCAACCGGTGGCAGAGAGCCAGAAGAGATCGCTCCTCCTGAGGAGATGGCAGTAGTGGGTGCGTGCTGGCATTTCCTGACGTCAGCACATGTTCAATGGGATCCGCCAACATAATTTCATAGTTCCAGGCATTTTTGTTGGTTTGTGTTTAGGCTGAAGTTGCAGAGCCAGAAATGAAGTCAGAGTTCCCATCTGACTGTAGTATATTTCTTGGATAAAGTAGGTTTCGTTCACTTATTTGCTGGAAAGATAAAACAACCAAGGGTCATTTGGGATTTTTTTTCAAGCTGCTTTTACAGCTGTCAGGGCCTTTCTTGATGGTTAGATATTGATTTTTGTGACATGAAGTGATAGCCTGCTGCAAGGCAACAGCACCATTCTTTCAATGCAAAGGATAATTTAATATTGATCTTTCACTTATAAAATGCAAGGATAATTCTTTTAGTAAAAACACCTTGCATCAGGGCTCCTGTGGCTTTCCCAGTTCAATCTGAATTTCTAAGCACTAAAGAAATCTCATTATTGAGAAGTGAAATAGCAACTCCCTCGGCAAAAAGGTCACAGAAGTGTGAAATAGCCTTTGTACTGTATTCAGCAGCAGTTCTTGAATATAAGCATTACTCATCCATGAGGCTCATGATGTTTAAATGCCATCTATAACAGTGCTCTTTCTCTGACAGTCATTTTACTTTCCCCCCCTTTTGCCTTTAATAAAGCAAAGATTAAATGGTTTACAAGAGTTATTACTTTGAAAGTCACATTTTCTCCACGTGTCACTTGCAATTATGCAGGGAATATGTCTTCCATTAGAATACTTAAGTCAGTGGGTTTGGAGGTTAGGTTCGGTTTCAGCAAGCCCAAAAATGTTTAAACACCTCTCTGAACTTTGAGGTTTTCTCCCTGATACCATGCCAGTCTTCTTAGCTTTCCATCCATCCCCACTTCCCTGCCAGCCCAACCCATTCATTTTTATTTTCTTTGGTTCTGTCATTTCTTCCCCTCGGTTTCCCCTGGTTTGCCTTTTGCCCTCACTCACCTCACACTGCAATTTGATCTTTCTTTTTTGGCACTCTAGCAACATCCCACAGTGAGTTTGATCATTAAAATCAGAGGAGTTTAAAGATGCTTCTTCTTTTTTTGTTTTTGTTTTTTGTTGTTGTTTTTTTTTTTCTCAGTCTAATTTGGTGTAGGCTTGTTTTTAAATAAAGATTTATAGAAGGGGTATAAATAGTATTGAAGAAGCTTCTTCCAAGGGTTTTAGTGTTATTTTGTTTTTTTCCCTCAGAAAAAAGAGAATGTTACATAAGCGGTCTAGTATACAGAAAATCAGAAAGTAAGTAGATGGGGGAATTTCTGAAAACAGTAGAACAAAGGTATTTAATGGGAGGTTATTTCAAAGGAAATCTGGGGAAAAGAGAAAAACCGTGGGGATCTATATACCTGAGGAGGCATACATTGCACCTTTTATTCTTACATGTCTGCAGTTCTATACAAAAAGGATTTCACAATTGCAGTATGCACACTGGGAGATCCACAAGCTAGTGGCCTTTAAGAGATTCCTGATAGGGAAGAGGTATGAGCATTTTACTGAAGTAAAACAGTATTTGTGGACTATGCAGAAATATCAATTTAAAATACTGGAGAACATCTGTTGCATTGGGGTCAGGAGGTAGGGCTCAGAAGGTCAGATGGCATGAGTAAAACTGAATGAAATCATGGAAGTAATGATACAGGGTTCACTGACAGTAAAGGTGGTGAATAGAGGTCAGAAATTATGATCAGAAATTCAAATATTATAGAGATGAAGGAGCTGTGTAAAGAGCCTTGACCTTCACAATGTGGCAGCTTTGTAATTACATTACCTAAGTACAAGGGGAAAAAAGCATTGAGCAATAATGTGTAATCAATATGAAAAGTCTATACTCAATCTGTAATAGCATCTATAATGCAGAATATGATTGCACTGTTGTGCAGAGGAGTACTGCAGGGTAAAGCTCTGTAACCAGAGAAGTGGCATTTATCATAGGAAGAGAGTCCAAAGATGGGTTTTTCGTTGGCTTTTGGCTCCCAGAAGAAAGTTTGCTGTCATTTTCTGTGTTGGTCTGACCCACCTTTTAAGCCCTGCATCCTTCATCTGGCAAAAGCTGCACCTTACAGACGTGTCCGCGGTGGTCCCTGATGCCTGTGCCAGCCCAGCCATCAGAACAGGCTGGGGCAGCAGCTGCCTCCAGCGAGCGCACACAGATTGTCCTTCTGTTGTGTGCGTCTCGCTATGGCTCCTTTGATGCTATGGAAATACATTAATTTATGCTTTGCAGCTACATCCCAGATGATCATGGCTGTATTTTTAGACAAAAAATAATAATAATGGGGGAGGGTATGCGCTCTTGGAGGATGCTATAGTTCGGCAGTTGATAAAAGGACTTAGAAAATGCTTTTTGCTCTGAGCAATTACAAGCGTAAAAGCTATGGTGATGTGTGTACACCTGGAGCCTTACTCAGATCCTGCATGCTGAATTCAGGCTCTGTTTCTGCCAGAGACATCTCAGTGGTTTCATGTCCCTCCCTATTCCCACCCTCACAACATGTGCACATGCACATACTCACTTTGTCACTCTGTTCCAGGCTCTCTCTTATTTATGCTGGACAAAGCCATCACACAGAAGCAAAAGTAAAACAATTCTGCCACCTGCAAAAATGTTCAGCATGCTGCCGTACAGTTTTACCTTTATGCCACTCATGTCTGTTCACTGAAGTGTGAACAAATGCTCACCAGTTAAAAGCTGTATTTCTGGTAAGGGTTCGGGCATACTCAGGAGGAGATGTTGAGTTGTTAGTAATTTGTTACCAGTTCCCCCCCCCCCCAATGAAGGTATTTTTCCAGCAGGAGATGATTCAGTGATGCCCTTGTCCGCATACCCCTTCCTGCAGACTCCATGCAGAGACTATGGCTTTGTGTTTGGGAAAGGTGTTGGCAGGCTTCGAAGTCATGAATAAGGTCGCAGCAATTTTCCCTGTGGGACAGTGAGGCTGAACTGGGAAATGACATGCAGATGTCTTCCAAGAAGAGAAGAAGAAAGTGCCTCAAGGATGAAGTTTGAATCCAGTGTCTCCAAACAGGGTCTAGGAAACGGTTTGTTCTCTGGCCTGATATGGCAAAACAAACAAACAAACAAACAAAAACAACAAAAAAAAATTCATTTAAGCCAAAGGGCTTTCTAACTCTGGGTAAAAATTGTCTTTCATGCTTTAGTCTGCTTTTCTGATTTATAGGGTCAGATAAGGCCTTCTGCGATCTCCATTAGTGGGGAGATGAACTAGATGATCTCCTAAGATATTTCTTTAGCTTGGCTTGGTTTCTGTTGTGAATAACATATTTAGGATTTTACAGAAAAAATACTAATCTATAGATAGATAAAAGCATTGCCTGTGTTCAGTTTTCTTATTTTACATGGTAGCGAAGACAGCTTTTTTCTTATGGCACAAGGAAGTGATTTATTAAGTAGCAAAAACAAAATTCCTGTATGATGCTAGTCTTTTTGTCTACTAAGGGTATAAATGTCTTTTGTCCTTTATAGGAGCTAGCAGGGAATAGACATGCCAAAGACAATGCAAAACCTGAGTTGTGCAGTTGTGGACATGATGTTCAAATCCCAGCTGACAAACACCTTTTCCTCTTTCAGTGGCAATCTCTGACAGGTTTCACAAGCTGGACAGTGACAAAAAGTGAAAAAATGCCTGGTGATTTCTCCCATAATTGCCACCTGCAATCCCAGAGAGCGGAGGAGGAATGAAGCCATAAATAGCAAGAAGGATTTGTCAGGCTCTGCAAGATCAGAGCATTGATTCAGCCTTGATTGGACTCCCTACCGATGTCCTTTAGTTATTTATGTCAGGTTAACCTCTCACTTTCAGCAATGACATCTGTTCCCCATCTACTCATTTCATGGAACATAGTGTGGTTTCCATTTTGTCAGCTGGTTTTCCTTCTTCTGATTACTTTGGAGCAAAGCTGGTGGGGAGGATTTTATATAAATTATATTTAATTCAAAATGAATGTGCTTGCTTTGAGATAGGACATGTGATAAGACTTTGTACATTCCATAAAACCTACGAACAACGCTCAAGATGAAATGAAAACAATGAGGACCTAACAGAAAGGTTTACATAAGGCAAAGCCAGAGGAAAGAACAGGCCAGGCACAGGGATGGAAAATCCCAGGATTGTGGGCAGCTCTGTTGCAGATGAGGAAAATGCAGATGCGAATTACCCCGAAGTTCTGCACTATACATGAGTGAAAAGTGGCCGACGGGTGTGTACAAATGTGTGCATCTGCCTGTCACTAGAAGTCTGCTTCCGTTAGTCCAGTTAGTTTAATAGCTTTATTTATGAATTTAGATTAGTTGTCTTCAGTTTGGATAGGGGTCTGTTTCCAAAGGAATTTTTTGTGAGACATTTTGGTGATTTTTCTTCCCTTCTCTCCCATGGATGTTGGTTATGCAGTGCTTCACTTTTGCTTGTACGCAGCGACTTCTGCACAAAAAAAAAAAAACATTTCTTGAGCAATACCGGCAGGGAAGGAACCTTACTGTGTTGCAAACTGTGCTCACAGAAAAGCATTATACACCTTCTGGTAGGGATGGCATGTTTCTTAGCATACCTATATGCTTATTTGCTAAACAGTCTGCTCTGCTGGGTTAGCATATAGGCATCTCCTTGAATCAGAAGCCTTCTTTTGTCTGATTTGTCTCTGTTCCCTTCTGTGTTCCTAAATTGTAATGACAAACTAGAGCTTCTTGCAGAAGATATAAGCTTGATTTATAAGCTTAAGAATCGTTTTGTGAAAATCAGTGGTTATGAATTATGCAGAAGGTAAGACTAGCTGATACCAAGTTTTACATTTGCTTCCTTAAAAATGTTTGATTATCCAGTTTCAATCTTCAATTTTTATACAGGGTTACTGGTTTCAAGGCAAAAAAAAAAAAAAAAGGTATTATTTTAAATACTATTTGACATACAGTGCTTGCAGTGCTCTAAATTTAATTCTGGTGTTGATTCTGGCTAAGGTCATTTTACCTCATTATTCTGGCATCCCCCAGGGCAGGTATTTCATTGTACTATGTACATGATTTATGTAGTCTACCTATTCAAATTCCTGGATGCATAAGACAGCATGTCTCATCTGATGCCAAGTATATTGTTAGTACCTAAAGAACAATAATAACAATTCTACCTTGAAGGAGAAAAGAGCCATATGAGCAAAGTAAGAGACTTAACAATCAGGAAAATCTTATCCCTGAAAAAATATGAAGCTCCTTCCTTGCCCGGAAAGATCAATAAAAAGCAAGAAAATCATAAAGTAGTTTGTTGTGTGATCTCAATATAGACTGTTTTAGTGATGTCTCCCCCCTTCCCTCTATTTCTTTTCTGGTGGTGTTTGACTTTGCCTCTGTATTTTATTTTAGGTTTTCTAGTGTTAGAAACCATTCCTGCTTAGGTGGCTTTAGCATTACAAAAGCAGAGACTAAGAAACTCTTGAATTTCTCTCACTCTTATCTTGAGACAGGAGGATATTAAAAAAACGACTACTATCCCATTATAAATGTTGTTAAATCAACCAGGCCACATGACTAATTCCCAGCCTGAAGGCTTTTAAAATTATCACTACTATTTCACATGGAAGCTCATCTTCAAAGCATTCTGCAAACTTTAACTAATCCTCACAACTTCCCTCACAGAAGAGTTTAACTCCACTGAGGAGGACTGAGGTCCAGAAAAACAATTTATTGAAAGTCAAAGAAAATAGCAGGAATTGAAGCTATAATTAGGACCCATGATCAGCTG
The DNA here is from genome assembly GCA_013399115.1 of Anseranas semipalmata. NCBI lineage: Eukaryota > Metazoa > Chordata > Aves > Anseriformes > Anseranatidae > Anseranas > Anseranas semipalmata. Next base: position 166,938 of record VXAA01006451.1, read on the forward strand.
GTGCTGCTCTCTGTGCTTGTTCCTTGAGGCACCTTTGCCAACAATTGATCTCAAAATGGACATGGGATATTTGTACATTGGGATATTTCCAACTTGGGGACTTTCTGAATTGAACCACTGTGGTTGATATTTGCTACTGGATCTACCTCAGTCAATTTATGTATTTCTCTACTGCATTGCAGAAGGCATTAAAATCATTGAAGAAAGACATGTTCAGGCATAATTACACAAAAATACTTCTATGAAGGCTTTATATAGATGGGAAGTTTGTGTGTGTGCGTGTATGAGTGTGTGTGTATGTACATATATTTTAAAATGAACATAGTGGGAAGATATGCTTATACAAAATGTTGAAGATCAATTTCTAGATTGCCAGAGCACACTTTTTCCCCTGGCTTCTTCAGTTTCTAGTTCTCTCAACTGCTCCTAATGATTTTCCAAATGAAACAGCTGTGTTTATGGGACTCTCATACCATGATGTCTGGATTGCAAAATGCACAACACATTCACAAGTAGACAGTCTCCCCATGACAAAGTCAAAAAAATGTCCAGGCATTTTGGTCCCATTTAGATCTCCAGTTACCTATTGAAGTCAACAGGTGATTAAGTATCAACATAGAAAATTGAGACTGGTTCACTAAAAGAAGAGCAGACAAGTTTCAGTCAAGAATGGAAACTCTCTGTTTTCATGACATTCACATGTTTTGACTACAGGTCTTCAGATTTATAGGGTAAGAAAAATCTTGACAATATTGGCACAAATTAGGGATAAATTCATCTCAAAACTATGGCTCACCGTTATCATCTGACTTTAGAAATGCCTCATTATTGCCCATTTCTGAGGTGCTTTATTATCCCAAATGTCTTGAATCTTCACCTTGGTCCAAGATGCCCTCTGGTTTCAATATTGTTTTTCTAGTGTTTTCCAAAATTAAAGAAAGAAAGACACACAAGTCTTGCAGAATTTTGATTCCCCTAACTAAAAATAAAAATAATAAAAAAATAATGCTATTAGGGCAATGCTAATACTACTATAAACCAAATTAGCCTCAGCCCTGTACAGTACACCAATTAACAAAGACAAAAAGAGAGCAATAACTAGGTATGCCATTATTCTGCTAATCTTAACAATCCCTTTTATGTGGTATTCTACTTCAAAGCGCCTTTCTTGTTTGTTACAAGATCACTTACATAAGCAACTAGCAGACGTGACTAAAAATAAGTATTTTGTTATTCCTTCTCATCTGCATCCTCCACTGCTGAGAATCTCTTATTGCTACTGTCCTTAGGAGTTCTTAAGACTAATGGCATACAGCTGTCTTTTCTGTGTACACTTTTAGTTTCTTACTTTTATTCATTTATTGCTTTAAGTTTTTCTCCATCTTATGCACCTCTTTTATTCAGTCATCCTCATTGCCATTTTTAAGGGGTGAATGAGGATGTTGAGAGTAGAACTGGACAGGTAGGGGAAGCAAAAAGTTGGGTTTAAACAACTTTGGTGCTGGTGCTGGTTGTAAAAGCAAATAAGAATGACTTTAGAGTAACACAGAGCCAGCTGCTCAATATACACAGCTTGTTCTTGCAGCCTGAGAACTTCATACCATAAAAACCAGCACTGTGGCTAAGCTGTCTCCCATGTCAGCATGGGACTGGGATTCTAACTTCCTACTTCTACACAGGGAGCTTGATTTTTGCATATAAGGATTAAGTCCCCTGATGTGAACCATATTTTGCTGGTGTACTCTACTGTATACACTGATACTAGAGGAGAATAAGCCCTGGTAATTCTCCTATTATACAACCTCATTTTGCTGAAGTCTGATATGAAACATTGCACTGAAATAAAGGCAAAACATATACACTGCTAAACCAGATGTTTCAAGTCCTACCAAGACAGCACCTGAGAAAAACCAAACTTTACAAATACAGGTATGTCTATGAAGTATGCATACATATTGAAGTGTCATCTTGTCTTTTAGTGTATTACCCTGATATATTTGTTTGTCCTTGAATACTGACATCAAGATACAAACCTAACAGAAAAAGCAATTGCTAACGGAATGACATACTGCAAGTACCGCCTGTCCCTGCTTTAGATACTCAACCTTAATCTGGAACCTTTTAAAGCAGTCAGGTTATCTGGAAATATTGCACAGCTTAAGTTAATTGTCTACGAGTGCCTCTTCTGTAAATATGTCAGGCATCCTAAAGCACTCCCAAGGATTAGTCATGTCAGAGGTGTGAAATTCAATATGCATTGGTGCACTTGCATGGGGCCCCCATAACAGCAGTTGTATGTACTTACAGCAACCTGTCATTTATTGGTACCAGCAACCTTCTTGGAAGAATAAGCAAGCTTGAGAAAAAGCAGCCCTTTGGAAGACAAAATTGCAATGGAATTGCTGCTGTGAATAGCATCGCAGGACTCTGACATAATAAATCATTCAACTTCTATGGATGAAAAAAAATGAAACATGAAAGTCTTTCTGTTGGGAATTAACACCGGTTACAGTTTCCAACTGCATGGCTAGCTTCCCACTGTCAGTTGCAATACTGTCTTTGCCTAGCGCAGTGTTTAAAAGCTCTTAGCTGAATGCTAATGACCATGACTTGAGTTAAAAGGCAGAACATATGAGGTTAACTTTGACAGTTCTTCTGAATGCATTTTTAAAGCTGGGTTTGGGATGAGTTGTTTACACAACAAACAAAGGCCATGATGTCAAAAAACTCATGACCAAACACATCAATTTCTTTTGTGAAGCCTAGTATCCCAAAGCAGTCCAAGGTCCTGTTGGGCTGGGTGCTGTACAGGAAAGAGACTGTCTCTGCCCTCAGAAGTGTTCAAGCTAAAGAGACAAGCTAGAGGAAGAAACAGAGAAAAGGGAGAAAGAAATAAGCTCAGGTGACTAATCCAGAGTGCTACAGGGAAGTCAGTAACAGAACCACAATGTAATTTCAGTCTTAACTTGCAGACTAGGCTTGCAAACTACTGAAGAGCCTACTTTTATTGCATTACTTGTATGAGCTCCTAAACTATAATAGACACTTTTTTGGATGCCAGACTCACACTTTGATTATGCCCCCAAAATGTTCCAGGTGAAGGCTTTCAATTAAGTCTGAAATATGTGAGAATCCTGAGGGGGTGGCAGAGAGGTTGAGGTGTTAATCCAGTTAACATTTGAAACCAAATCTAAAAGGAATTCTACTTCTCCTTGCTTTGTTTGCAAAGTATTATTTCAGCACTGTGCTTATGCCTAGAAACTCTGAAGGGCTTGGTGGCCTTTTAGGAGCTTCCCAGGCATGCACTTTTCCCTATTGCTCTTTTCTTTGAGATTACACATATATTAATAGAATGGACAAAGTTCAAAGTAAATCAAAATATCTATTGTTGCAAAGTCTGGGAGATTTAACAGATCAATGTGAGAAGGAGGTGGGAGTTCCTTTTTAACTTAATTCAGTACTGAGTGGTTGATATTTCCTTTTGAACTGATGATTTCCATCTCTGCTCCAAAGCGCGTGATGCTCTGGGACTCGGAAATCATTCTCCTTATTCTGACAGCGATATGTACTGTGACCCTGGTCAAATAGTTTCATCTCATATATATATGTATATAAAAATGCTTTGTATTTGAAGGACAAAAGTACTATATAAAAGCTAGGTATTACTACTGCTAGCTAGTTCCGCTTCAGTAGATCAGGTTAACTAAGACTATAGGAAGAAAGTTAGAAATAAATTCAGCAGATTTCTCTTCCTGTGCATCTGCTAAGCATAATTGATGAAAAATCCTTCTGCAATGTCAAATATACTCAGTAACAAATCTAGAATGCACTTAAGTATAAGTAGCAGCCAAACCACTGATTTGCAGTTGTTTATTGTGGGGTAACAGATTTCCTAACAAAGGAGAAAAATGGACAGTGTAAACTTCAGAAGTCTGGTAGGAGAAAGCTAGGAAAATTATATCCCCTTCCCAGCAAGAGGTATGGCAATTTAATTAGTGTTTCTCAAAAAAAAAAAAAAAAAAAAAAAAAAAAAGCCAAAAAAATTTTTATATTTTTACANAAAAAAGGCCACAAATGTTTATGTAATTTCCCAGGAACATCAGCTATTTACATTCCTGATCATTTCCAGCTACTCTGATTCCATCTAGATCAATTCTGTAAGCTCATAAAAATATAAATGTTGGATGTTAGCTTAATGCTAGAAAAACATGTGGGTCACTAACTGTAATTTAGGCCTTGTAGGGTATTTTCTGGCTCTCCTGAATAAAATCAAAAGCATTTCTCCCTCTCAAAAACAACTGTTCTATTTTGTTTTGTGGGTTTGGAGGGTGGGGGGCAGCCAGTCTTTTTTTAATCTTAATATTCATATAGGAGACAGAAACCAAAGAAGTTAATCCATAGAGATTTAGCCTTTCCTCACTCAGTATACTTTTCATAAAAAGAAATTGGCAATAGAGGTCAGAAACAGTAAGTCATTACTTACTACTTAATTTACAGATGGTCTATGGAGACCAATTCACAGGTACACGACTGCATGCATGGGATCTGCCAGGTACCCCCAGCCTGCTGAGAAGGACGTGTGCTTATTTGATTTTTCTCCATCTGACTTTCTTAAGGGTCTGTCAGTCAGGTTCCCTGGGACTCTGGGAAATTTGGCAGGTGTCTCTAAAATCTCCTCTGGTAATAAATGGTCACAGATATGGCTTTTAAGGAGGAATGGCTGCATATTTTATGATATTATGATTTTTTTTTTTCAAGGAACATTGGGAAATAAGAGCTGTCCTGCAGCTCAGGATGTTCTGTTTATCATTTTTATTTCCTGAGCAATCTCAGTTCTTCAGTTGCCTTTTAAAATATCTGTAGACCTTGTGCCAGAGCCACCCTTTGGTTTTTAACAGGATTATGCTCTCAAGGCATGAATAACTTACAAAAATGACAAAAGTATTTCAAAATTATTTAAGAGAAGGGCATAATAAAACTGTCTCACATGCTGAAAATATCTTCCCTCTGCCTCTGGGAAGAGGCTGTCAGCAGCGCTTAATGCTACCACAGTGTCCATACAGAGAACCTCGAGGTACTTTGCTAATGTAGCTGTTGATGGCTTCACATGGTGTCTGTTTCGTCTCAACAGGTTTTCTGGTAGTCTGCAGGAGGCAGGCAGTGGACTCCTGCAAGTGGGGTGCAGGCTGGAGACCGCCGTGCCACCAGCTTAGCCTTTCGCCCCTGCTGTATGCATTTATCAGAGCTTCAACCTTCCCTTGTAAGGTTTGGGGCAGCTGATGTGTTACTGCCGAGTAGGTTGGGGGAATATGGTAGCTACTTTTTTTCATTTCTTCCATCTTTCTTAGCTTCTCTAGGTACATAGACTGAAAACAACTGATGCTCAGACCTTTGACGTCTCCGAACACCTGCAGGAGAAATTTCTTCCACAAATCAATGCAGCAGTAGCTCAGAGACTGCCATGAAATCATTAATCTGCAGCAGTAGCTCTCATAGTACGTTAAAATTAATGCCATACTCTAAATGATGACGGTGTGCTGCGCATTGAGGGAATGAAGTGGTAAGAGTAGAACAACAGACATGAAGGATCAATTTCCTGATTATTTTTAATTACACTTAAGAGAAAACCAAGTCAATGTAAGTGTAATCTGGAGTGATGATGCTTTACCGTTTTTTTAGTGACTTACAGTCTATCAGCCAGGCAGGTCTGTACTCGAGTCATGTTGTCTTTCCAGCTTAATTTCTTTTATTGACGTTAATATTATTTATAAGGGCACTCACACATCCTTGGAAAATTATTTGGGTCAGCTGAAACATCTGTTTGGTTGAACTGCTTTGCAAATTACAAAAGTCATAACAGAAATGATCTAAAGCAGAAGCTTTGCTCACAGTTATGTCTTAATAGATGTGGTGCCACAAATACTGTTTTATAATTCATTAGCAGGCAAGTAACAATGCATGGTAGACATGGTGTCTCCTGTTGGAGTTCAGCTGTGAAATGAAGTGTTTCCTTTCAGTTAATTTGTCAGCATCTGTGAAAATGTAAAGGATTAGGGCTCCGTCTCTAAATTCTGGTGCTCGCACCTTTAAAAAAACGAGATGTCAGGTTTTATGGTGCATGGAAACACCATCCTCTATAGGTTACTCTTTCAATACTCTTGGCTCTATTCAAGAACAAACACGGATTTTTCATCTCTTGACTGAATGCCTTGATTCAGCCTTTAAAATCAGAGGGCAGAAATATCTGCCAGTATGTGTCCCAGACAACAGTATTATTTTAAGGGATTCTAAACCTCAAAAAGAATAGCCTCACAGCCAAACGTGAAGTAAAAAAATCATACCAGATAAATTAAGAAGAATTTAGCTATTCATGCAGCAGCGGACAACATGCCAGAAAAAGAGTAGCTACTTCTGACTGTATGCCAACATAAGGTACAGATTAAACAAGATAAACATTTATGTTTACATTTAAAATGCCTAAGGTTTTCAGACGTTGTGGTCATAAGTGTGCTGTTAGCATCAAGAGAGACAATTACATGGTGATTGATAGATAGTAGCCCAGTTATATACACAAAAACCACGGGATTCTAGGGAAAAGAATGGTTGTATTGCTGTTCATTAGTGGCAGAAAAACCTCAAAGTCCCACCCATATTTCACTCTTCCATGGTAAGACTGTGGGAGTGAAATTGGTTGCAGCAGAACCAGAGAGTGCTCTTTTCAGTAACCCAGTGCACATCTAATTTCAGTGAGAATAAAGCTGTCCATGTTTCCAGAAGGGTACAAAATGAGAAGTCAAGAAAAGATAATGTAGTAGCTCAGTTTCTCTTCCCCTTTAAATTCTGAAATTGCATATCCGTGGTGTGCTTAAAGAGAAAATAGATGTGTAGTATTTTGTATATTCATAAAAATAAACTAAAACTGAAGAAACCACTGTGTGTGAGAGCAGATTCTGATATCTGAACACACGTAAAATGTTTTGATATAGGTGGGACTAACAGTCTACTATTAAGGTGACTCTTTCCATTAACATTTTGTTTTCAGTTGCTTAACAACTTGGAAAATTTTGACAAGAGGGGCCAAAATTATCAGCCTGGACTAAATTTGGGNGAGGAAGGGGTACAGAATGTTTCAACCAAAACTGTTTGATCTCTTTCCAAGGAAAATGTTGTTTCAGTCAAGGAATCGAGAAGTTCCTTCTAGGTTCTGGAGTAAGTAATGACACAGATATGAGTTTTTTTCTCTGTGCAAGCACTGTCCCTGTTGGCTGAATAATAAATCCTGAAGCAATCATACTTCGTGCACACTTGGTAAGGGACTTTGTCAATTTTAGGAGCTCCGCTTCTAAAAATCTAAAGGTTCTGGCTCCCCCATCAAGTCTTGGGGGAGTTCTGCTCTGTATACACCATCCTCACCAACTACAAAGGAACAGTGGTGGATATCTTATCTGGAAAGGTGACTCCAAACCATGGAGAAGCCAAACACAAAAGCAGAAACCCTGACACCTCTTATGAGCTTTTGAGGTATGGTCAGGGTGCATGAAGATCTGTGTTAAAGTTATGCAAAGCTGCACTGGTAGCATCTCTTGTTTTTGTGAAACAAAACAAACTGACTGTAACCTTTCGAGCACAGCAGTACTCTCATGGGAAATCAAATCTCTTGTGCAGGATGGTAGGTCACTGTCCAGGTGGTGACAGGGGTCCCTGCAGCAGATCTTCAGCTGGGTTGGATGAGACCCCTAAATGGCTGGATTCCTACACACTGCTGTCCCGTTGTCCTCTCTGATTGCTCCATCACATGTACAACCCATTGCTATTGATTGGATCCCCTGCTACTGATTATCTTAAACTAAACACAAAACATGTCCTACCTGTCTTACGTAGGTGCAAAATAGTGTCCTGTGCAGCCATTTCTGCATCTTTTCTACAGACTACGTGCAAGTATGTTATCTGCGTACATTCTGGTGAACTCTGCAGCAGGAACCCCCTGGGGGAGTCACTGGGATGGCCGGATCCTCCACCCAGCACAGCAGTCAACACCTTGAGGCATGCAAACAGTGCCTACCAGCTGCCCCATACGAAGCAAGGGCCACCTGAGGGAATCTCCAGAGCTGCCCCAAATTCTTATCTGGGGAGCTAAAATGCTTATTCTCAGTGCATTTTGCTGTCAGGGCCTGGAGGGCAATAATAGCCTTAAAGGCACTAACAGGCCTCAATGGCCTTAATTGCCCTGACCAGCTTCACCTGGGGCCTCTAGCCCCACCCATGCCCATGGGCCCAGGTGCCCTATTTGAGCTCAGCCCTGGCCCTCTGCTCCCTCCCTGAGCTTTGATGTAGGGTTTGTGTTGTTGCTGGTGTCCTTGGCAATGCCTTGTTCTCTTGGATGGGCCTATGCTGGGAGTAGCTTTTCTCCTGAATGGGCCCCTCAGATGCACCCTGTGGCCTTGTTGCCATCCTGTTTCTGGATCCATCTCCTTTGCTCTTGGTTGGACTACCTGGACCTGGTACATTCCTTTGTGATGCCTGTGTCTGTCAGTGGACATTGTTACCAGCACCCAGCTCTGCCTGCTGTGTTCAACCCCTGCGGGACCACACTACTTGGAGAGGGCCCGGCCTGTGCTGGGGCTGCCCCTGGATCCTGGCTCCCCTTCCCTTGGTGAGCAGCTCACCAGTTCAGCTTCCTGCAAAGGTATGTCCAAACACAACTGCTAATCTTGAGCTACATGTTAGCTATGCAAAGCCCTACAGATGATTTGTGGTTTTAGTGCTTCAGTAGCTCTTTGATGACTTGAAATGGGTGATGAGTAATGGTGGGGCTTCATATGGTGCAAAGATAGATGTGTGTGGTAGAGTTTGTTAATTTGTAATCTCTCTACTTCTGATGTAAAAAATGAGGACGTGGAGTAGACTAGATTTAGATAACCATCTTAAAGAAAAAAAAAAAAAGGGAGGTGGCAAGTTTCTGCTGTATTCTCATGCTGGCCCTAGGAAGCTGTGCAGGCTGCCAGTCTGGGTGAGGACTCACAGCTGGAGTAGTGCATGGCATGTTCAGTGCACCAGAGCAATTTTCTTCATTCCTGAACCTTGGTTGTCAGTGCAGGGGAGAAAGCTATGAGCTGACTGCTGAGGAACACAGCTGGGGCAGAAACCGTGAGTTGTGCTAGTGAATGCAGTGGTGAACCAAAAAGAACTAAGTCTCCTATGGGAAGAGGCAGATACAAGATCAAAGCCAGGGAGCAGGATTTTCTGAATGTGAATGCTGCAATGGGGAACTGCTGTGCAGGCAGGAAGAGTTGTGACCAGTCCGAGAAGGGCAATGGGGAAGACTGGGGTTTGCCTAATAAAGCATGGGAGGGCAAAACTGGGACTGCAAAAGAAAGAAGCCTAAAGAGCAGATGGGAGCCAGAAGATCAAGTGTGCTTGTAGGGGAAGGGAGAAAAGGTGCAAGGGGTAACTCAGAACAAGATGTGAAGTCAGGTAGGACTGGGGTTTCACTGCTTCTTGTAGGAGTCCATGCAAGCTCTCTGTTTTTTCCAGGTGGCTGTTACTGAAAAAGTACTGTCAATCTCAGGTTGGACCTCCCCTATCAGTGCTTCTAAATTCTGTTCCTCAGTTCCCTGTCTAAAGCCTGTGGCTAAAATTACTTTTGCAGGATTTTTTTGAAGACAAGTTAGTATCTGCTGAACACTTGTAAGAGCTTATCAGCAAATCATTCCCTCAATCCTCCAAATTCTGTGCAATAAAAAAAAATCCTGACTCCGTTAATTCCATGGGGGGAAGGGGAGGAAGAAATTCTGGATGGCTGCTCACTTGTTAAACACCATCCATCTACTACAGCGAGTTTTGGGCATCCTGTGGAAGAAACAGTACCTGCTATGTCACAAGTAACTGAGCACAGAGGAACCAAATCAAACTTGTATATGCAATTGTTATTCTGCAGCTTTCCTTAACCTGGCTCCTTTGAAATACCAAATTCAAAAGGATATAAGCCTGAATGAAGCTGCCAGACTCTGGATGCTTGGGATTTATACCTCGTCATAATTTCACCTTCAACCACTGCTTTTGATATGAGTTTTCCCCATGCCTATGTAAGCCTCAAGTAAGCACGCTAATCTCAATCAATACCTGACCCAATCTTCTTGTACGCTGGCCCTGCTGCAGTTTAATGGGAAATGAAGACTGCACCCAGCTCTTCCATGCTGCTTCCTAGTGGAAGTACCTGTGTCAGGTAGGTGCTCAGGCTTCTGCATGGGATTCTTGCCCCATAGCAAAGGGGGAAGCTGCTTAAACTAACTGGGGAGTAAATGCTAATGGAGATGAGTGTTGTGCAATAGGCCTTTGCATCTTCTTGTAGTCCTGCGATTATTTTCTGGAGTGATTTCTTGGCTGGAGATTGGCTGTTATCAACCTGATGCTAACATATCAGCTGCATGGAGGGATGGAGGCTCATGGCATGAAACAGTTATGGTTGGGATCTTCTGGGGGAGATGTCAAGGGCTGTTTCTGGTTGTGCTATCAATCTTCAGGTTGTAAAGTGTTAGGATCTGTCTTTTTTCGGAATTATAGAAAGTAGATTGGGAGAAACATCAAAGTCTATCCCCTCATTTTTCCTATTTGAACTAGGAAGAACAGCTGGAAAATGAGCTATTTTGGCTATCAGGCAAGCCAGGAAGATGTGTGGCTTCTTGCTAACATCTTCAGCTATATCATTTTCATTTATCATTAGACACTGTAAGCAGCATAGTGAGATGTTTTTTCATCTGGGGAAGCACTGAGTTAGAGCAGTTTCACAGCTGAAACAATCCATATTGCACTTGCATGAGCAGAACATTTACAGCCAAAATGCCAGTTGCAGAAGTCTGGTCACTGTCTAACATAATACAAGTAAACATTTGGTTGGAAATTTTAAGAACAGTGGCTTTTCTGGCTCCTACTCATTTCTCCTCATCCCTGTTATATTCAGTGTCCTTTATTTGCAGCAGCTGTGTACATGTGAACGGTGGATCAAGCATCTTAAAGTTATTTTCAACTGCATGCTGTTCAACTTCCATAAAAACATAGTGGGAATGCATGGCAAACTGTCATTTGGATATGTTGCCTTTAATTTTCAGTTCTTTACTCTCCACATAGTAATTTACTGTTATGGTTTACAATTTAGCTTCAGTTTTACTAAGCATCTTGTTTATGTATGGTATTCATGAGTACTTTCTCGAAGTGATGAGTTGGTAACTGCCTATACAGTGTCATCTTAGCTATACCTGTTATGTGGCTTTGGGCTTCTGGAAATGGAGGTTCTTATCACAGGATTGTTCATGGTGAATAGAAACCCACAGCACCAAAGTCTTCAAAAGTTAAAGGAAGTAAGAAGCACACTGAGTATGTAACTAAAATTGTGTAAAAAAAAAAAAAATAATAATAATAATAATAAAAATCATCTTCTCCTGTGAGGACAAGTACTTGGTTGCTATAGGGCAATACAGGGGCACCATGCTCTGGTATTGGAATTTTCTTTTGAAGGCCTTGCGCTTAGAAACTAAGTGTCAGTCCTTTCCGCTAAAATTCAGTGTGGTGATGGGGGAGATGCGCTTTAAAACAGTGTTTGAGGCAATGCAGTCCTCGCTAAGGATGTAAAGATATGAAGTTAGGCAGCTTACAACTGCAATAAGGTTACACCCACATTTCAGAAGACCACCTCACCATACACTTGCTGGGCAGGACTGGGTTGGGACAGCTGTTCTTGTTCAAGTGGTTCAGCAGTGTCACACTTGGCATGTGGGTTGGGGGTGAGAGTGTGCAAACACCTTTCCTGAGAGAAAGGAGAGACAGGTGAGTTTTGACCTCAAGATAAAGAGCACCTCAAACCTGTACTATTTCTTCCTGGCAGTGGTCTGTATCCCAGGGCATGAGTCAAAATGTAGGTGGCTGTTGCTGTGGGGGTGGGGTGTCAACTTTTGATCACTTAGTTTTTTCCCTAGGAAGCAGCTTCTGCTCAAACTGTTGGATAAGTAGAAGGGCCTATCATCTCCTAATAACATACAATGTACTGGGTAGCTCAGGGTGCACAGGAGGATATTTGGGTGTAATCTGGGTGCTCTGCAGCACCTTCCTGTAGCCAGGGACAGAGCTATGGGCACCCTGGTGGCTTAGCTAGAAGCTATGAAGGACTGCCCTTATCCCAAGTAACTAGCTCCTGTGTTTTTTGATTTAAAATTTTTTGTCAGAATACTTTATTTGCTACTTAACTAAACCAACATTTCAGTGGCAAACTTTTGACTTCACTTTATTAAAAGCACCTGGCTACTTGGGAGTATGAATTAAACCAAAATCTTGAAAGCAGAAATGTAATTTGACTCACAGCTAGATGGAAAGCAATCTTAATGTCTAGGTCCATTTGTTCCAGCTGGTAGTGCACAATAGGGCACAAGCTTTCAAAATACTGTTCAGCTGAAGCTTTACAATACATATTCAAACTGGACAAACACCAGAAAATCAATATTAATTTTTCATGAAGTCTGTAATTTGGAAACTGCTCATCCAAGCTACTGTAGTTGAAAACTAGTTCCTTAAAATATGTTGTCCAAGGAAGTTTTATTGGAAGTAACAAGAATGTTTTCATAAGCATCTTGTGTGGTAATATTAATATTTTTCCTGAAAGTACTGTTTTCTGATTAGCATTTTTAAGGAGTTTTCTGACGGACTATCTTTTTGTTCTGTCTGAAACTGATTGTGCCAATTTTCCGAATTTTCTTTTGGAAAAGAAAACCTGAACTATATTGATGCAGTTGAGGGGAAAATTCTGATTCATTAACTGTTGAATGGTTTCAAAATGTTGAAACATTTAAACTTTCAGAACTTTTGTTTCTTTTGCTCTGGAATCTGAATGCTTTTGGGTTTCCCTCAAACCTGAAAAGGCAATTCCTGCAGGTCTGCTTCCAGTGTACTAAAAGGTTCATGTAAAAGTAAGGGTAAACTTTTGGCTCTGAAATAAGAGGATGTTTCCCACTGGATCAGGCTAGGATTTTGCTTCTAATCCTATTTCAAGCAAAATAGGATATTTGAGGACTGTTCTTTCGGTAATATATTGGAACGTTGAGTTGTCTGGTTGTGTTGGTAGGCCTGACTATCATAGTTAACAGCCTGATTTCCTCAAAACTGGAGTGTGTTCAGTGACTACACTTGACAAAGTCAATATCAGCAATAATGTTTTGACATTTGTCTGTCTTTCTGGATCACTTCCTTGACCTTGTTCACAACATGGCTGCTCAAACTGTGGCAGGTGCTCTGTTGTGCCAAGGGGTACAAATGAGATGCATGGAGTGGGAACAACTTCAGAAAGCATTGCCACCAAAAGCTTTTTCCTGAATAAAAAAAAAACAGCTTTTAGTTTCACATGAATCTAGAGAACCATCTGGGATTTGGATCTCCATCTCATGTGGAATAATTACTAGCTATCATCAACAATTGGATTTTTTGTCAGTTTTAAGATATGAGACATAAGACTTGAGTTGAAGTGATTTATAAATATCGTTTAATTCCTGTGTAACTTTGAGGATGTCTGCAGTATCCAATTTACATGGATCTCATGTATCTGAATAATAATGCTTCATAATTGCATCATTATATTCACGGAATTTACTTTAAGGGGACAAAAGGGAATTTCTGCCTAATCTTGTTTCTCCTGACTCTTGGTCTATTAATAACAGCAGGTTTACCCTTTCAAGACTTCAGTTTTGAGTGGGGGTGGCTTACCTTGGGCTGGCTCTAGCAGTTCCTGTCCCCAGCTGTTCTTGTCCTTTAAAAAAAAAAAAAAAAATCCCTGCCCCTTCTGCAGGCACAGCTGCTGAACTGCCGTAGTGTACAGCTGGTACTCAGGTAAATTGGCAGTGATTTCATTTTCTTGTAGCATGGTAACTTCTGACAGCTTGGCATCTGTTTTGTGAGAAGATGAGGCAGCTCTGGAGCACTGAGAACTTCTGAGAGTCAAACAGGAAGGACAATGGTAAAGTAATCTCCATCTAAAAGAGAGCCCTCTGATACAAAGATCATGGCCACTTCTAATTTTCTAAACTAAATCCTATATTGGAAGATGTAGGTTGTCATTCTTGTGTTCACTGATGGATTGTAATGAGATGTCTGAATTTGTGCAGCTCTGTCAGGGTAATGTGGTCTGAGGGGAACAGGGGTGGGTGTTCGTGATCACTAGGGGAAAGCTTCACAGGGAGGTGTCTGTATCCAGCTCAGCCACACTGGTGACACAAAGGACATCACAGGTGGGCTCAAGTGATGTGAGGAGCGGCGGCTGGGGATTTTACTACTGGCAGCTGTCAGTCTTCTGAAAGTAACAGCCAGCCCCAAAGCAGAAATAAAAGAAGATAGCACCACATTTCAATGACCTCATTTGAAGCACATTTTGGAACATTTAAATACTGCAGCTATGCCCAGGCCAAAACTGGGGTGTGTGTGCTCTGTTTTCCTGTTTGTTGGGCTGGTATGAAAGATCTCAGACACTGTGCTGCAATGTTCCCACAAGTATCATCCTACTTGCATGCATCTCTGGAAAGGCCCCTCATGCTGGTAACAGGGTTATCTTCACTTTGGCAATTCTCATTGAAACTTTTCACTTATGTTTACCAAGCTAGTGTAAAGTCACACTCTGCCCAATTCAATATGCAGTAATGGGCTCTTTCTTTCAAGTTCAGTTGAGTTCTGGGGTGGCCTTTTTCGCTGCAGCAAAGAAATGAGTAATTTGCTGTTCTCTGGATTCCTTTTCTGAGGAGAGCATCTTTTACTGTTGATTGCTATTCATTTTGGACTATTCTAGGATACACTTTCATTTTCATCTCAGTTGTCTGCTGTTCCTTGCATGTCCTGCTAAGTTGTTTAGTTTCCTGCTGCTTCTGATGTTTTGGGATTTTTTACAATAGCATATATCAAATAAGTGGCTTTCAGCTTAATTCAAATAAGCTTACTGCAGTGATATGGACCTTTCTTTGCCCCCCTCACTACTATATGTAGACTGCATGCTAAATCTACTGTTGCTAAATCCCTGGGCTTTTTGTGGCCAAAAGTAGTGTACATGGCCTTAATTTGCTTGTACTAGTAGTTTTTATATCTACTTACATTTAGTCCTAATTCTGTTTATATTTGTGTATCAAGCTCAATGAAATGCCTTGCAGAAGTACATTAGGTGATAATGGCTGCCATCTGTCGTAGAGTTTTTTCTTTCTGCAAACTCTGCTGTTTCTAAAAATTGTCTATGTTCAGAATTTAACCATTTACATATCTTTATTTTGACTAATTCAAACCCAATCCTAGAAACTAACTCTGCCTCCAGATACAAACTGTAAATGTGTTGCCCTTCCAATTTGTAATACTACGTGTTTTAGTATTCATATCCATGGAAATAAGCAAGTGGTACATGCTGAAGAATCAAATGCGTTTTTTCCTGAACCTTGACTGCCTGTTCACACTTGCTTTAAGAGTACATCTGAAGACTGTTTGCAGCATTTTAAAACCTGTGAACTATTTTAAAGCAGCTGCCATATTTGTCTAGTTAAGCAACTTCTAAAGTAGCACTCCTTCTCTCCATATGTCTTTGCTATGATGCCTGAATATTGTGTTCAGTTTTCATGTATTTCCTGGGAATCCTCTAAAGCAAAAATGGAAACAACCTCTTGAAGGAATAATGTCCTTGGTTGTATTTAGTCTGCTAGTACAGACTATGGACACACTTGCACACTCATCTTAATTTTAGGCATGTGTTTGTCCTGCATTCAGAAGTACCTGTGAAAGCAAGACCTACTTCCTTGCAGATGTGCTTGCAAAAATAGGCAAGCAATGCTGTCTGTGTATTTCCATGCATAAAGATTGCTGCTGTCTTCTATAGTCTAATGTCGTAGATGGTTCTTATACCTTGTGTACATCTTATGGTAAGATGACGGGATGGACATCAGTTGTATATACATTACTTCTGATGTCTGCCTTTGGTGAACAACCTCTGTATACAAACTGATTATTTTTGTCTCACACTTGTGTCAACACAATGGAAGCTGGAAGCCTCATGCCTTTTGTTTTTGGCAACCCTAGTCCAAAGGTTCCCTGCTATGTATGGATAATGTGCTATCATACGGCAATTATCTCCCGATTGCCACCTTTCTCCCCACAAGAAACCCTGTGAGAACAAAGAACACCTACCCTACCACAGCACTAAATGGTCTAGTTAAAGGTCTGCTTTATACTTATCATTTTAACCATTCCCTTAGCAAGGAAAGATGTTTGAAAGCTGGGAAGACCCAGCCACCTCACTGTTGTGCAGGAAAAGAATTCCTTGAATTTTTACAATTCAAGGCCATCTCCAGACAATTACTCAATCTCTGAACGTTAAGTGAAAGTAAGATTGACTAACTGTAATTATTGTCAGCAGTGGAAAGTAGAGGGTCTGTACTGCTTTACACCCTGTGGATGTTGGTATTGAAAAAAACAAAACACCCTTCGTCAATCCCTATAATAAAAGGAAGCAGAAAACATGTCTGACTCAACTAAATTTTTAATAAAATGTTAATATTTTATACTTGGTTTGATAGTAAATGCATAACATCTATTGCCACAGGGGGTCTGACAGAAAAGAAATATTGGCTAAATATGTTATGTATAACCAGACAAAGAAAATGCTTTGTGAAGCAGAAAGATAAGGGGGCTGGTGAGATAGCACAAGACTTTTACTGTTTGTAGCTCTTAATTTCACAAATCATTTGTGAGGAACTTCAGTTTAGAAACTTGAGCTTTGATTTATTGTTTGAATTTCTCTAGATATCTTCCCCTCCCAAGGTGTCCTCATGCCAGAAACCTGGACATGCAGTAGCAGAAGTGCAAATTAAGTGTAGGTTTAAGCTTTTGGCATTGGTGTCCTGCTGAAAGTTGGGAGGATTTTACATTGACATTTTTGTATATAGGATAAGGCAGAGCTGGCCTAAGCTAATAGCTACAAAATTATGCCTGAGAGGCATTTCAGCTCCTTTAGCTATTGAAATAAGCATCTCCTGACATATCAAGAGACAATATTGTGTACCTCTGCTTGGGGTTAGAAACTTCCCAGGAGTCTTGAAACCTTCTAGGTGGGTAATGTCCATGATGAATGTTGCCAACCTGATAGATCTTTAAAGGAATGAATATAGCTCTCTTCCTCCTAATAGGAGATGAAACAGTGATGTTTTTAAGATATATGAAATAAAATACTTAGTAATGATCAGAGCTATGGCTGGGTATAGCAACTGTAGTGTTGGTAGTTTGTCATTCTGCAAGCTTAATTGGCATTTTCCTTAAACCTATTTTGATCTGAAGAGTGTTTAAAGCCTAAATCTTCTTCTTTGTGAGAAGTTATCTTTATGGTGATTAAATTATGATGTTCCAAGATATATATGCCATCTACTGTACAGCAAGTGAAGCCCATGAAAGTTCAGTAAGCCTGAAGAATTTCCTTTTTGAAGGAGGATATAGGACTTTATAATGATTCATGGCCTTCTAGACCAGGATAGGCATCAGACTTGGCAGGATCTTGGCTTTGTTTAAAGAGGAGAAACAACATGAATTCAGTGATGTAAAGGGAAGTGTGATGTAGATCTTCCACTGACTTACAAAAGCCCTTCAGAAAATACCTGAGAATGTGTAAGAATTGTTGCTGATATTTTGGAGTCAAAAAGTATAGTGGATATTCTTGCCAAACTTCTGTTTATTTTTAAAATGTACTTTGCTTTTATTGGGAGATCATCTTTAATGTTGCTCTGTGTACTGAAAATTAGTGGATTCCAATTCTGATAGTAAGCAATTGACTGTGTGTTCAAGAACAGCTTCCACAATAGGTATAACAGCTCAAGGAAAAGCCTGATCCACATTCAGGTGTGTTCTGCACTGCTGCTGCCATTCTTCTTCCCTTGAGGTGTTGGCAGCTCTTACTCTGGCGTAAAACTAGAAAGGGGTGTCTGAGGCAGAGAAGGGTCCAGTGCTTTGCTTTCAAACTATCCCTTGAGGAATAAATTGGAAGTCTTCAAGTTCTGTAGCACCTGAGAAGCTGTTGTATGAGCCCCAGAATAACTAAAGGGCAAAACTTAGAAAGTCATGTCTAGTGATACAAACAGGAATAATAGATCCCTGTTCAAAATATTGTGGCAAAACGTGCTTGCTTTATTGAAAGAACAGCTGGAAAGGGGAAAAGTTGAATATGACAAAAGGATGATGTACTTGCTGAATGAGTTTATGCCCAGATTGGATACATGCTTAAAAAAAGAACATTACACAGAGGCAAGGCAAATATCAATGGATAAGAGTGAACACAGCAAACCTTAGCATTTGATAGTTCTCCATCTGCAGAGTAGGTATAACCCTGTATTGAGGGAATAGCTGCTCAGTCCTCAGAGTTGGCTAAGTCATGTTTCTTTGCCAGTTCTAATTTTTGAACTACACTTGGATAGTGATATATTTCTTTT
This sequence comes from Anseranas semipalmata, assembly GCA_013399115.1. Classification (NCBI taxonomy): domain Eukaryota; kingdom Metazoa; phylum Chordata; class Aves; order Anseriformes; family Anseranatidae; genus Anseranas; species Anseranas semipalmata. The sequence goes on from VXAA01006451.1 coordinate 185,417, forward strand.
GGGGATGTTTCATAAGACCTTTGTCAGCTCTGCCCTGCAGGAAACCTATTTGAGGGTTTGTGATGCATTCTGAGCTATTGGAAGAGTATCCTTGTTTACTCCTTGCTATTTAAAATATCAGAGCTCAACAGTAAGTTTCAGCTGTCCCACAAGTTACTTCAAACCACAGAGTGAACATTGATATCAATTGGTTCATTCCTAAAGCCTGCCATCACCTCTAAATACTGGTGGTGTCACCACACTTTTCTTGTTGATCTCTACTCCCTCCAAAAACCAGGAAGCACAGGCAGAATCCTGCAGCAGGCGTGTTAAAACCTTTTTCAGCCTGTCTTAACAGATACTGTTAAGACAGTTAACCAGTTAAATGTACTTTATTGCTACCAACTTGTGAAGCAGCCTTTCAAAATAAGCAATATATTTCAGGTGGATAGATACCATTAGTAAGAATACAGTAAATGTAGATAGCACACTGTCATGTGTGGGCACAGGGATAGAAAGAACACCTCTTGACTAGTCTTGACCATTTGATAGATAGCAACAATTGCAATGTATACCATTTAATCTATTTTTCTGAAATTCTCTAATTTCTATCTTATGTCTGGTTCCTGAAGCTCCCATCAGTCTTAATAAAAGTGAGAATACAGTCATGAGTGTGGATTAATCCTAGTCAAAAACTAAAGGCAGCATATAGGTAAGCAAAGCTCTTCCAGTGGGTAGAAGTATATAATATAGCCTAGTAAGAGAGATTATACCAGGAGTTCCACTCCTTTTATATAAATGTTAGGGCTATAAAGCAAACCCAAATATTGATGGAGAAAATCAAGTATTTAAATCTGTCCATACTAGGAATTTCTAGAACATATTAGGAATGGTCGTCATGAGTAAATTTTACATGTTTCTCCCATACCGGTGTTAATTTTGTTTCTCCCCACACACTTATGCTTAAAAATTTACAAATGCCAATCAGATGTAAAACTCAGAGGACTTGAACACTTCAGTTTTCTGGAATTTTCTTCTGCTTTTGAGGACTGTCACCCATCCCAACACCTTGTCCTAATGTGTAAGTCAGGGTATCTGATGTGGGTGAGACTTGAGTGAGACAGGCTAAAAATAGTTGGAGAAGTAGTACTTTAGATCTAACTGACTTTTGTAATTGTTTGCAAGTATGCTTGTTTTCTTATGAAAGTGAAAAGCTGTGAAAAACTCATTTTGGGCCAAACCTGTTTCCCTTGGTGTTTGAATGTAAGGGAAGTGTTTTATTTCACATTTGAGTCTTTGACAAAAGGGAGTAAAGCACTGCAGTCAGGAGGATGTTCCATGATGTGTGTAGGGGTTAAGTTGTGCTCCCTTTGCCTGACTTGGAGCACAGGGTTGGGCAGTGGCATCTGCTGGGCCGTAATGCAGGTCATGGTAGATCATCCATTGGTCTTCACTGAGGGAATAGTCTTGACTTGTAAAAATTCTCCAAATATTTATTGAAACAAAGAAATAATGCACTGTTGCTTCTCAGACAGTGGACTTTACCTGTAAGGGCTTCCATACCCTCAGTGAGTTATGTGAAGTGGAGCTGCCCAATAGGAAAAGAAATGAGATCCACTTCAAATAGCACGTAGGTGGAGAAGGGTTTGAAAAATCCTCTGGAAAATTGGAGGGATGTGTGGTAGCTTCACACTGATGGCTAGCTAAGCTCTACCACACTGTTCTTGCTCCTCTTCCTCAAAAGAAAACGTGGAGAAAATATGGTGACAAAAGGCTCATGGGTTGAGAAAAGGACAGGGAGATCACTCACCAATTACTGTCACAGGCAAAACACACTCAGCATAGGGAGATTAATGCAACTTATTACCTATTGCTAATAACAAACTAGGGCAGTGAGAAATTAAAAGCAAACTCAGAACACCTCCACCACCACCCCCAACTCATCCCTCTGAGCAGCACAGGGGCTTGTGGTCAGTCCATAAGTCCAGGAGTCATCTGCCACTCCTTCACGGTCACTCTCTGCCCCTGCTCCACATGGGGTCCCTCCCATGGGATGCAGTCCTTCCCAAGCTGATCCTATGTGGGCTTCCCACAGGCTGCAGCTCTTCAAGAACTTCTCCAATATGGGTCCATACCACGGGGCCCATCCTTCAGGACCAAACTGCTCCAACATGGCTCCCCCACGGGCGGCAGCTCCCGCCAGGCCTCCTGCTCCTGCTGGGGCTCCTCTCCACGGGCTGCAGCTCCGGCCCGGGGCCTGCTCCTGCGGGGGCTCCCATGGGCCACAGCCTCCTTCAGGCCACATCCACCTGCTCCATGTGGGCTCCTCCACAGGCTGCAGCGTGGAGATCTGCTCCGTGTGGTGCCCATGGGCTGCAGGGGGACGGCCTGCTCCACCATGGGCCTCTCCAGGGGCCGCAGGGGAACTTCTGCTGCGGCGCCTGGAGCCCCTCCTGCCCTCCTTCTGCACTGCCCTTGGTGCCTGCAGGGCTGTTTCTCACTCCTCTCTCCCAGCTGCTGTTGTGCAGCAGTTTTTTTTCTCCTTTCTTAAATCTGCTCTCCCGGAGGCCCAACCAGCATTGCTCATTGGCTCGTGTCTGTTAAAAGTATGCAGTGAACAGCCTGAAGCCCCCAACAACTGGAGACTGACCTTAAGTCCTTCTTGCCCCAGTGTGGTTCTAGCCCTAGCTGATGTTGTGCCCCAGTACTGAACACTGAAAAATTATCCTGGCAAACTGCAGACCCAGTATGGCAAGGGGTGCACAGCAGGTTCCATCTCGGGAGAATGTGGAGGTAATGGCTGTCCCCAGTTCTCCTGAACAAGCTGATGGTATAAGAAACAGCAGGTAAAGCAAAGGTCATATTGAAGGTTTCCCATTATGAGAACACTGGAACTGCTGAGCTCTTACCACAGAATCATTTAGGTTGGAAAAGACCTCTAAGATCATCTAATCCAACCTTAATTTCTTGCTACAAAAAGTGACTTTGTTTGAGTCGAGTCTGGCATGTTGCTTATGGACTTAACCACAAGCTAGCTCCCTCTTGTCAGGGCTGACATCTTCATGCCACTGTGCTGCCAGGTCTTACCTGCAGTGCTGTGCAGTTCCATATCAGTGAGGGATCTCACGGGTGTTGGGCCATGCTGTTAGTTGGACATCTTTCCTTGTATATACCCTCCAGCTACTGGATACAACAGGCAAACTGGGGATTTGGGTTCTGAAATCATTCTTAGGCTGTGTATTACAGTGATCATAAATATTGAATAACTGTCCCTGGACTCTGGGAATTAAATATTTTCCTGCTAATTTGACAACTGACTCTCCCCTGAAATCAGCTGTTCTCTCAATCTCATTCTCATGTGATCTAGAGCCACATATCTAATGTCATGAAAATGTGTTCAACACTGCAATTTGTTAAACCTTAAAGCAACGAAAAAGCCTGTGAGACCTCTGGAACAAGAAGTTTGGCATGGAGTTGGCTGGCATATTTGTGGGAGGAAAAGGGGTGGCTTGGCAGGGAAGGCATCTCAGCACCCCCTTCTTCCTCAGCTCATCAACAGTAACCAATGTGATATATATTTTCCCATCGCAAGGCTTCACCATTGAGATGGAACTAAATTTGTGCCTAGACTCTTTCTGCTTTACTTCTTCTTCACCATTGTTCTCATGTGATGAAATGTAGTGGGCTACCTTAATACCTTAACAGGTAGATCAAGAACAGTGTTCTCACCTGCACATGAGCTAAGGATTTCATACCATCCAGTTAAGCATGTTGGCTGTCTGTATTTATGATGAGGGTTTCCCATTTAGGAGAATTGTAATACGATAGTTGTTAAAATAGGTATTTCTACTTACGTATTTGGTAATATATGTAGACTATAACAGAATCTGAAAAAACTTGCTGTGTAAGTATCTGGTTTTAAATGAAACATCTGTTGTTTCATCCAGTATAAACAGAATCTTGTGAGGATGATTCATGAGGTGAGGAAGACTTGGAATTTTGTTCTCCTTTTTGACAAGGTTTTCATTAAAAAACAATTAGGAAATTAATTTTAATATCCAACTTATCTATAAGATTTGGCCTTTGCAGCCAATTGTTTTAGAGGGTCTTCGAATTCTTCAAACTTTTCAGTGCTGTGGATGGACACTGGAAAGGGTGGAAAGCAAGTATGTTTTCAATCAGATTTGTTGAGAGATGGGAAACAATGATGGGACTTGTTATTTAGGCCTGTAGGTCCTGAGTCCTGCTACTGTTGATCCTCTTGCAGTTTGTGGTAGAACTGCTTCCCTGGGAAGAGAAGCCGTTCTCTCTTCCACAGGTAGCATGCTTCATGTCCGCTTTCTTCTGAGGAGGCAGTGGGGCGGTCTGGAGTGGGTGTCCTGACAAGGCTGATGGATGCAGGAGGGAGTTGTCACTGGTGCCTCCAGCTGTGTTCAAAAATGTTTTTGTAGCTAGAATTGGATGGAAGTGGATGAGAGGAAAGAAAATGGGAAGTACTAGCTCCACTGCCCGTGAAAATTTTCATTATACTGATGATCAACCTGTAACACTTGTGTTTTCTGAAGAGGTAGCAGGGTATCTAGAAGTGGGATTGATAATGTTCACTTCATCCATTAGCAGTCTCAGTTACTTGGATACCAAGACTGAACAACCCTTAGGAATATATATGCTGCAGAAAATCTGCTTGCTGAAGGGGATGCTTGTAAATATAGGTTCTACTTTTAAGTTAATCACCTCCTGCTTTACGTTCCTAGGAAACCTGTTACTGATTAAATAGTTAGAAATGTCAGCTGGGACAGTATTTAATTTGAAGGAAAGTGAATCTTAAAAGGAATGCTGGTTGTTTACATAAAGAAAGGGGGACTTAGTTTCATGGTTTTAACTACTAATGAAAACATCACAAGTGACACTGCATGGAGACACTTGTTTTTTCCTTCTCATTGCATGCCATCAAAGAACCAACCTCTGAAGTTACTTGGAAGATTGTTTGGGTCTGAATTTACTGTGCATGGTTCTAGTTGGTGTGGAAATGCTTACAAGGGAATGACAGTACTGACCTTAAGTCTGCACAAAGACCCTTCCCACCCCTCTGAGCATACAAAGCCACACTTGAAATTATCACCCTTAAATGAACTGAGGTTTCATCTCCTGTTGCTGAACTTTAGCTCAGAAAGACCTGCTCTCCCACATTTTGCTGTTACTTGTATTATAGTAGTACCAGAAAACTTTCAACAGAACCCTAGAAGGTCTAATGGACAAGACGAGGGCTGGATAGGGTGGGTTTTATATTGCCTTCCTGTAAAAGGAGACCCGTGACAAAATTTGCCCACAGTTCAGCTGGGACCCTGTTGAGAATTTAAAAAATGAATCTTGATTGCCGAAGTCCCAGTATCGGACCATTATCAGTCCCATTATCAGCTACCATTTAACATATTTCCTCCAAATTTACACATTTTTTTCCAGGGGGGGAAAAAGGCCTACATTATTTTTGCTGGGTATTCTCAAAATAGTATGAAATGACTAGACCCTTTGGAAACGGCAAGGTGGATTTAATGATCTGTCCACAAGGTTTCAGACTGAGTATGTTTTTGAAACATGCTTTGAGTAGGAAAGGAGGAACCTGTCTGGTACACCTCGTTATGGACATGAATGGAAATTCTTTTCTTAGAAGACAAAATGAAAGGAGAACCCTGAAGCAGTAGGTTTTACTTTAGCATTGAAAATAAACAGCATACAGCTGCATTTCAAGTAAGAGTAGCACCTTCTGAATCTACTCTAAATTGTTGTTCCTTATTGGAAGCTGTGAAGCCACCTCATTCTGATACTCATTTTTTTTTTTAATGAATATCTTTTAAACGATGGCTATCTGCAAGTGTCCTCCATTAAAAATAATAATAATAATAAAAAAAATTGCTTTTCTCTTGTCCCTTCTGACCATCTTGAATTCTCTGGTCTGAGATGAGGGAGAAAAATTGATATCCAACTTAACTGTATTCTCAGTGAAAACTATTTAAACCAGTTTTCTCATTTTTCAAGTGTCAAAATTCATGGGTATTGCTAGAGAATGATTAGGTTATTGGTAAAGAATGATTCTTTTGTGTTAGAAGGTAACAAGTTGTGTTCGACAAGTTAGCCACTGTATGCATTACCACTTCTAATAGAACAGGTTGACTTCTAGCTATCTATTTCAACCTTGTCATCAAGCAATGCTTATCTTAATACCTTTCAGATGTTGGGGCCAACCATTAAAGAGGTTTTTATTCTTTTCAAAGGGAGGGCAGGATTAATACCTTCTGTATTTAGACAAAGACAAACAGTGGCATTTGAATCTTGCTCTACCTAGTACTGGAAAGTTTCAGAGTACAAGTCTGAGCTTACTATATGAAATGAGTAAAATAACCAATGTAATGAATTCATCTGGATTTTCTTGATATGGAGGACTGTTCTCTGAATCCCCGTGTAGCACACTGGCTGTGGAACTTTTTTAGGGATCACTGACTCTCTCAAGGCTATTAAAATTCTCCATACTTGAAAATACTGCTTGGAAAATCAGATTCAGTTTAAGGATTTTTGAGTGATAGAGCCAAGTCTCCTGGTTCAGCTGTTCTGGCTAGCTAGCAGCTAAATCCAGCCAGGTTCTTCTCTTCATTAGGATAAAGAAGGTTTGGTCTGGAGGATACAAAGACAGTTCACATGCACATGCAGCAGAGAAACTAGAATGAGACAGACTTGTTGTTCTGCTACGTCTGTTTTGGGAGGGGTGAAAGTGTTGCTTATGGTGATGAGAATGATGTCATTCCTAAGTGATTCTGTAAGGAATAGTAAAAAAGGGAAAAAAATCAGTTTGTCACCTGGCTTGCTGTTTATTTTAAGCTGTCAGTGTCTTGCAGATACCAATGCAGAGGAGTTGTGAACATACTCAAGTTAGCTCTGACCTCAAGTTTTAAACCACAAAGAAATGTAAACTTAACTAAAGTGGGTATGTACGTATATGTACATGATATGACAGGACTTCTCACTTTTTGAGAACGTTTTCTGTCTGTAGCTGATAGCTACTATAGTTGTAATTTGTTTTGCAAATAGAACCAATACTTTCCTTGTAAGTCTGTAAGTGTCCCTTATGAACTAAAACAGGCTTGCACTTTTGAGTATTGCCTGGAGATATTCATATTGGATCTGGATCTTCTAGGTAGTCTGGAAGTATGCATTTAGTCTAGATCAAGGTGTTAATCTGAGCATTAACTGAATTCACACTTCTTGTAATATTTAAGCTAATCCCTATGCTGGCTACAGTTTGCAGACAAACATTTTTGGGACAAAGCTATAGCCATCCAAAAACTTAAGATTAAACTATTAGTTTGCTTTAGCTGGTCCTGGCACTTTTGATTCAGGAATAAGCCTTGAAAACATTGTCCTATGAACTAGCAGTATGAATATTCGAGGTAAAGTTAGCTAAAAGCAGTAGTTGGCTCAAACCTTATAGCAAGGGGAAAAGGTCCATGTTCTGTGTAGGTTATACACAGCTAAATATGTGCAGGAAGATTCATACAGATCTATTATATGTATTTCCTTGTATAATGAAAACCTTGGCTTGGAGGTATAGCTTACAACTTTTTTTTTTCAGTATTTCTTTTAATTCCTCAGTTGAAAATACTAGAGGAAGAATTCAGTGAGGCCTTTGCTATGGCAGTTGGAAATCATACCCAAACATGCAATTTCTGCTAACTTAAACATACAAATCTATTCCTGATAAGGAAGGCTATAATAGTGTTTTGATATAAATCTTCAACTTCCCAAGCAAAGCTGCACTCATTAGATCTGAGCTACCTATATACTTTCCCATAAAACTCTGCATTTAAAAGTATTTTGTCAAATTCTGTCCCCAGCATAGGCCTATTTCCTCCTTTTGCTCATGTAGTTTACTTCAAATGCCTTGGCCACCTGTAAGCTGCAGAGTGGTTGGGCTGAAAATAGCCTGTGCATCTGTTGTCAGCTGTAATATTAATTTCAGTCTTGGCCTTCAACAACTCTAGCAGTGCTGGGATAAAATAAGGCTACCAGTTCTCAGCAAGTGATACAGCTTGCAGGTGGGAGGAACCACTGAACTTAATGGGACCACCCATTAACTGTAGACTATCTAGAACCCTCTACTTTCATTTGAGAATACTTGTGTTCATTTTACATTGACCCTCTACTTCGGCTTTGAGGATCACAGCTTTTCCTCTTCCATGTTTATCACAGCTTCAGAAAATCTTACCCCCTGCTTTGCTCCTCCTTTTTTCCCCTGCATATATACACATTCATATTGCAGCCTAATATATTGTCCTTGTATCATTGCCAAAAGCCTGTTGCATAATCCTTTAACAGGATTTTAAAGCAATATTTTGAATCCCTGTAACAGCAGTTTAATGGCTTAGAAATCTTTTCCTATCATTTTCATGCATGGTAGCATGTGGAAAATGAAAGACTACCCAAGAGTGACATGACTATAGGAATTCCTCTCTGGGCTAGAGTTGAGGAAAAGATAAGAGCAGGAAGAATGGAATATAAACATGGGTAGGGCAATGGCCTTAAATTTAAGTGAGCTACAGTCATGTGACTTCACGCTTGGAAATGCCATTTGAAACAATATTTTTCTGGGAGTTATTAACAATATTTTCATGTGAAGGAAACAATTTTGGGAGACATTCCTTGCTGCACCTGCAGGCTCCTGTTCAGGAAGCCAGGTGATCCTCCTGAAGCAAAACCTTTTCAACAGAAGGAAAAAAATGCAGGTATTGGTACCATTGTCAAAAGAATGGGCGTATATACAGAAAAGGGCTCCAAAGTAAGAATGACAGTTGCCTCACGAGAATGTTAGCCAGCGTTGGATGCTTCCTTTCTGGTCCCATTGATCTGGGTGCATCCAGTTGATTAAATGGTCCATAACTTAGTCCTTCTTTACTGTGAGGTAGCTCTATTCACCACAAAACTCTAACCACTAACCTTTGTACTTCACATCCTCACTGGATTTCAGTTTTGGTCCAACTTTCTTCCCTAGCTACATTTTTGCTTGCCCAGGCAAAGCTTTATGTATCCCAGGTAGCCTATCTCGGCTTCCAACTTCCATGTACTCCCTTTTTATATTTGAGTTACTCAGGAGTTCCCTATTAAGTCAAGCTGGACTCCTGGCATGGTTGCACTGTTTCTGGCACATTGGAAATGATTGTTTCTGTGCCTTGGGAATTGTCCTTGAAGTTTAGTAAGCTCTTCTGGGCCCCCTTGGCTGTCAAGGCAATGTTTCAGAGGGTTCCACCCATCTGTACAAACAAGTCATTTTCCTGGAGTCCAGGGTCTTTGCTCTGCTCCTTGTCTTCCTCACTCCCTTATGATCTTAAACTGCTAAGTCATGATCACTGTAATAAAGGCTAAAACAAACACATCCTCAGCAACTTCTTTAGTCATGACTAGCAGGTCCAGCAGAGTACCACATCTAGCCATCTGTCCAGGACTTGTATCGAAAGTCTCCCAGACAAGCTCCATAAATCTCCCAAATTGCTTGCATCTCACTATATTGTCCTTTCATCATGCATTAGGTTAGTCGAAATTTCTCATGAGAAACAAAGGTCTATGCTCGTGAGGCTTCTTCCTTTTATTTAGATAAGGTTTTGATTGAGGCTCTGTAGGAGATGTCTACTATGGCTACCTGTGCTTTGGCATTCTCTCTGATTCTGGTCCATGAGCTCCCAGCCCACTGCTGACCATCCTGTAGTAAAGATCTCAGCACTGAGTGTTCATGCTGACCACAGTCTGTTCTTCTAAAGAGCCTGTGTCCACCCATTACAGGGTTCTGTGTGAACATCCCACTGTGTTTCATGTCATTCCAGTTGCGTCATAGCTCTGCAGGTTCATTCAGAGCTGATTATCCTTTCCTGTACAGGCACTTTATTTTATGATTACATTTTTTTATTATTACTTTTTTTTATGATTACATTATTTTGTCAAGAGGAATGTGAAAGCCTCCGCTATTTTGTTGTGGGGGGGTACACCATTTCCTCCATTTCTTTCTTACTCCTTCCCTTCTTTGTGGGCTTTGGACTTGATCCACCGGTGAACCTAGTTTCAAGCTTTCCTCGTAGGTTAGCAAACCTGTTGAAGATGCTTTTGTTCTACTTTGCAAGGTAGACCTCATTTCTCCTCAGCTAGCCTTGTTACCCAAAGAGCATTACTTAGTCTTAGAAGCCAAAATCTTGCCAGTGTTTAAGGAGAGCAGCACCTGGCCCCATGCCCTTCCCTCTTACACTTAAAGCTGTAACATATGCTGAAGAAAGAAATTCTGGCCTTCAAGATATTGGGCAATGAAGAATGCGCTGTTTCTTGGTAAGATTGTTCAGTAGTTAATTTTCCTCGTGGTAGCTAATGTTAAACTACACTAATTCTCTGAGTATATCTAGCTTCAGCTTCTTCCACTGGATCTTAGGAAAGCTTTGTCTTCTAGATTAAAGAAATACAAGAGAGATTCTCTAATTGAAGGCTCAGATGCAGCTCTTCTGATCCAATGAAACATTGGGTGTAATCTTCTTGAAAATACCAGAGTGAACTAGGGGTTACAATGTGAAGATAGGATATAAATCTATCATACACCAGAACAACCTGTTTAGGCTTTTAAAAGTAGACATCTTTTTTCTCTAAAATTTCTGACATGTTTGTATTCATTATGTGCAGCTTTTCATGAAGCATTTTTAGAGTTTATGCTTAAAGTGCTCCTCTGTTTTTTATATACTCAGGAGAAGCTCTTCTGTTCTCAGAATTCCTCATTGGATAGATCATAATGTCCATGAGCTCTGACCCATTTCTTGTTTAAAAAAAAAAAAAAATAAGCACATCTCATGCTCAGGGACTCTGGTGTTCAAAATTGCATGTAGTTTTAGGCAACCCTTGGATTGTTGAGTGATGTTGCCGATGTACAGGCTCTCCCTGAGAGACCACCTTCTGCTTGCTGTGCTCTGTGATAATATGCATGCTAGGGTTGCCTTTTCTGTCCTAATGTTGTGAACCTGGTATTTCTTTTCTCCTGCCTATTTTTTCCCATCAGCACGAAGGAAAAGAAAGCCTGCAACTCCCCCACCATCCACCTCCACCTCCATGAATTCACAACTGGGCTCAGAGCTGTGTGAAGAAAAACTGACAGGCTGCAATTCTGAATTTTAAAATCTTCATAAATCTCTCCTGTAATTCCTGTGTTGAGAGGGGTCGTGTGCTAAATATAAGCCTTTTCAGACAACGTATGAAGAGAAACAGTCAGGGAGCTCATGGTTAGAAAAAGAATCTACGAACTGATATTCTGATGGCAGATTACCAAATGCTCTATATCAATTTAACCTGCATTTAAGACTTGATCTATTTGTGAATTGGAGTGGTGCTTTAGATAACTTGGAGACAGGTGGCTTTAGAGGACATCTGACATCCCCCTTTTGGCAGGGGGAGGACGGAGAAAGACTACTTTTATTTTGGAATGTTACGGAACTGGCATCCAAGGGAATCTGCGCTCTGATTTTTTCATTCAGACATGCAGTTCATCTGAATGTTCATGAAGCTTGGAATAAGTTGATCAGTAGGCAGCCAGTTTGAAACCCATTGTTTGTTTCTCAGACACATCAGTGGTGACAACTGACTGGCTAACAGGTAATGTTATTTATAGTCCTTCTTGTAGCTCTAAAAAAAAAAAAAAGGCTATCATTAATATTGGTCTTAAGACGCTAATAATGCTCATTCTTGGCAGCAGTTTTTCCCTTTCAGTTTGTCAGCAGTTCCTTGAAGTGTAATGATCAAGTTAATGCTCACTGCCAAAGCGAAGCCTTTTGACAGAATTCTGGAATTTGCATTAAAACAAAATAAGTTGCGAGTTCTAGTAGCTTTTCTTGAAAGCTTAATGCATGCCAAAATATCAAACTTGTAAGATATGTACAGAGAAGTTGCTGGTGTTAAGTTAGAGATTTAATTTTTTAATCAGACTAGCAAATTAATCTAGATTTCTCTGTCAGGAAACCATCTGCATGGTCCCAAATGACAGATTTTTTTTTCTGAAGACAGCAAGTACCGTTTCTCTAGGATTTCTACGGTGATGTCATTCTAATCCACAATGATACTATATCTATTTAAGAAACTACTGCTAGCTTGTTTTTAAAAAGTATTCTTTAGAAAGCAGCTGGAATTATGATATGGGAAGTGAGAAATCTGCAAGCTGAAAAAAATTGGCTGTTAGAAGGTTAGAGTTTATAAAAGAATATTCAGCATACCAAATATGAACTCCTAAAGCTCTTTAACTCCTGAAAAACCAGTATCATTTAGGTTGACAACAAAATGAATGCTGCCTAGACGAATTTGATTTATGATTCTAGTCTCTAGAGACTTACACTGTTAAATCAGGAAGAGGTGACTTGTTCTCTCTGCATGCTGAGAAGGGAATGGGCAAGTTGTGGGCAGTGCGAAATAGCCATATTAGTGTTTTGTTGAAATCAGATCAATGACACTTCAGGCTTCCCAGTTTCTGAAGGGGGTTGTCTTTGCAGATGCCAAATATATTCTGGATGAACTGTGTAAAGTGACAATTTTTATAAACTGTCTTTTTGTTGTATTTGAAAAGATTTGCTTTATTGCTTTGGGAGCTTGCTTTATCCTATGATATTTGGACATATCCACATACAAATTTCTATCTAAACGGATTCTTGTCCTAATCTGTATAAAGGACATTTAAGGCAAAAGGATTAGTTTTGATTCAAATTTTCTTGTGAAAGACCAGACTGTTAAAGTATCGGGGCATCCAGGATTGTTTCTGTTCCTAGGATGCAAATGTGATATCCTTTTTCTTTGGACTTCTTCCTGAACTGATGATGGCCAGAACCAATTGCAAGTGGATTCTTTTAGCTCAGGTTTAAACTGTCTGGCTCTCATGATGAATAAACAAAAAATCATTCTGACAGGTACATTAGCAGACCAGCTCACAGCATGGATTTATGCTTTCTGTACTTCAGAGTATAAAATTAAGGCGCGACTGTGAAAGTGTCTTTAGACTCTACCTTCTTGCCAATTCAAAATGTGGGGTATATTAATCATGTGGCCCCCATGAGCTGTAAAGGAACAGCTAAATATGAACCTGCATGCCATATTGCCTCCTGCAAAGCCATAATTCCCTACCTTAGTTGGTGTTTTATTGTAGGGCATGAGCCAAGGTTGAAGTATGTTAGTGCTAGGAGACCTTTCTCCAAAGGTAGAGCAGGAGAAAAGGTAGCAGAGCTGAGGAACTGAAACTCTTGCTTGTCCTAGATGTCTTGGAGGTCTGCAAGGAAGAATGCTGTCAAACCAGTCTGTGTAGAGTCATTCAATCACAACTGAGTCAGTGACAATTCAACGTCTCAACAGGGGGACTGTCCTTCTTTGAAAGGTTTTACTTTGTGTCTGTATATCCAGTACTTGTCCTCAGTAGGTAACATGCTTAAACAGTTCAAATAAGCATGTTGAAATATCACAGTAACACCAGCAAAAACAAATTCCCTTCTCCATGGCTTTTTGCCATATCAGCTGAGTACACTGAATTGTGCCAGCTTTGGTGTTTTTTCTTCCTGCTCATCCTCTGAGTCAGTGGCAGACAGGTCTGGCCAGCACTGGGGTGTGCAGCTGCAGTGGGGGGGGACGAGCCCCTGAAATGCTCCCCCAGGTCCTACTGAGGAATCCAAGAAAGGTCAGTAGCAGCCTTCTATTTAATGCAGCAGTAAATGTTAGAGATGTGTAAGTCAGCTCGGGGGGCGGTGTGTGTGTGTGTGTTATGATTTGAGGCTTTAGAAGAGATTTTCCCTTTCTGTGTGTTAGCCTATCCTTTTTGCATGTGGATGAAGTACTCTAGTAATCTTTCAGGATAAACTGTCCTGCACAGCTTTAGCCATGTAGGAAATTTCTTGAACATTACTGGGATTTAATCATTTCTTATGGTTGGTCTGTTTTCTTTTCAATGGATGATAATCCCATACTCCTCTTATGTGGATAATGCAATTAAACACTTTAAAATTGAAACCACAACTGACCAAAACTGAGCAGAGTGGAGGCAACTGTGCTAGAGAGCAATGATCAGAGAATGCACATCCAAAATGGAGGTGGGGAATATGAGTACCAAATTTTTTTCCTATAGTTAAGAAGACTCGTCTTCTCACCCCAGAGCATCTACCCCATTCAGACAGCCTGGTTAAAGGGAGAAAGTCTTTATATAGTTGGCCTATGAACTGTTTGTTTGTAAGGCCTGCAGTGATTTGCCGTGTTCAGTCCTAGAACTAACTGGAAAACAAACTGGAGGATTCTCAAGTGTCTTGTGAATTCTGCTTGGCTGTTGCTTGTAAATTTTTTCTCCCAGGCATTTTGGCCATATCTGTAACAGTCGCGGCTACAGAATTCCTAAATCTCAGTTGTGTGTGACTGTATAGTGTACGTATGCAAGTTCATTACCACTTATTTCCATGAATTTTTCTATAACTACCTGTTAGAGTACTGAGAGAGGATATAAGGGTTATTGCTGTGCATTGTTTATTGTTTCAGAAGCCTGATTTAAGAACCATGACATTGCTATTTGGGCAGCTCCTAATATATACTAATTGCTATTGGTTATTGCAGGAAGGGATTCCATCACTGCAATGTAATGAAGTGTAAAGCTGCAGGGAAGAATTTTAAAATAAGGTGGGCCATTGTCGTGGTGATACAACAGATGTTTTTTGGAATTAATGTAATTGTTCCAAGTTGATTTTTCTGCTATCATTCTAGATGTTGCTACCATTTTAAATTTAAAAACTGAAGAGCAAGAGCTGCTGCCATAATATATTTCTGATGCATGAGTCTTAAGTCACTAGGTCATGTACTGTTCTGAATTTCTGCTTTGATAACTTTCATTGAGGCATTCATCCTGCACAGGACCACTCTTCTCAGCCTGTTTGATCTGTTGCTTTGCCTGGATTATAATCTGAGATGATAGGAACTGCGCTAAGGGCAAGGACCCAGCAAAGGCCTGCTTAGGCTTGTCCCAGACAATGTTGGACCAGATGCTTAAGAAAAGTTTGTAAAAATTGCACCTGTAGAATGGTAATAAACTTGTTTCATACACATACCATTTTTTCTGAAGTAAAATAGGACAAAAAGCATATCATAGAAGTCTAAAAAAGGACACATTGATCTAGATAATTCTTGTTAGATAAAATCATGTTATGGTAATTTCTCAGCCAGTTAAAACTGAGGGTCACTGTCCCCAGAAGCAAAGGTGCCTTGCAGGGTTTTAAGGAACTTAACAAACAGAAGGAAGAGCCCTTTAAAAAAGACACAAGGAGCTAGTGAGTCTGAACAGTTGTGTTGCAATCTTACTGATATCACAGTACTTCACAAATGAGAAACTAAGACATCTGAAGAGGAGGAACTAACATTTTGAGTATATATTTACCCTCACATACTTCTCTGGGTGTCAGGTGCTTTTATAGAACTTAAGTACAGATATGGAACTGGGTAGCAGAAGGCAGTTCAAGTCCCTCAGTCCATAATTTATATAAGTATATATTATGCAGAACTTCAGATCTGATTTTCCTTAAGAACAAAAGTGCTTTCATCTCAGGGATGTAAAAAGGCAGGGAAATATGCCTGAGTCTCTTCCAAGCTGTGCTTAAAGCTAGTTCAGATTGCTAGGCTGAAGTTAAGTGGAATAGGTGGCAAGTAGGATTTGCGAAACAAGATCGGTCTTTGTAAGGTGCTATGAAGCATAGAGAATTTGGCATACATTCTCTGAGCTGACATCTGCCTTCATCCCATCTCCCTGACTACCTAAATTTAGACTCTGAATGCATACTTGGAAGCAGAAATAGTTAAGTTTTTTCACGTTATTTGCATGTGAGGTCTTACTGATTTTGTCACTGTACCATTAAATACCTGAAAGAAAGGTCTTTAGCTCAAATTCTCTATTTAAACAATTGATCTGATTCTTTAATGGTTAAAGAAAAATGTCATGTATGTAATGAACAATAAGCTTAGCAGGAATATTTAGAAAATGTTGAATTATTGACTACACAGAGGATTTTGAAGGTTGATAATATATGTGAAAGCTTTGATAAATCAGCACAAGCTGATGAACAGAGTTCTTCAGACTTGTGCCCTTATAGGAAAATGGCCATCCTTCAGGAGCAAAAAAAAATAAAAAAATTGCAGAACCCATTTTCAATATGTACCCCTCTTCCACTGTATTTCCAAAGAGACTGGAAATGGAAAGGAGTCCAGCTGCCTGGATCCACTGAGAAAGGAAGCTCAGAGGTATGCAGGGAGGTGAAAATGTTTGCAGTTTCCAGGAACCACCAGTACAAGACAAATATTTGCTTAGCAGGGGAACTAAGCATCATATGTAAGTGAAGGAACTAGATGGAAGATGCACATGTATGAGAAGTGACTGAATAGCAGTGTAGCATGGGCATAGAAAATGCTCAGCAAATACACGAAAGAATAAATATAGAAAGGAGATGTGATTAATGTACTGGAAACTAGCTGCAGATGATGTGATCTGCTCTGGACACTCTGTTCTCTGCTCTTGTATCATCCCCATGGTATCTAGGCACTTAACTGGCAGATGAGTCACCGTGTCTTTGTGCTGCAGCTTGTTTCTCCATTAAATAA
Organism: Anseranas semipalmata; assembly: GCA_013399115.1. Taxonomy (NCBI): domain Eukaryota; kingdom Metazoa; phylum Chordata; class Aves; order Anseriformes; family Anseranatidae; genus Anseranas; species Anseranas semipalmata. Next base: position 202,064 of record VXAA01006451.1, read on the forward strand.
AGGTATTTTTTCCATTCCTGGAATGATGCTAAAAAGATCGATCTGTAAAGTGCTTTGAAGATATACCAATATTCATAGACTTTCTAAACCATAGGTATTAATTGTGGAGCTGCAGATAAATATATTTTATAGCAACAAAAATAACTGCAGTAATTCTAGTCATTTTTTACATTCCTGATAAATAAGATGATGAAAAGGCTGGTTGAATTGGTTGGGGTAGCATAATATCACTGAATACATTTACACTTACTCCACAATGGGGCTCAAGAAAATCGCTGGTTGTTAATAAAATTGCTTTGTTTCCAGGCTAGCTCTCTGTGTCAAAGCTAATCTGTTTCTTTAGCTGGTTATGGGACGTTACACTTCAACCTTAAGAACTTTGTGTGAGTGGTGAACTAGTATGGTGAAATGATTCTAAATGAAATCTGACCTGATGGCATGCAAACACAATATAGCTTCTTTTGGCATGTTATATAGAATAGTTCAGTTGGAAGGGACCTTCAAAGATAGAGTCCAGCTGCCTGACCACTTCAGGGCTAACCAGATGTTCAAGCATATTAATGAGGGCAATGTCCAAATGCCTCCTAAACACTGACAGGCCTGGGGCATCAACCACCTCTCTAGGAAGCCTGTTCCAGGGCCTGACCACCCTCATGGTGAAGAAATTTTTCCTGATGTCCAGTCTGAACCTCCCCTGGCACAGCTTTGTGCCGTTCCCTCGCATCCTGTCATGGGTGACCAGGGAGCAGAGACCGGCACC
>VXAA01006451.1:203105-306435 GCA_013399115.1 Anseranas semipalmata
TCTTTTGACCAGCTGGCTGTGCTGTGTTTAATGCACCCCCAAATGCAGTTTGCCCTCTTGGCTGCCAGGGCACGCTGCTGCCTCATGCTGAGCCTCCTGCTGACCAGCACCCCCGGGTCCTTTTCTGCTGAGCTGCTCTCCAGCCCCTTGTCTCCCAGTCTGTGGCTGGCATTACTCTGTCCCAGGTGCAGCTCCCAGCACTTGTTGATCTTCACTGGGCAATCAGCAACAGTATGCTCCAATCTATCTGGAGCCCTCTGCAAGGCCTCTTGTCCCTTGAGAGTTAAGAGCACCTCCCAGTTTAGTGTCACCAGCAAACTTGCTCAGGATGCATTCAACTCCTGCATCCAGATCATTGATAATGTTGATCAGGAGTGGCCCTTGAACTGAGCCCTGGGCAACACCACTAGTGACTGGCCACCAGCCAGTGGTAGCCCCAATCACTATCACTCTTCAAGCTCTGCCATTGAGCCAGTTCATCATCTAGTGTAGTGTGGACCAGAAGAATTATGTCTACTGCCTTCCCTTTATCTACCAAGTGGGTGACCTTATCACAGGAGATGAAATTACTAAGGCAGGACTTTCCCTTGATGAACCCATGTTGACTATGCCTGATAATACCTACTTTCCGTTCTAGTCTACAAATGCTACATCATTGTTTTAAGCTCTACTTTAGCTGTGTAAGCAAAAGAGCAACTGTTCTCCTGACGATTCCATAACCATTATAATGAAAATTGTAATCTTAAAGTAATTTGGGATTTAAATGAACTCACATTGTCCAAAAGTCATTATTTACAGCTAGTGGGTTCCCTTCCTTGCTGAACACACTTAGAAAACAAAGTTGATGATATCTGACCATCTGCAGATATTGTGCACAAAACCAAAGCCTCAGGAAAGCTTAGTTACAATTGCTTGAAAACATGCCATAAGAACCATTACTTATAAAGAACTTTGGTATTTGCAGCATGAGTGGTTATTATAGCTCTTAAAGCTTATAATAATTAGTGAAGCTCTTCACTTTGGTATTAATTAGTGCTATTAATGATTCTAGATGTCTAATAGAAATGTATGATGGAATAGTTACTATCCCACCACCTAAAAGGAGATATGTGGTCCTTGCTGTACTTGACATTTAGTGGACCTTATTTCTATGTACTGACTTGATTTATGCTAGTGGAACACTGAAGAGTGACTTGAAATGAAACATTTTACAGTATGTTTTAGGTCGCTTGCATTGTGTTATGCCATTGTAAATGGGCCTTCATAAAGCATAGGTCAAGAAAGCAATTTTTCAGAAGCTCAGATGATGTCATCTCTTCCTGGAAGGAAAGTAGCACAGTTCAGGTTTCTGTCGGAAAGACTTCTCCACAGAATTTGGCCAAAGGTAGTATCAGATTTCATGGTAACAAAAAAATCTCAGCTTTATTGTCATTTTGATGCTCTCATTAGGGTGGAAGGCAGGGTGTGTCAATAATATATCCACTAAATCCAGAGGGATTCTAATAGCTACAGTTCTTGTCAGCTTCACCTGTACTTGTTTTTAACCTGTGCAAGGTGAATATACTATGAACTTATTCTGGTAAAACAGAAGACTTTTTGTTAAAAAGTTGGGAGACAAGTTTAAAAAAAGTGAATTGCAAAGTTTATTTTAAACTATCTTTAATGGAGATCTATAGCTGACCTTGTACCTGGTTTCCATTCAAAACAAATGCAACATCGAAGTAACCAAATAGAACTTCATGGGGAAACACTCTTCCCTTTTACCTTAGGAAGGCTATTGCATTGTGGCTTTCTCTTTTAGAGACTGAAAATATGATGAGTACAGACAAAAACAAACAAACAAACAAAACCCCATACCCTTTAACCTCTTTAACCTCATAAAACAAAAGACTCTTCTAGTCTTGCTTCCCATTCTGCTTGGAAGTCACAAGTTACATGCTTACCAGTTTCTCCTTTCCCAGATAGCATGACATGGTATTCTTAATTCTTTCAACTGAAATTGAATTAATTTTTAAATTCCTTCTTAATGTTGTACCATATTGTAATCACCTGTAAGAAAAGTAGCAGCTACATGACAGTGCTGATAGTGCTATTTCTAATATTGCTGCCTTCTATCAGACACCAAGTGACAGTAATAAAGTCAGATTTAGGTGCAGATCACTTAGTGCAAATTACTTTGCACCACTGTCTCTCTTGCTGTTCACATGAGGAATGTCCAGGGTTGCCAGCACTAAGTTTCAGCTCCTGATTGTTCTTCCTTCCTGGAAGTGTAGGAATGGGCTGGGATGGTGGTCTGCATGGGCTCCATGTGCTTCTAGGTGGGTCTGAGGTCTGTGCACCAAACCCAGAACTCTTAAAATTGTGAGCTAGAAATGAGGTGGAGAATGGGAGATTTGACTTTTTCCTTTGTCTTTCCTGAAAAATGGCCTAAAACTGGAATGGCAGCCTCAGCTACACAAATTGCTCAAGAATCTCAAAGAAGACTTGCTTATTTCAACTTCTCTGATCTCCCCTGTGCTTTTGTTTAGCTACTAGCATTAAAAATAAAAATAAAAATTTGGAATAGCCTTCAAGTCTGTTGGAGAAAGGTATGATAAATATATTTAATTTTACTATCCCCTTCTGAAATGAGAAAGGGATAATGAATTTTTCTAGTGCCTACAGAGAAGCATTAAAAAAAAAAAAAAACCTTTAGCTATTAGGATGTGACATTTCTAAAGCACTTGAAGTTCAGATATCCAGGCACTGAGGTGGATTATTAGGCAGCTGCTGCTTAAAATTTCTTGAGTGGTGCTAATGCAAAAATGTCTTGTTGAAAGAACTGTTCTAATGCTAAGTCTTGTAAGCTTCTTCAGAAATCTTACTACTTAGCTTTTCTGTTTCCTGAAGACTTTAAAAGGTAGTCTGAGCATTAATTCTTAACTCTAAACTGATTTGTATTTCAGATGGGTTCTCATCATTTTAGTATAGAGCCTTTCTCATATTGCTTCTCTTTAAATTTCTTGTAATTAGATTAAACTGTAACCCCCCTTAATTTTAGCATGCAAATTCCTCTTAAAGCAAAAGGACTAGTCAACTGAGTGCTCAGGCTCTATGAAGCAAACAAAGTTTCTTCCACAAATTTCACGCGACAGTAGATTTTGTGTGACTACAGTTCACACCTGGCTTGCAGAAGTATGATCAGCTACCAAAAGTTTCTGTTATCATGCTTTTTAAAAACTGATATCATATAGCTAGCTATGTCCTGTAAAATAATTCAGTTCTACTCTTGTTAAGCTAACGTTTTCTTGCTTGGACAGACTTCTGCTCCAAACTCCAGCATGTTTAGCCTGTGCAGTGTTCCATAAAACATTGCTATGGAAATGTTATTGTTGCTCAGGTGTCCTTCTCTTAGCGTTACAATTTCTAATACTCTTTCAACAGAAAATTTAGGGTTCAGAAAATTTTGCAAGTTGTAAGAATCCACTTTTCTGTGACTACTGGAGTCACTGAAGCTAATTCTGTTCATGTCAAGTTAACAAGTTCAGCTCTGAGAAGCCTAATTCAATATCTCATTCTCTGCTCTAAATAGGGTACTTTTAAAGCAAAATCACTCTAAATTCCATTGTAAACCCTTTGAAGATAGGACTTCCCTTCTACATCTTGTCTTCTACAGAGATGTTTTCTATCTACAGAGATGTCTGTCTTCTGAAAAATATAACCTCTGGATCACTGCACTTGACTCTAAAACTGTCTTTGCACTGGATTGTTTTTGCCTTTGTTTAATTAGCGTGAAATTTCAAGTTCCATTTATCCTAAAATCTCACTGGGAAAAAAAACACTGAGCATTGATATGGTCTTTAGTGTGTGTTGCACTTACCTGTGACCTTTTTCATATAATTGCGTATTTTTCATTTTTCTTCTTGTGTATGTGCTTACAGTAGCTCTAGTATTCATATTCAATATTCTAATATTCTAAATATTCAATCAGATCATGTCATATTGTTAATTCATATAAAAAAGTATCTTAATGATTACTAAGCAACATGTCTTTCTACATCATTACATACCAGATATAGATCGTAGTCAGACTGTATCTGAAAGTACACAATACAGACACGACAGACTCAACTTTTGCTATTTGTCTTTTAGTTGTCTATTAGGGCTACTCTTTTGTCAAAGAAAAATGAGGTTTTCCTGATATTAACAGGAGATGTGCATGTTATAAGGTGCACACTATTGCTTGATTTGTATATTGAATAAAATACCTAATTTTATTGTGTAGATAGTGCCCCCCTTATGTACACATACAGTAATATATGGTAATAGGTCACTTGGTCTTGGTGTTACACGCTACATATAAACTACAAGAGTATAGATAGTGCTGCCTAAGTTTTGTAGGGATTGTACAGAAATGTAATAACCATGTTAACCATGTTAAGTATAGCGATGCTGGGTGTTTCTTTAAGTTACACTTTTCTCATATTGCAGAATACAGCTCAAAGCTGTTCAAACACTGATACAGTTTAGGGAATAATGGTATTAGTTTGCTAGGAGATAACACTCGATCTCATTTTGTTTAAATGAATCATCTTTCTTCTCTATTACTACTTTACTATACAGCAATCACCCCTATAATAAGAGCCATTTTAGTCCATAAGTTAAGAATTAAAGCAGTTTGACTATTTCAATTCAAAGCCATTTAATTTTAGTGTTCAAGAAAGTGAATCAATATCTTCATAAAGTCTCCACACCTTGCCTACTAGTGTAATTCAAATTGTTACACCAGTTTATTAAATACTGTATAGCGTCCTACCTAATTTTTACAAACTTACTGTGCATAGTTTCACTGAAATTCAGCAAATTTAAGTTAAAATTTTTTTTTTTTTACTTTAGAAAAGTAAACCATAAGCAGTAAATACTCGTTCTGAAATACGGTATAAAGCCTGTATTGAAGTAAGTAGCATAGTGCTCACACCTAGGAAAGTTGTTCCTTTCCATAATATATAATGTTGGACATGCATGGTTAACAAGGATAAATGTGTTAAAGCTTAGCACAGAGTTAGTCTCGCATCATATGATTACAGGAGCTATCTTTTTTCCTATATGAGCTGGACACTCCAGAATTATTTCTTATGCTTCTGAAATACCTGGTTGTGAACATTGTTGCACACAATACTTGGCATATTTCTGTTATGACCTGAAACATCTCTCCCTTCTTTTCTATGACTTGTGATCTCTTGATAAACTGGCTGAATTGCCTTCCTCGCTTCTAACTGAGGCTTAAGGAATGGAGTATGTTGCATTTAAGGGGAGGAAGAGTTAGGATTGTAAATCACTGCTAATAAAATGCTTTGCTGGCCAACAGGAGCAATACTGCAAGTAATATATTCTACACAGCTTGTTCAGAGTTGTATAGTAAGAGCAGTGTGCATTGCAAACAGACGTATTTGTGTCCACACTCATTCTATATCACAGAATCACAGAATTGTAGGGGTTGGAAGGGACTTCCTATCATCAATAGCTTGCCTGAAAAGTGATTTAAAGGATTCATAGCCTATAAATTTGCCAGAGGTTTGTTATACTTAGTAGAAAGGAAGAGATTTCCTTCTTGGGTCACTGTTTCTGTATAATTGCTATGTGCAAGTATTTGAAACCCCTTATCTATTAACTTAGAAAAATATTTGAATGAATTAGAGCTTTTAAATGATGGTTGGTATGTCAACAGCAGAGGTGTGAAGCTACTACATTAAGTAGACAGGAGGTGGACTTTCTTTATTTTTCTTTTGCTCTTTTGTTACCTTGTGATATATCTTTGAGTGTATAAATAAGAAAAAAGTACTGTACATGAGGAGAGTACCTCTTGAGATGGCATTATAATTGCCTTCCACTTGAACCTGGCTTTTCATTCTAAACTCGCACAGAGTTCTTGCAATAAATGAGGACTGTGGCACATCATACATCTAGGAATGATCCCTGTAATTTTTTTTACTGAAGTGAACGTAAAAACTTATGTATTGAAAAAAATACTTTCTAATTTCAGACCAAATGCTGAATGGGCAAGGGAGGCTGAAAAAAACTCCTTTCTCCTAGAGATGGTGGCCAGGCATTACTGGAAGAGCATAACCTCAGAATTACATTGAGAAACCTGTTACTTGCAAGGTGATACAGGCACCTTCAAACAGCTGTGTTCGCCAGCTAGCAGTGTTAGAAATGCCTATCCCTAAATGAAATGCAGTTTGTTTAAAAGAAAAAAATATATAANCCTAATTCATATTTGTGGAGTAATGAACTTTTACAGAAGTAGGTAGGCAGACACCAGTGAATATCCAGGTATAATATTGCCCTCATTGGAATGAATTGTTACTACATTTTAATTTTGTGTGACTCATTGAAGTTGATGAAGTATTCTGATACTTCTGATTCTTTAAAGTCTATTTTTTTTTTCCTAGAAAAAAAATTACAAGATTCTTCAGATTTGAGTGTCTGATAGCTGCTTCAGGCATGCTTTTGAAAGCATGTTGAAGGTTTTTTAGCTGGGAAGAAGTCTATCAACATAACGCATTTAAGATTATCTCATTTCCATTGCAGCAACCTTTTCCCCCCACTGCTTTAGTGCATGTGCATAGAATATTGCGTCATTCACAACACTTCAGTTTTTAATTTTTGATTCCCTATCCCTTATTTTTTAATTTGGTATAACACTGTGGTTTCAGAAAGTTGGCTTTTCACATTCTTATCAAAAGGCTTTTGCCATGATATCTGACTTTTTTACTAGCCATATTTAACTTCTTTTACTTGACAGGGGGGTCCAATGTGGAACGATCTTGTGCTTGGGGGAAAAGAAAAAAGGCATGAGAAGTTCAGTAGTTAATTTATGAAGCCATTGAATAATTCATTGCAGGTAACTTAAATGGGAGTTTAAAGGACTGTTAATGAGTAGTTCAATCCCAAGACTTCTGCTACTTGTATCCAATATAAAAAGTACAAGTAGGAAAATCTCAGTAAGGAGTCATGTTTTATCTGTAAAATCTTATTGCAAAATGATTTTTTTCTTATCTTTTTATATTCTTCACGCATTTCTAACTGTACTAGCTCTTTAAGAATCGCTACTGCTTTCACCATCTCACATGGCTATGTAGCTGAAAAAGACATTTAACTGAAGGATGTTCATAGTATTTAATTGGAAAAAGTAGTATATTAATGTCTCTTCCATGCTCTTGCTGTTTTTCCTTAAATAAGCTATTTTAATATAGTATGAGTGAAAACATCCTTCTGTGGAAGATATAGGATTTTTATTTTGCAGAGATTAGAGAGAAGCACCTAATATACCTTAGTAAAATTATTCTTAAACTGCAGACTTTCCCTACTAAAGGTATGAGTGCAATATGCCCCTTGGGTATGAAGAACTCAGGGGTTCAAGGCAATTGTCCTTCCTCCCTGGTACTGCTTCCAGCTCCAAGTAGGGAATAAAAGGAAAATGATACTTGCATATCCCAGGACTGCCTGAATGAAGAAAAGCAGTCCTTCAACATCCTCAGTAGAGCTGGTGGGGCAGATGAAGCTTCAATGAGATAGAATTGGGCAGGGAGATTTAGCAAATAATGAAGTTGTGATTTTAGTTAACTGGAAACGTGACAAGCTTTAAAATGCAACTTCCAAAAGCTCAGGGAGAACGCTCAGGGTAATAGTTTAAAAAAAAAAAAAAATCTGGCAAAGGAAACAGAAGTGTTCATCTGTATCTCTGCCTCATAGCCTACAACTTATGCATTTTGCTAATCTTAGCCTCCTGCTGAAGGAGCTTGTGTTATTGATTTCCCAGGGCAGAGTGCCCTAGTAACCAATAAAACTTTTCTTTAAAGTTAAATCTCTCACAGATATTGTAACACCATAGAATCACAGAATATTTCAGGGTGAAAGGGACCTCAGGAAGTCCCTAGTCCGAACTCCTGTTCAAAACAAGGTCAGCTATCAGGCCATAATTATTTGGGGTTTTATCCTGTCAGATCTTGAGAGCCTGTAAGAAGATTCCACAATCTAGATTTCGCATGAATAATATTTATTGTGCCAGAGAGTGAAACTTGAGTGACTTACCCACAGGTGAATGGCTTAATTGTTTGGCTAAAAAGTTGTTCTAATGCTGGATAATACAGGCACTTGCTGTATAAAGCAAAATAGTTCTGGCCAGAGGGCCTAAAAGCATTTGTCTGCAGGAGAAAGATGTAAATTCAGATTGTGGTCCTAAATGAGTAGGCCATCATAAATAAGAGTGCCAGATGGAGGGGTGCTTCCTCCAGCATTTTCAGTGTTTTTTCAGCAACCACTGCTGCCTCCTCTGCTCTTGAAAGTGCTCACAGGTGTCAGTCTAAGTGTGACACTACACTTACCACACTTTGCCATTGTGGCCCTGGGAAAAAGAAAATAAGGTTGCAAATGCTGTTGCGAAATTAATCTCAGGCAAATGTGAACTGTATCAGGCAGGAGGTGGACTGAAAATAAACAATAGTAGGCAGGAGAAGTGGATGTAGGGCGTTTTGCAAAGGTAAGCTGCCTCCAGGAGATCTCTGCCTGCTGGAGGGCAGGAACAGGCACGTATGTGGTGGCAGTACACAGCTGTAGCAGTAGGCAGGCTCGCGGCCGGTGGCTTCATGCTGTGACTTCTGGATGATGCCTGCAGGGTTGACTTGCACTTGTGCTCTTTGCACTGAAGGCCACCCCATTCAGGGAACAGTCGCCTACAACCATGAGCCCAGCCTGGCTTGCTGCTGTCACCTTCCTATTGCTTGACAGCTCCCGGGGCTATCCGGTGCTCACATGCTTGCCGAGGACCTTGCTCTGGTTCTTTGAAATATGCTGTATTGATCGAGTAACTGAGGTTTAGGCTGTAAATGCAGCATACTCACTAAGGAAGGGGGAGGAGACTGTTATGTATATGAGCTTTGTCTCAGTTAATTATTCAGCTCAGTTATCAGAGATGGCTTGCTTGCTTGATTTGACTTTTGCTTTTTGTTTTCAAGTGGGTTTCCATGACAAGCAAATGCTTCTTCCAGATTATTTAACCTCCTGCAGAGCTGCATTTCATCTCTCTTGCTGCTCACACCCTTATAACATTTAAAAGGCTAAAGATTTCTCCCTAATAGTTACTGGCATTACTGTTTGAATTTACTAGTGATAAAACTAAACTTGTCAAAAAACCACCTTTGACAAATCGTTGTTCTCTGTTCACAACTGAAGGCCATCGTGATCTTTGCATATGCCAAACACCTTTCCTCATGTTCTTATAAAAATATTTTTTGTGTAAAGTGAAAAGTAAATGAAATAAGAATTGTTGAACCCAGGTAGATTAATTTCCTCTAGTTTAATATCCCCTCTCTCTGATTTTGGAAGTAAAGGATGAATCAAATCCTGCTTGCTAGTGGTCTGGTACATAGGTCATGATACTGCTCAGTCATAATAGATCAGGGGTTCAGAGCTTAAAACTGACTTTTTTTTTTTTTGCTTCTGATGCAGGTTTGCTCTACAGGGTTTGCTTGCTCTAGACAAGTCAACAAACACTTTCCTCCTACTGCTGTAGGTGCCTGTGCAATTTTGGAACATTTCTCTGTGTAGTGGCTGATTTGGCCTGTACAGTCTTTGTGCGTGAGGCTTCATTGGGTGGGAATATTAGCACTGCTATACAGCCCTTGGATCTGTGCCTAGCTGGTTCTGTAGGAAAGCTGAGAACCAAGGTAGCTGCACATGTAAAATCTGACTGCTATCAAATGATATGCATATAATTTTTTTGAATCCTCTCACCTGTGATGCTCTGTGCTGAGCTTGAGGTGGTTCTGGGAGAAGATGCTGTGCTTGGCTCAGACAAGTGTCCTCCAGCAGATGCCTTTCCCTGCTGCAGGGTATATTGCTTCTGTTTTTTCAGCAGTAAAGGGGAAGGGGAATTTTGCTCTATTTTACAAAGGTTGTGTTCCCTATTCAAGGTCATGTATGAGTCATCTATGGGCAGATGTGGTTCTCTCTGTACAGACTGCAGGGAATAGGGCAGAGGAGAGGGAAGTTATAAGGGGATTGGCTAGGCTCTAGCAGACCACTTGAGTCTTACTGAATACTTGGCCAGTGTCATCAGTGTAGTAGAGGTGACTTAATGTGTTATCTTTGCCTGTGTTTTACCCTTACATGATAGCTGTTGCAAATCATCACAAAACAATTTATGGCCATCTACCAGAAAACAAGTTCAGCTGGAGTTGGCAATAAAATAGCATGGGCAATGGCAGCTGACAGATGAAGCAGAATGAATGGTTTGGTTATTCATAAGGCAAGTGACCCCTGAAAGACATCAGTAAAAAGCAGTAGAAGATAAACTCTAAGCAAATAATGTGAGGCTTCAGGCAATTCAACTACAACGGGTCAACCAGCAGTCAGAACATGCCTGTTTATGTGCTCTTGAATGCGTTTTGACATGGGGCTGAGGGGCATCATCCTGCAGAGACCTGTTCTCCACTGTTGAGGGTAGCATATCTTGTGAAACTTTAGAGAACAGAGTAAGTGGAAGACTTCTCCACCGTCCATCAGTTCAGCTGTGCCACAAGTGAACAGTGAGGGGAAGGAGGACCCAGTATGACCAACGTTGTTTGCACCCTACCAGTTTTTCTTGGCTCTCCTTGGCTCTCCCTGGCACACCAACCCCCCTTAGTGCTCCAAACAACCCGTGTGTAAATGAACCCCTTTATGGAGAGAGAAATGTTTGAAAGAACCTTGTTTGGCCAAGCTGGAGCTAGTCCTTGTCTAGCTTTTAATTCTTGAGCTGGATGCTTCACTATCTTCAAAGCAGTGAAAAGTACAGAAGAGAATATTTTGTAACACTTCCTCAGAAATAATATACTATTTGAAACGCCTTCACTTGCACCTGGAGAAAACAGGTATTTCAATGAAAGTTGAATGAAAAAAGTAGCATGTGGCTTGTTCTGCTCTAGGTGGCTTGTGCATTTCTATCCTAATGCTTACCATCTTAAACATATGGGTGTTAATTGTGTACTGTGTTGCTTTCATTTGCTGTTTTTTGTTTGGAAGAGCTGTCTGCATTTCAATTGATAGGTTTAAAGCAGTACTATTTTTGTACGGTGTTTTGTAAAGTGCTGTACAAATGTCATAGAGAAAGATGTCCCAGTTTTAAGGAGCCTTTGTAACTTTAAGAGAACTAACTAATAACTTTTATGCCAAGTCACTGTTGTAGCCTCCATTTATGAGCAAGTCTCAGAAATAGATGCCATGTGCTCATACACCAAATTGCGGCTTTATTCCCCAGAATTTTTGTACTTACATTTTTAGTTTATGTAGGTCTCTGCCTGTTAAGGTTTTTCAGAAAGGCTGAAAAATGTGAATTTAATGTAACCAATTCAGATAGTTACCTGAGGCTGCTAAGACAATATCTCCCAGGGAATGTGAACTTCTTATTCATCTATGAACTGTTGCAGATAAAACTGACAAAATTGCTAAAAAATAAGCATTTCTTGTTCTAGGATGCATCTAATGGAAAGTATTTCAGCTCTAAACTTACAAACCAAATCAAAATAAATAATTGTATAGGTATTTACTAGTTTGAGGTAAGATGTGGGGGTCTGTGGATTCGCCTTATTTTCCATATTAAAGCTAATATAGGCATCGATATCAGAATGCACAATTCAAAATTAAATCTTATATTAAGGGAAAGTGGTCTATAGCTCTAACAGCATGTAGCACTATTCAAAACTAGGCAAAAGAAAGACAGGAAAGATAGCAATTTACAGGCATCTTGGCAGCCCACCTTGTTGGCATTTGTGAGAATTTTCTTTTTGCTCTTCAGCAAGAATGAGGCAAGGGAAATACGAGTTTATGGGCATATCCAAGTCTCTTCTAGGAGGAACTCAAAGGACATATTTGAGCACGATCTGAACATCTGTATGCATATTTATTAGCAGCGTCTTACTCTCTTAAATCCCAGCTAGGCTTGCCTTTGTAACTAACAGTATCAGGAATCTTCCCTTTCCCCACCAAAACTCTTGGCAAAGTGGCTCCAGCTTGTCAATAATGAATAGTCACTTGTCCAGGCTTCCTGAAAGTGTTTTTTCTGTATCAGGACTTCAGTAGTGTTTGCAAAAACGAGAAATAGCACAAGTCAGGAATCAACCTTTTGTCTATAGTTTCAAATTGAGGTTGTGGTCTTAGTTATGCTGGTGTAAGTCAAGTATAAGTAATGAAGTTTGCTTCCTTACATATTAGTGTGAAGCTTGGATTTTAACTCTTCCTGTTCCATCAGTACACATGATTATAGAAACATTGATTTCTTTTTCTCAGAAAGAACATGCATTAGTATTGGATATGTTTTCATGTTCCTACTCTTTTCTTCTACTTTATGCTACATGTAAAAACAGTATCTTTATTATTTAAAGAAATGGGGAAAACAAAATAGTATAAAAAATCCTGTATAATTCATTAAATATCTCTGGGGTCTTGTAACTGAATGAAGAAATCTTAGTATATGCTAAAGTAGTTTCACTGTACAAATGTGTTGATTAGTTTTCTATAAGATGACTTAAATTCATAAACAAGACCAGTCAGTGTAAAGAAATACTGTGTTCACTACTTGTCTCTGTTCATAAACACTTTAACTGCACTAACACAGCCCATAAAATGCAATATTCATTTAATTCAATGCAGTTATGTGTGCATAAATTTTAAATATAGCTGTTGTCATTTTAATTGAAAAGCTGAGAAAACTCAATTTAATGGTAGTTAAGTAAAAAAGGAAAATGTGTTCTCCATACTCATAAATCACCCCAGTGTTTGATTTACTTAAACACTGAGGCACTCAGTGCACTGGAGAAAATGACACTACATTGCTTTCATGAGTAGGCTTTCATTATGCAAATTAATAGTCAACTGTAAATGCCTTTGCAAAAAGATTGGTTTAGAAATTAAAAATCAAAAAAGTATTAGGTAGTGAAAATGTCCATCTCCTCTCCTACCTGTCAAGCTCCTATATATAAAACAAATTGTTCTGACACCCAGTGAAGAAAATTTTAAATTACCCAATCTAAAAGTAGAAGCATAACTTCCGTTTGGTCGCAAGTGATAACTTACTGAAATTAGTGAGCTATTAGTGCGTATCAATGTAGAAGAGAATTCCACAGCACTTGTTGACACTTCAGTACTGCCTATTAGAGAGCTTTTGCAGAATGATAGTCTTCTGCTTTAATAAAATACTTAACCTATTTAGTAAGCTAGGATCCAATCCAACAGCACTAGTTAGTCTGCAGACTAGTGGAGAAACTTATCAGTTTCACTGTGCTTTGGATGTTAGCTTTACCGCTTGAGGCTATGCATCTGTCAGCTTTGTTGGTGTACCTTATACATTATGTACCTAAATACGTGTCCTGTAGAAAGGCTTGGCTCAGCAAAGCTGTTCAGCTCATGCTTAAATTCACCTATGTGTTTTAGGGCCTTTGCTTTACATTAAAACCTTATCTTCATTCAGGGAACCTTTTCACTGAACAGTGAGTCAGCAGAAGAGGGGCTCCTGGGCTTGGCCGGCAGCAGCAGGCTCCCTGCTATTTGAAACAATCAGGTAGTGGAAAATTCATTAAAACAGGGATAATGCCTGCAATATGTGTTATATGCAAAAAGCAAGCAACCCACATGACTTAAATGATTTTCTTTCCAAACTGGTAGATACCATAATCTGCATGTTTCTCTGTGCGCATCTGATGTCAGTGCAGACAGGAACCAGAATTTTTCTTACTGGCTACAGGGACCTGTTATTTGTTTCTCAAGGACTATAAAATATGAGGACAAAACTGTGCTTAAAGTGGCTTTTATAGAAGTGTATTCTATAGTAGTAGAAGCTGTATTGGTTTAACTTAAATAAGTTTGCATTATATGATGGGAGGGGTTGCAAAATAATAAAAGCTAATTCATTGATCCTATGGTTTAGCTGTGTGCTGTTCACAAACACTGGTCGTACGATGATCCAATGCTTTCACAATTTCTTCATTCCCTTTTTCATGCTTGAAGCACCTCAGCTTAAAATGCCTGCAAGTAAAATTTCTAAGATGCTTCTTGTTAGTCTTGGCCAGACAGTCCTCAGTAACTTCAGAGTGGTCCTTCCAGAAATGAATAAGAGCTGATATTACAGCCCGTTTCAAAAGAGCTCTGATTATTTGTAGCAACTCTGACTTCGCAGCTACAGAGTGATACCTGTTTGCTAACAAATGCAGTTGACATTCACAGTATTAATTTCACGGGCAACTAGCAAAATACTCTTCAAGTAGAGTTGCACTAGGCTTCCAGAGTGGCGGCATCTCCTGCCTTCCTGATGCGCTGAGGAGAGCCGGCAGCACGCGTGTTTCCGGTGGTTCCACAGGAACCTTTAGGCTAGGCCCAGCGTCACCTGGAAGCTGCGTAACTGAGTTTTCTGCAACCTTGCTTGCCCGTACTTGTGCTATGAGGAGATGTGTAACCTTATGCACAATCTAGCTGTGTTTCACTTGAAGAGCAGGGAGGTACTTGAGCTGAAAATGAAACTTCACGGTGAAGACTCTTTGAGCCTTTTCCAGACTCCCTTATGCACAGATACTAGCCTGTGCAGAGGGCTAGGCTGTGGGTGGATGTTGTATTTATCCCTGTGGAGGAGCAGAGAAAGTGTAGCCCTCACACGTTGCGATCCCTACCCCTCTGCCTGAGGAATGAACTTCTGGGAGGGGTCAGGAATCTTGCTCCTCGTCCTGCCTTCCCACCATGTCCTGTGGGGTGCTGGGCAATAGGATCTGCTGAGGCAAAACCCCTCCGGTGTGTGTAGGTGTCTGCAAGGCCCAGGCAATGCCAGCCCACTGCCGGAGCAGTTCACTTCTGTGGTCTGGAGAACAGAAGAGAAATACTGTGAGAACAGAACCAATCTTTTTTCAAATTGTCCATTTAATTGAGATACATACTTTCCCTGGAAACTGCTATTAGTAGTAAGTATTTGGATCCCCTGTGATTAAGCAATCTTTTGTTCTTATCTGCTATGACAAGTATAAGATCTCCAGTGTAGTTCTTTTGGTACTTGTTGTCCTAGCTGGGAAAGCTTCCTGTAATAGACCAGAATGTGAGGACCAGAGAGGTCCCTGTTCAGAGGGAAACTGTGCTTTGTTGGTCTACATGTAAACACTTGATGGATAATTTGAGATCAAGACACTACAAGAACAAACTTAGTCTATGTGCAGGAATGTGCTCTGCTTTAGTAACGAGATCAAAGTGACCCAAAATCAGGATTTCCTGCCTCAGACAGCGAAGCCTGTAAAAATAAGTAAAAAGGCAGTACTTGGGTAAATATATTGCAGTTCTCTACTGTTTGCCAGGATACTACAGACATAAATGTAAATCTTTCCTATCAATTTGATATTGTATAGTGCTGAACAATAATGCCAGAAATGGTTTATAGTTTGTCCTATTTTGGTTAACACACCTGTTTTTATACAGTAAATTCTACAGCACATTATTACCTTTAAGGCAAGGTTGCAGATGCAAGACAATTGAAAATTTGTACTGCTGCTCAGGTTAAATATATTTAATTGTTGTTATCAGAGTTAAGAGGAGCAATCCTGTGATTAAATATTTACTATTTGAGCCATGGTGTTCTCTATTGTAGAAAGCATCCTTAAGTAATATATGATGAAAATGCTCAGAAAACATTCTTAAAACCCCAAAACAATTCTTTTCACTTAAATAGTTAAAAAGAAATCCTAAACTTAATTTTTAATATTGCAGTGCATTTTGAAAAGTGCTTTGTCCTAAGAAAGAGGATGAATTCAAAGGATATTCTAGAAGTGGATTTGTACTTTTTTTTAAAAAAAAAAAAATACCTAAGCAGCTGTCTTGCATGGCAGTGTTTTCAAGATTACAACTCATCTCAGTTCTTCAGTGCATTTTTCCTAATGTTAACTGCCTTTATGTTCACCACTTAAAACCACTGGCCATGCTGAGTCCAAATGACACTGTGTGGACTTCAGTGAAATTGTAACTGTCTTCTAAATAACATATAGTAGTCAAAGGTGGGTTAACTTTTTGGGGGGAGGTGGAGGAGGATGGAATGTTTTAAAACAATAGATAACATGATCATCTTAACACTTTCCAAAAGAAAGAGATGTTTGTTGCCGTTTCACTGAAAGCAGGGTAGGTTAATACAAAAATAATGCAAAAATCCAAATTCAACTTCTTTAGCCTTTAAGAATCTATTCAGAACAACTTACGTAAACCTAACTGCCTGATAGCTCCCTTACCTTCTTTCAAAATTTGTCTGTGGCCCAAATTCTGTTACATTGTAAAAGATAGGTGAAAGCCTGCTGAAAGTAGTTTGAGATGGGCTTTACACCATCTGAGATCATTTGATCTACCTATATAGAAATCCTAGTAAATCTCTTCATACTATGAATTTTCTGAATGAATTTGTATCTAAGTCTCATTTGTATGACCTGAGAACACAGCAAAAGGACACTTAGAAAGCTATGTACTCCTAGCTGTCAATATTTCTGCTGTATGCCAGGCTGACCTTTTGGATGATAATCTGTGTATTTGTGGAGTGAAAAGAGATCGATTTTGTTGCTTTATTCTAATTACACTATAATGTAGCAGCACTACATGCTTTTGAAGGGTATTCAGGAACTGAAATGTCAACAACACAAACAACTTTCCATCTGCTCCCAATTTAATCTGAATTGAGTTTGATTTTATAGGAGGTTATTTCTGCCACTGGCAGTTGAAAGGTGGTAATCAGTTAATCAAAATGCATTGATTACTCTAATTATTGCATCTTGAATAGTTTTTTTATGGATCTTAGTCACCCACAGTTGAGTTTTGGCATATTTTGCTTTCCATCCGAGGCAAATCTATGGTTTGCAAAAAGAAAAACAAAAAAAACCAACAAAACAACACTTTGACTTCATCATGAATAGCTCTTCTACTGAAACTTAGGGTCAGACCCACCACTACGTGCTGATGATGTTGCACCAGGCCAGTTATGTAAACTGGCTGGAAACCAAGCAGTAAAATCTGCTTGATTAGTAACTGCACAGTTCCAAAGACACTGTGTGTACTAGTGAATCAGTCTGTCTGTATTCCTCAGAGCACAGACTATTAGATATAAAACAAATTTCTTTCTTGTGAGGACTCCAAGCTTTATCTACAGTTTTTCATTTCTCAACAGAACACATCATTGTGTCCTGGTGTTAATACCGCAGCGTTAATGTAGCTAGGGGGAGTGAGCAAGAATCCATTTGCCTTTTATCCTGGGCCATAGTTTAAAACCGGCACTTGTTCATTACGTTTGTTTACATTGTTCAAAAGTACCACTGCTTCTTTTCCACATGCCCAGGTTAGATGCAGACTTAAGGGTCTAGTGGTTTAAAAAAGCACACCTCTTAGTGCTGAGCAAATGCAAAGTAGAAACTTCTTCGAAGGGGATAAGTACAAAATCAGTGTGCCTTTGAGTGCAGATGTAAGCCCACAGGAAACTGATTCCAGGTTTAAGGTCTTAGAAATAGCGACCCTACTGAATAAACAAATGAGTATTTAAAACTAAATTAGTAAATGGCCATTCATTATTTCTGCTAGTAAAACCTAAGGTTAGGGATTAAATAGCTGAACAGCAATCGCTTTTCAGATATTGATATTAAAGCCTTTTATAGGAAAAGAGCATATATACATAATCAAGTTGTGTATGTTATAAGCATAAATGCCCACTCATAGGTGTGTACAAAATATACCTGGAAGGTTCATTTCAGTGGCCTTTGGATGAAACCTTTTGTGGTGTTGGTATTGGGGTTAGGAATCTGATGGCTTGGTAATTTTATTTTATTATCTTGAGAGAAATGCTACATGGCAATAATGGGCTGGGAGAACATGCATTTAGCATAGGCTATTAAATATAAACCAGATCAGTCATGCCCTATGTGAAATAATTACAAAGGGCCCTAAAAGATCAAAATCAAGTCCTGAAACAATTAGCAGAAATTAAGAGTGAACTATTTGTTCACAAGAAAAATCTCTGCAATTTAATGAGCTATCCATAGAGCAATATCCATGTTGCCAGAACTGAGCTCAGCCATGAATTGTATTAAGATAAGGGTGAAACTCTGCCTTGGAGACCAGGGACTGCTGGTCTGATTCAATATGACAGGATAAGGAACCAGAGCTGGTTGTCTAGACTTTAATGAAGCAGTCTGTATATCGATATGATGTTCAAAAGCTGAAGTAGACCTAATGAAAGCGTGGAATAAATGACAAACTTGCAATGCCTCATGTGTCTGAGGAGAAAAATCTGGAAAGATGAAGAGAAGAAAGTGTGAGAGCCTGGACAGAAGGGATTAATGATGAGAGAAAGGAGGAATGAAGCTAGTGTTACCACAACAGTTGCAGCTATTGAAGATAAACCTGTCAGGTGTTTGCCTATGGAGAGCCCAAGAATAGGTAAGGGAGCTCAAAGTGGTGAGGCAGCTGGAAACTGAGAAGTGCCTTGGCTGCTGGAAAATGGTTCTACCACTGCTTTCCTCCAGGGTGCGGTGAATATGCTCAAATTGTGAGAAGGATTATTTCTGCTTTGAAAAAGTGTATCTTGAGGTTGCACTAAAATCAGCCAGACTTCTAAGTATTAAGCCTACAGTAAGAACTTCTATGAAGGGCCACAGTGATTTCCATATGCTGCCAATTTATGATACCTGGTTTCAGTCCTGATGTTTGGTAGATCCTGCTTTGCATGGAGTCATGATGACTGAGGACAAGCAAGTGAAAAATGGGTAGAGGGCAGATGACTGGCTTATTATGTGCCACTTTGTATAGTTATCCTGGAAGGGAAAATGCCAAAAGCATATATGCTCTTCAAGTGATGGGGAGTACCAAGTACAAGTTACCTTGTGGCTTCATTAAAAGGTCTCTGCTAAAATCTGTGAGCCTTTTATGAATCTGGAAAACTTGAGTTAAAATTACAAATGCACTGTAAGTCTGGGCCATGCGTCCTGTCTGATACAGTTCTGCAAGAAATTCCAGACAGATGAAGACTTGAACCTGTGAAAGGATGGAGAATCAATGAAATTTAAAATTTTCCTATTTATTAAGAGCCAGAAAAGTAAATACTTGATAGGATTTGGAATCTGAAATGAGCTTTGCAGTGTCTGCTGGATTCAAGGAATAGTAAAATTATCTTTGTGTGCAAGAAACATTATTGAAAAAACATTCTGGAGTAGCAAAGTGACTATTTCAGATGCTCCTGCAACAGCAACAATAATTTAAGGAGCTACAAATTAAAATCAGAGGAGAGATCTAGATGTGACGCACTGAAGATCTGGAAGTGAGTTTTATTAAGATTATTTGAAATGTCTAGTGGTGTAACCTAGAGGTAGTAGTTGAAAATCACTTGGAAATTATACTGGATTCTGATTGACAGCTTGGTTGACTTGAGCTCCTTCCTAAGACCGGTCTTCTGATTTCAGCGGAAAATGCACCATCTTGTTGTCTCCTAGTTTAACAAGCATGGTTTCAGGAGTGGCCAGACAGTCACAAGCTGCAGAAGTCTCCCACATTGATCGTGTGTGGATGGATGGCACCAAAAACTCCAGTCAAAGTATTAATAATCTTCTTCAAGTGATAAAAGTATATATATCTCATTGTAGGTTTAACTGATTATTCAGTTAGCTTAACAAAAAAAAAAAAAAAAGCTTTGTGCATATGTTCTGCACCCAAATGGAAACATGACTGTTTTCAGATGGTATGTCCTTGAGCTGGGAGGGCCAGTCCTCTCCTATCATTGGTTTCAGCACAGATTCTACCTTTGAAAGGTTGTTGAAATTTAGATTTGAATTAGTGCTTCTCAAACTCTTCTTCCCTTGTGGATATCATCATGTTATTAAAACAGATAGTGGGTTATTGATGCGGGTAAGGCAGTATTGGATGGAAAACAGAAGGCTGACATTTAAGATTATGTATTAAAATCCATCCTCAGGCCTTTTCCATATAAAAGCAAAGTTGTCACAAGATTTACTGTTCACAAATCCATGTTGCTATTTATTGCATACTCTGCCAATTAAAAGGAACAAGCTATATTCCTTGTTGCCTGCAAAGCTAAGTCTTTCCATCTGCCTAATTCCCCAAACCTGGGCTAGATCAAATATTGGCTGAACTAAGCTCATATTTGTAACGTAACCCCCTCTTCCCAAACCTGCAGGAAGCTGGGGTATTTAAAGGTAAGCAGTGGAATCAGCAACGGCTCCTTATTAGGTCTTTATTGAAGCAAAGACATGAGGGGGAACTAACCATCTTTCAACATCAAATCTCGAGATGAGAAGCCTCAAGCAACTGTCGACTGCCCTATCTTTCATTCCTCCTTTCATTAAATATTGAACTTTAGCTTAAGCAATCAAACCTATTTTAATTCCCATACTTAATTTTTGAACAGCAGAGGGGTTTTTAAAGAGATGCAGTTCATCAATACTTATTCTTACCAATTGATACAATCTTACAGATTAAGCCAGATCAAATTAGCATTGGTAGCTTTGGGGAAAAAAAAAGGTTGTTGATGCTTCACTGGCAGAGACATTCATAAAACATCCTTTCTCATTACACCAGCTTTGTCTGGAACATGTCATTGCCAATGGGACACTTGATAGTTTGACATTTACCTGGTGGTAGGAAAGAATCACACTGACCAGATTTTCTTAAACCATGTAAATGGAGCGTATCACCTGCATTGAGCACCTGCAAATTAACAGGCTTGTGTTACAGCAAGGAAGATTATTTAATAATAGAGACAATGATATGTTGAAACAGGTGAGCTATGGAGGTTGTGGAGTCTCCATTAGTGTGATCCTTTAAAAGCAGCTTAATGAATTTGTCAGAAATGACGAAAAAAGAGTTGATCTTGCCTTGGGTGGAGAAGGATACATTAAAGGATCCTCTATGAACTGTCCCTCCTGGCTTTGAAGATCCTTGCTTCTAGGCTAAAGGAAAGCAGAACTGATATACACTGGCCTTGCCTACTGACCTCGCTACCTTGGAGACTCACTGCTGTGTAAATGCATTTTTACTTCAGCGACAAGCTGTGGAAGCAGATGTCCCTGTGTCATAGGACACAAAATCAACCCGTGTTGTTTTCATCATGCAGAATCAAATCAAAACTGTTTTTCTTCTGATGGCCTAAAGCCAGCAATGTAACTCTGCATTCTTCTGCTCCTGCTCTAGAAGCAGGTGGAGCCTGGACCTCTGTTAACCTGGTATTGGATACCAGCCAGCATCTCTCCCTTGCCTTCCCTTTGGGCTGTGTAACTCGAAGTTCGCCTTTCTTGTGTGATCTGTGACAAAATGAGTTTTCTTTAAGAATCCTGTATGAGAAAGATACCAACGTTTTCTGTAGCTGCAGATACAGTTTTGATTTTATGTTGCTTTTTTGAGCCAGAATTGTCAAACATCTGCTTATTTCCTTTTAAAATGTATTAGCAAGCTATAAAAATAAAGGAGAGGGGGAAGTAATCTCTGATACCTTTGAGTGATGCATAGCTTAGAACACAGATATAGAAACTGAAGCTTTAAGCTCTGACTCTGACTTAGTGGTCTTAGAGATAGCACATATTTACCAGTAATCTATTACAGAGGTATTAGATATGCTTGTAAAAGGATTCTTGAAAGGTAGACGCAGACCTGTGAAGTTATCCCATTTGTGTTGTCTGTAGGCTGACTTTTGAAGTAGTGTCCATAAGGTACAAGGCAAATTGGTACTTAGTCTAGATATTCTGACAAAATTTGACAGAAGTAGGAGGAAAAAAGGGTCTCCTGCACCTTGCTTTTAGCTACAGCCATGTGTAGGGTTCCCATACTTGCGAAGCGCTATTAATCACTGTTATGATGGGGTATATAAAACTCCTCTCTGATAGCTCTGTTGCTTAACAAGTTGACCTTGAAGCAAAGCACGATTATCATCCTATCCTCCTCTGTCAGTCTTGCATCTTTTTCATTTCTACCTTCCATTTATTAAGCCTTAAAGCTAATATACTGGGCTGAATTTACCATTGTACTCTGGTTGTTTTGTGCAGCCTTAGTGATGCAGGAGAACCGTATACTTATACCAGCCAGGCTACATCAGTTTTATAGCCTCGGAGTATTTCCAGAGAAGGGCAAAGCAGCTGGAGTGCATCCGTGAATACAAACCACCATCTTAAAGTCTGAACTGTTGTTAGTGAGCCTAAGTGCCCTGACAGATATTGGTTAAAATGATTTATAATTAATCTTCCTTCACCTAAAAGCCTGTGCTGTCTTTCCTGAAGAAAAGTTTGGTTTGTTCTGAAGACCTGTAATTGTTCTTGTTTTTTAATAAAATTGACCTGAGGGGATTTGCGTGGGGAGACAGCAATTTTAGCAATTATTTGGAAAGAGCAGCTCCTCCCTCCTGCATTTCCTCATCCATCTGGTTCACAGTTCATGGTCTTTTTATCTTTTCTTTTTTTTTTAAAGTACTAGCTATAAGTCACTGTTATCTTCCTCCCACTGCCTGCAAAACAAATGATAGAGCTCTTGGCTCAGCCCGTTTCTTAGTGGAAGCCTAATCGAGTAGCATACCAACATCACTGCTTAATAGTAGTTTCAGCAGAATAGCCAAGCAGTCAAAGGCCTTGCTAAGAGGATTTGCTTTGAAGGACTGAACTCTCTTCCCATTCCATCCTGATGCAGTTTCCAGTAGTCACTGTGGGACATCTCGTTGGGATGCTCAGGCTTCAGCTGCTTAGCTTATTTAAGGAGAAAGAGGAGCTACATCTCAGGGACAGTAAGTGCAGCACCACAAGCACTTGAAAGATGAGTTTGATCTTCAGCTCCCACCATACAAATGGGATTGGGGAATACCCTGCGCCCCACCGATTCCTTGAAATGTATTATTGGGACTTCTTTCTGCCCTGCAAGTGAGTCTGTAACTGGGATAAGAACATGCTAACCCTTCCTTAAGGGAAAACATGGCCCTAAACTACTGATATGTGAGCTTTGTTTTGGACAGTCAGCTAAGTAGTTCATCAAGATGAAACCAGTGACCACTGCAGCTTCTCTATCCCCATTTCAATAGAGTTGCTGTACAGATTTCTTTAATATTGCTCTATATAAGCTAACCTGTATCTTAAAAGAAGTCCCATTTTCTTTACTTTTCACCTGCAGCACTTAATCTCTTGTAAATGACATTGACTTTTAACAGAACGTATTTTTTTTCCAGCACAATTTTTGCTGTGTCCTTTTTACTGTCGAAATTAGAAATGAAATTACCCAGAAAACAATATATCCTCTACTTCAGAGGGAACCCAGTGTTTGAGCTATGCTTACAAACAGTAAAATAGAAATGTATCTTAAAAAGCAAGTGAAATCTCCACTAACTTATCTTTTCAGATGGGGGGATGGGGGGGAGGCAGGAAAAAAAAAAACAGCCACTAGGGAGCTGAACATTTTAAAATTTCAGACTTGTTCAAAAGTTTTTCTAATGCCCTTGGCCAAGTGAAATGTTGAGTTTATATATAAATAGGAACAACAAATCGTTACAATTCTGCTAGACAAAAACCGCAAAAAGCTAAGGATTGTTGAATTTTTTTTTGTTTGAGAAAGGGGTGTTATCTGAGTTTTAAATTAGAAAGATGGTAGATTTCTTTATAAATGAATAAATGTCAGCCAAAACATTGAATATTTCAGGGATCTAGAGGTTTATGACAGTAAGTTTAAAATTCCCAAATTGTCTGATCTGTTAAGAAACCCAAAATTGCAGAGATTTAGTCGAAGTAATCCAAGGTTTTGCTGTGAGAATAAGGCAATTTCCTTGTCAGAGATGTTTGATTCAGAGGTGTTAGAAAATCCAAGATTTTCAGAGTTCCGTAGCCATACCTTTTATGTGTGTAGATAATAGAGGAATTTAATGGAGTTCCTTAAAAAAAATAAATAAATCAAGAATTTTATAGATTTTTTTTTTTATTATTTGCCGTAGAAATGTTGACAGACTTTCTGTATTTGCAGGTAGATGTGACTAAGATCAAAGCAGATCTTAAGTTCTGGTAGGGTTTAGCTGTGCTTGTGTAGTTTAACTCAGATTAGCTTTTGTTTAGTATTTTATTACAGTTAATACTCTGCAGGTTTCTGAAGTGCACTGGAACTCACAGTAGATCGTGTTTTGTTATTACGCAGCAGAGAGGCAACATCACGTTCTGTTACACTTAAACTGAATTTCTACAAATCCTAAACAAATCAATGGACTTCATCGTACACATATGCTTGAGAGAATGGGCAAGTATACCATCTCCTGCCTGCAGCTGAGAGTCAATAGTCCTGCCCCTGTAGTGTTAATAGGGTCAAAGAAGGCTGCTAGTGATTCATCTCTGATCTTTTTTTTACCCTATGAAAGAAATCAGAGTTTCTTGACTGTGAGACCTGAAGTGAGGTCTGTTTCTTCTGGGTTTGTGGTATTCATAGTTGCAGGCTGACTGAATCTAGGAGACCTGAGACCTAGGAGACCTTGGCGAAGTTAGGCCACAAATCCTGGGAGGGAGGTGGGGGGAACCTGTGCTGCTCTATCCTTTCTTGTTGAAAGGTTATAAATAAGTTGAGAACTGTAGGAACCATTTTGAGTAATGATGATGGTATTATGCATGCTGAAGTTCTGATGTGGCAAGCCTCACATAGAAGAACAGTCCCATCCTCCAGGTAGCTGTTGTGGCTCCCTGTTTGAGGGCTCCTTCTAGTTACAGTAATGGAAAGTCTAGTGGTTAATGGCAGTGACTTAGAGGAGTCAGACACCAGCTACCACCTTGTCCTGCAGACATGTCTCACAGGTAGAAAATTCTCCAGTGGGAGTGCTTCAAGCCAGGCACCTGGAGTCAAAAGCTGATTTTGCTACAGCTCTTGACTCTAGCTGGGGCATCAGTGACCTAGTCAAGCAATTGCTGGGCAATGGTACACAGGTAGTTTAGAAATAACTGGGGTAGGTGGACCACCCTGCATATTACTTTCACCCCAAATGAGTTTCTTGAGCAATTGAGGATACTAGGCTTGATCACCTACACCAAGAAGGTAAGTATTTAACATGTTAATTAGCCCATTGAAAAGAATCTGAAATTCCTTTCTTCACTTATCCAAATGAGGTCCCGGAAATGTTAGAATGGCCCAGATGATCTCATTTTGGACAGACCAGCTTTGGTGATAACTGCCAATCGTGTTTGTGACTGCTGACAAGCCTGTAAAGCTGCTGTATTAGAAATAGACAGGCCCTTGCTAGCTCTTTAGCTGAGATCAGTACTGACTACAATGCTGGAAGCTGCAGCAAGACCTACTGCTGCTCTTGTTACTCTCTGAACCCTACCAACACTGCTTTCTCTTCCCTTTATTCTATTGTTTCGCCATGAGCTGGGGACCAGTTTTATGGTTCTGTACGATGTGGGATGAGCAAGTGTGTTTCCCACTTGTAAGCACAACCTATGTGCTTTGTAAAAGTCTCCTTTCATTGGCCCAGTTGTAGTGCTCAAGAAAAATGAGATAATCAGCTCAAAACTTTGTTTCTTTTCCTCCCCTCTGTGCTCAGTGGGTTCCCCTTTCATGGTTGCTCGGCCTAGAATGAAGCTTACAACTCTGCTTCCGCACCGCCGTTTCCACCACCACTTTATCCAGATGGACTATCAGGTGAGGCTTCAGCAAAGCCACAGAACCTACCAAACTTGTACCAACTTTTTAACAAGGTGAAATGTAGGTAAATAAACTTGAAGGGTATGTTCTGGCTGCTGAATTGCTCACAAACTAAAAACATAAGAATAAATAATCACCAACTTTCTTAACAAAAGATTGAGCTAGAGCATAAAATCTTGGCAGTTCATACAGATTTAAATGTGCTTGTCTTCCACAACACATTAGCACAGTGAACTCTGAGTCTTCCTCTTCCCAGTGGAAGCTTTGAAGATAATACATTTGCATCTTTTTACATCGCTGCTTGTCTGCAGATCAGCCTGGATCAGTAATGGTATGTGCTGAGCTGAATAAAAATGATAAAATCTTGCCATGAAAACTTTAGCCACTTTTTTTTTTTACTTGCCATGATCTCTAAAGCTGCCTATCAATTACATTTTGTTGCTGGAAAAATACTTATGATAATTCAAGGTAGGAGGAATATTCCTTGATTCTTTTTACTCTCTCCATATATGCTGCTAGCCACATCCTTTCTCAGAGCTTTGCCAGAAGCAATGTTGCCCCCACTTCTGTGCTGCTGTAAGATATTCAAGTATATTTTCCAATACTTCTGGAATGTCCAGTTCATCCAAAGATACAACGCCTTGCCAATATGGCTGAGCCTTTCTTAGTAAGTGGTTTTGTTGCACATGCAATAGGGTAAGATACTCTTTGTCTTGGCCTCTGTACCTAGTCCAGCTCTGTAAATTTAGAGCCTTATGAAAGCAGACTTAAAAGTATTTAATGTTTCTAGCTGTCTTGAGTTTGTCCCTAAGTACATTTTCTATTTCCTGCAGCACCAGAGAAATACTTTCTTGTATTGACTTCCCATGTTGCTATTGTATTCCCAGTAGCTTTCACTAGAAATAGTCTTCCTGTAACAGTACTAAGTAGTGGTGATTATCTGATAGTGTAATGTTGTATTTTGGGAATATCAACTCCCACAGTCTCATCAAAAGAAGATGGGCCTCATTATTCTAGGGAATGTGTGAAATAAGGATTGGCAGGTATTGAAGAGATGAGGACACCAGTGTCAGTACTGTGAAAGTGTGCTGACATATTCAAAGGCCTGGAGGTGCAGATGTGTATTGTCCCAGCTGATGGATCCTTGCGGCATTGCCAACAAATACCTTTTGGTAACCAGATGTAGATTAACATGCTATGGCCTTGTTCATAATTGCAAATGTTCTCTACGGTAAACAAGATAGTTACCATAGCCATCTATATAATGCAGTTCTTAGTGGTTCTTACTAACAGACTTGGGCTCACTAGCTCCCATAGGCTGAGCTCACTGCGTGTGAGGGACTTCCCCCATTCATGCATTTCTTTTGTGGCTTCTTATGTGCACCTTGTCTAAGGAAGGTGTCTTGCATGTGCTCTTCTACCTGCTGTCGCATGCTGTGATCCATGACTAGCCCTATTTTCCTCTTGATCCCTCTACTGAGCCCTCCCTGGAGAGGCCCTATATGCCTTCATTCCTGCATCTCTCATTCTTCTGAAGCCAGAGGCTGCACGCCTGTTCCTATTAGCATTTTCCTCATTCGTAACCTTTCTAGGAGAGAAGCCATTAAAAATGCTTTGACTGGGAGGACAGAGCTGAAAGGTGAATATTGGTAGGCAGAAAATTGCTAATGGATGTGATCAGCTGGTTCTTTGATCAACAGGTGGAGGGAAGATTGTAGCAGCTGGACAGAGAATCTGGGAAGGAAGGCTGAGGCTCATTTCCCACTTCTGGTTCTGTGATTGCTTTTCCCAAAATCAACACAATTCTCTCTAAAATGCTTTGACTGGATATAGTCTACAAATGTCGGCCTGCTGCTGGAAGAGGAATGCCATCAAGTTGAGCCTAGCAGGTTTTGTGTTTTTGACCAATAAAAAGCTTTTGTCACTGTTACCCTAGAGGAATGCTATGGAAAATAAACTCCAGCAGGGCATGAAACAAAGCAGGAAGGGCATCTGTTTTGGGGTAGGTAGCAAGCCATGTGAGCTAGGGTATTTTAGCAATTATGTAAATTAGAGGGGCATTTGAAACTATTGGTGTTCAAAAAAAAAAAAAAAAAAAAAAAGAGGGCTTCCTACAGTAAGTCCATTTAAGAATCCTGACAGGTGGAGATATCAGCCTTCCCTTTATTAATTCTTATTAGAATATTGAGATCTTATCAATAGCTTTAGAAGTTAACTTTAAAACTTGGAACACTAAGATGCTTGCTATTTCATGTGTATTGCAAACTAAAGATATGATGTCTATACTGATCAAAGTTTAGTAGATGACGATAAACATCACATCAGAATTCACCACTGTGTAGTCTTGCAAGTGCCCTACAAACCCTGTTGTTTTTAGGGGGATATCTGCAGGTTATGGAAAATACTGAAATTTCATTCTATTATACTGTAATAATATCGTAGTTGATACTAAAATAGTGTTATAGCTAATTCAATGACTTTGTTACATCTGACAAATGCTGCCACTATTTTGCACTACTGAGAGGCAGCCTTGCACTCCTCAAAAGCACAGGAATTATCCATGAGCACTGCCACAGGCCAATTGTGTGACTTCCAAAAAGATGCAACTTCTTCCTTTGCCACCGTACCTCATCTGTGCAGTAATTCCTAAAAGTGCCATGGGAAGTCTGGATGAAAATTTAGTTGCTAGTATCAGGTAGGAGAAAACTGCGAGTCTATCTAGAAAGATCAATTTATTGCTATGGATAAATTAGTACATCTTTCTAAATGGAGAACCGAAGGGGGATTTAAATGCCCAACCATTGATGCCTAATGCTATTTTAGATGCACTAGGCCAGCTGCCTGGCCTCCAGCTGTGGCTGTGAAAAGATGCACATTTCCCATAACTTCTACTTGATATCTGCCAGACCTTTACAGACTTCTCAGGTAGCCTGGGGCATCCAAAATGTCATAGGACATCTCTATTTATACACCTGAATCACTCCCTAAAGCTGCTATGGAGTTAATTGTGTGAACTGGAATTAACTTAAGATCTGAAGTCCTAATTATACTGTATAGTCATTAAGCATTCAGAGTTGGGTTTACTTCTGCTCTGTGTCAGGAGAAGAGAGGAAGGGTTGGCATTCACCACCTCCTTCTCTTATTCAGCATGTTATGTGCTCAGTGGTTGCCGCCCTCCAGCCTGTTTTTCAAAGGTGTGGTATTCTTCAGCATGAAAATACGATGTAAAAATAGCAAATATTACATGCTTTGCTGTGCAGTTTTTCGTGCTGGTGCTTTGGGTTGTTTTTTTTACCTGTTATTCCTTTTGGTAGCAGAAATGTTCTAGCACGTGAAAAGAATGCTGTCATTGCAGCATTTTCACTTGTTCCTGGCAAGGCCAAGCTTTAGATCTCCTGGGGACCTCCCAGATGAGGATGCTGGTGGGATATGTGGAAAAGGTTGCCTTTTCCTTTCCTCTCTTCTTCCTATGCTATTTCTTTCATAAGCTAACAAAATTTAGATGTAGAGCTTAGTGACATGGATTAGTGGAGGACTTGGTAGTGTTAGGTTGTAGGTTGCACTGGATGATCTTGGAGGTCTTTTTCAACCTAAATGGTTCTGGGATTCTGTGAAAAATGAAAAAAGTAAGCAATCTTTCCCCAAAATATGAACTTCATGAAGCATTTCATAGGAAAATGATAATGACTTAATTCATTGCAAGATCTATTTGTTGGAACTGAGAAAGGTATGTTTATTCCATCTTGAAAAAGAAAGACGAATCGAAACTGGAGAAAAAAAAAGTTCAAAAAAATTACATGCAATTAGATCCATCGAAAGGCTTTGTTTTGACTTTTGTCTTGAACACAAACTTTATATCCTGTGTATCAGGTTCTTTTTTTGTGAAAATACGTTGTGTTTAATGTGTAAAAACAAACCATCTGCCTGTCTGTGATTCTGCAGTTGTGATGGCTGTTTGTGCACAGGTAACACGAGGGGAAATTTGTTCCAGATTTCCCCGCCTCTGATCCTCAGCAGTCTGTTCTCTCAAATCCCCAAAGTTACCTGCTTATGCCTGATATTGCAATGCTTATCTGAAGATTTCTTTTCAAACACAACTCCTTTAGAAGAGATGGACATTATTTTTGCATTTGTAACCCAAATACTAGTTACATATATTAAACATTTGAAACAGTTTAAAACAAAATTTCATTTAGAAAAATGTTAAAACAAGGCATTTCAACAGTATTAGTAAAAAGATGTATTTTCCAAATATTTTTATTTAGATCTGGTACTTTCTAAAAACCTTACCTTTGGGGACTTTTTGATGAAAAATACAGCAAATTTCTTACCAGATTTGCTTGTATTAAAGGAGCTAATTCCTTTTTCTTTGAAAGATGATAATATGTGATGCAAAAGTATCACCTGTCATCAATAACATTTGATAACATTGAAGTCTAGCATTAGTCTAGGATAGTAATTTATCTGAAAAGATACTGTAGTTCTTTGCATACCTACTCAGTTTATATGAAATAAAAAATATAACAATTAACTGAATGAAAAAAAAGCAGAGCACATTACAAATTATAATTCCAGTTTATAGGATTCATTCGGCTCTGAGAACTGTAATGACTTTAAGAATTGACCCAAATATATGTGAACTATCTGAACAAAGTTAAGTTGTGTCCAGATTTGCCTTAATCTTACTAAGTAAACTTACAATGAACGTTGGATCCAGTTCTGCACAAACAAAAAAGCTTCTGTTGATTGCAGCAGCCCCCAGATCATCGTCTTAACCAGAGTTTTTTTTTGCAGATTGATTTGTACTTTGGCAGGTGTCAGTGCACAGGTATGGGTTGAAAGATCAAACCCAACCATCTGGGTGCAAACAGTGGACAGGAAATGACAGAAATAGTTATTGTTCTCTTTATTGTAAGAGTTTCTAAGGCATTTTTTACTTTATCCATCTGAAATATGTATATAAATGAAGATCACAACATAAAAATCAATGTTATCAAAGTCTTGAGTTCTTGCCTAAATAAACAGTGTTCATATCCTAATATACACAACACCCTTCACAGAAATAATATGTAGGGTTTCAGTCAGTGACTGGCTTGGTATGTTTATTGCCATAGAAAAATAAGCATGAGCGCTTCTTTCCTCTTTCATGCTAGTCTGTATGGCAATATTCTAATACTTAATGTCTGAAGTCTGGGTGGAGTATATCCTTCCATGGGTAAACAAAGACTGGTGGAGCCCTGTTGCAGTTTTCCATTACGGTAGGCTCTGTGTAAATATGAAATAAGTGTGTGCTGCACCAGCTCAGAATATTTTGATTGCATAGAGAGTTTGTCAGAAGAAAAAGGAAATATAAATTTGGAGAGGGTTTTGTTTTTAATGCACAGTTAGCCTGTCTCTGCTCTTAGGGAAGTCAGAGAGCCCTGTGTCAGCACTGACCTGGCAGTGCTACTTAGTGAAACTCGTGGAATTATCAACCTAATTATTAAATAGTGCATTCTCAGCCTCAAGAAATACTACTTGACATAATCCCTGGACCACAAAGAAAGTGACCCTCATGGGTGATGCAGCGTGCTTTATTTGAATTAGTTTCCTGTAATACCAAGTACTGATGAAGTGGCAAGGCAGGTGGCTCAGGGGCTGGCAATAGCAAGGCACTGCCACCTATTTCTTTTAGCCTCCCAATTCCAGTCCCAGATCCTGGATTCACTTAACCTTAGGCTGTACCCGCCTTTGTCTCACAGTCGGTGTCACACTGAATGCCTGTTAAGCAGGTGTGCACAATAGGATTTAACTATCCTGAAGTGCAGAGTGGCAGTGTGCATGCAGTGAGATGCTAACACAGCATGAAGATGGCCATGAGAGCTGCCTTGTTTCTCAGGAGACAGCCCAACGGGCTTATGCATGCAGCTCTGGGCCCTTCTTTGCAAGCTGTTCTTCAACAGAAGTGCCTTTTGCTCTTCCAGAGCAATCTGATCTCTTGCTTGTGCATGGGCTGAGATACAGGGTGTGTGTTAGTGAAATTAGGGTGCTGCATCCCTCACATGGGTCTGCTGCGAAGGACAATGCGAGTGGCACAGGTGGCTTCAACACATGGCTGCGTACTCCAGCAGCAGGAAAGCAATTTATGAGCACTTACCTTTTTTTAGTTGGAAGCTTAATTTTGAGCCACTTGGTCATTTTGGTGAAACAGAAGATATTTTCTAGACAAAGCACAGGGGACACTGTCGGTGAAGGTGGGCATTTGTGGTGGTGTGGCTGAGCGTTATAGGCTTAAACACACCGGCTGGTCTGAAACAGATGTGAAGTAAGGCTTCTCCCTAAGTTTAGCATCAGTCATTCTGGCTAGCAGAAACAGAAGGTCCCTTCACAGCCCTGGAAAATTCGGGGGCTATTTGTGCACCAGTACAAAACGTCTGGCCCCCACGGCCCTTGCATCTGACAACCTCCTTGTGGCTGCGGTAGGTTCAGGGCTGGAGGAGGCGCAGGGGGTGCTGGCGTTGTACTGCAGCCTTTCAGGCCGCCTGACAGCTTGACCCAAAGGCAGATGCTGATCTGGCCACACTCAGCCCTACCCCTGCTGCCTTGTTGGGAGGGAGAGGAGGGTGGAGGGAGCCCATGGTCACACGTGGAAAGCCATTTGCTCTGGAAATAGATGGGGCCCAAATGAAAACCTTGTATCCAAACACAGGAAGCCCAGAAATAGACCTGGATGCCAATCTTTGCACAAATTGGGCCTGTCTTTTCTTGCTGCTTGCATTTTTCACTTTTACTAGGTAAATTGGAAAGCTCTGCTGGGTGAGCTGACAGCGTCACAGCACGTTAGTGCAAAGCGGTAACAGCAAAACAATGATAACAAAGAGTAGCAGGAAAATTACTTTTCCTTTTTGTCCAGGGATGAAGAATGAGTCTTTTTCCTTCTACAAAGAAGATTGGTGTGTATGTAGGAGTGTGCTGGGGGGCGAAGGTGGCAGGAGGGGGAAGAAGAGAGGGAGGAGGTATGAATGAACTAAATTAATAATCTCCATGAATTTTCTAGTGCCTTAATGAAACTGCTGATATGCTTGATTTTAATCTGTTCTCTTTTTTCTCATTTGAGTGACATTAAAGTGTCTCTTTCTATGGGATTTCCTGCTTATCAAAAACATAAATTACCGCTTTCCAATTTCACTTTTATTAGGCAGCTAATATTCAGTATTGGAAGTTTTCACTATATTTAGTAGAGGTTGCACTGAGCAACTACAGACACTGATTTAACATTATTTCATTTTAGTTAAGGTAGCTGGGAGTGTACATAGGTGATTAAAGTCAATGACTATAATAAATGTTTTAGATTCTAACCACTAGAAGTATTTAAACATGTAAACATAAGGGAATATATCAAAAAAATTGTGATTTTTCACTAGGACCCACACAAGAAGCCTATGTCTTCAGCTCCAAAAATTTGATTTGATAAGAGTTTGGAAAACTTAGTGGAGCATATTAATACTACGTTTTGATAGACCTTAACCCAAACCTTTCACCATATCTGTCTTACTGAAATCCACAACTCCCTACTCTAACATCTCTTCAAGCGCCTTACTGTTGCCTCTTGTCTGCTGCCTTCTAGTTATGTCTAACTAAATCTACCACCATTCTTTAGCATTTTGAATGTTGGGCAGGAAGAAGTGACATTCAAAATTCAAATGTATGTGTAGGGAAGGACAGTGAAGAGATTCGGTATCTGCCTACAGAGCCATCCATGTTTGGAATTGTCTAGCACTCAAATTGGCCATGCTTTTGATATCTAATGACCTGAGATGTTCATCAGACACATCCATCCTCAACTATGGACAGCTATGAATGTAGCTGTATTTACTAAAAGACTGATGTCTTGAATTAGTTTAGGTAGGGCTTCAGTTGTCTCTTCAGATAAATGTATGCTTTAAATACATGAAGGGAAATCTGAACCTTGTTTTCTATGTGCTTGCTGGTGTCTGCAGAAAGACCAGGAGGGCAGTATTTTGACCAAGGTGGTGGAACCCACAAAATTCAAGAAAAAGGGCTTTAAAAATGACTTTTTAACACTTCTGGTGGGAAGGCAGTTTCCCCACACAAAGTCCATAGCCACTTAAAATCCCTAGTGTAGCCTTAGGACTACTTGGTAGATGTTGTTTACTGAAGTCATGCCATTGCAGGCTGATCAGTCAAGTTGTCCCTTCCAATCCAGCTGTATCCAGCATGGTTCTGGAGAAAGTCTTGTATCTCAAATGCTAAGGAGTGATCCAGACCTGTTACTGCAATTGTATCATTGTATGATTAACTCTTGGATTCCTGTGTGGTAATCCTAAACCTCTGGGTCTGTTTTCCTTGCTTTTCTTTCATCCAACTCTAGGATGAAGGGATGGCTACAAAGTCTAAAGCTTTAAGGAAATAGTCACTTATTTCTGTTAATAAAATACATTTTTTTCGGTCCTGTATTTGTTAGTTTTGGATTGAGTAAGTTAAAGATGTCACCGTTAGTGTGCCATTACATTTTTTTTAAGATGCTAGATGGTTTAATTTATGGTTTAATCTAAATATGGGATACACACATTTCTGGTCAGTATCTCTCTTTGGAGAATTATCAGTCCTCATCAAAAGGTCTTAATCCGATAGGATCTATTTTGCTGCCAGAAAGGACTGAAATCCTAATTTTGCATAGANATGCAGGAAAGAGATCATAGAGGTGTAATAGGACTCCTGGGAACATGGCTGCTCAGGGATGATAAAAATTTGAATGTTTTATGTTATTAGGAAACCAATAGAAAGCAAAACTAAACAGCTCTGTATACATTTGCGATATGCTCGCATCTTTAATGCTAAGTGTAGTTCTGATTTCCCACCTCTCTATTTTAACTAGCGTGTAGTGGTATTCCTGGAAAAGAAGTAGGGAGTGGGAGTAGGCAGAAGTAGGCAGTGATCAGCAGTGTGGTATGGCTTCTGTACAGGGTCTGTAGGCTCAAAACCAAAAGGTTGCACAAAAGCAGACTTTATAGAGAAGCAAATGGCCTCAAGCACGCAGGCATTTCTGCTAAGTACTACTGCTGCTTTCTCAGAAGTGTAGAACATGCCTTGATCTCTGTGCGGTTTTCTTTGTACATTGCTGTTTTCATTTACTCTGTCTTCGGAAGGCTTCTCTGGGGTGGGTTCAGGTAGTCAAGAGCAATCCATGTTTTTTCTGTCTAGCCAGTGTGGCTTCTAAACTGATCGGTCCCTCAGATGACCTTCTAGTTACCTCACTGTAAAACTGTTATTCTCCCAGCTCTAGAACAGTTTTCTCTTTTCTCTCTTCTCTCCAGTGTTTCCTGTGCATCTTTTCTCTGACAGCCCCTTTTGAACTCTCCTTTGTCAACTCATCTCACTTGGGGAATTTCAGAAGTTGGTGGCTTGTCAGCTGTTGACTGTCTAATGGTTTCTCAAAAAATGTGTAAACTACATGTAGATTTTTACAAATCACTCTGGATCTGCATGAGCAATATCAGATTAGCATTTTTGGTCTGAACAGAAGAATTGATTTTTTTCTTATTAAAGGACCTTAACCTATGACTAGAATTTGTGCAGAGCTCTTTTTTAAATGGTTGTGAATTTATCCATAGATGGTCCTAAGGTCCTTAATGAAGTCCATTTCTACCCCCATCTATACGCCAATGTCTGTTGTGTTACTATTAAAAGTAGGGATATTTGTGTTCTGTTTCCAACATTTAATAATTTGTTTTTGTTTATGTTGACCCTTTCAGAAAATTGCCTGATTTAATTCTGCCATGCTATAGAAATTACAGAATTCTGATTTTAGTTTCCTCATACTGCATCTCTATTACAGAAACACTCTTTTCTAGACAGTTAACCTTTACTATCACTTTTCTGACTGAATCATCAGCAATTATTTTGTCCCTGAGGAGTATTTTTGTGGCTTCCCAGAGATTTATGGGTAACCATCTTATGGTAACATTCACAGAAAGGATTTTATTTCTACTTTTTTTAAATAGTTCAGGTGTGCATCACCTAAAAATGAGTTAATGAGCCTCCATCACTTAGTATATGAGCTAGTCACTGTCTGCAGTAGTAAGTAGGGCGATGTTGAGCCACGAGAAAATGAAGGAGGACTTTGCAGTCTAGTATTGTTCTGTGGATCCTTTTTGGTAATTAGGAAGAAGCTTTTTTTTTTTTTCCAAGGGTGTTCTGCATGCAGATGAAAAATTGGTGTAATTCTTCCTTTTGGCATCTGTGTCAGTATGACTTACTTCTTTCATGAAATTAAGCACCTATGAGCCCTATCTTGTGAGTCCTTGGGGAACAACTTCTCTGTGATGGAGCAGGGGGTGCAGTTATCCTTTTTTTCAGATGAGGTTACAATTTTCATTTTGGTTGGAGACCCAGCTAGATACAGGCTTATAAAAATTGTGGAATTATTATCAAGGTATATATCCCATAACTAGGGGACGGTAGCTCTGGATCATGAAGCCTCCAAGAGCATTTAATCTAGCTGCATTAGATGAGAATGGGATTTGTTGGCACAAAACTAGCACTCCCCTATTTTCTGTCCTCTCATTCAGTGCAGAAAAAGAGGAAAACGTGGGCTTTGACTGGCGAGCCCTGGTAAATCTCACTGTTGAGGTTTAAGATGTTACTCAGCTTTCTCTCCAGTCTCACTGCCAGAAGTTACCAGCCCAGTAATGCAGCCTGCAAGGGAACCTTTGCCTTTAGCTATGCAGTTTCAGTGCAGGTTTCAGTATCCTGTCTTAAACCAGTGAGTGTGTCCTAAGGTACCAGGCTCTTAGCAGGAGCAGCTGGTTCGTTTCTGCTGACTTTACCTTGCAGCAGCCTCCACCAGAAGGGCTGGGTGGGCAGCTACGAGTGCTGGTACCTTAAACTGCTAACAGCGAGACTTGGCAGAGCTCATCAGTCAAAGCTGTGCGTGCCATGCAGCTTCTTTTTGTTTCTCGTAGACATCTATAGCCTCTGTCACCATGGAAGACTATTGAAAAAGAACAAAAATGAAAAACAAAGTTAAGCAGCGAAAGTTTGTTCTGTTTACAGACTTGATGAAAATTCGGGAAATCTGTTTCAGCTAAGAAAGTTCATGGATCCCTAGGTGTAGTCCCTGCTAAGCATTCAAATTGGAAAAAAAAATTACATTTAAAGGGCAGTTTGTTT
The DNA here is from genome assembly GCA_013399115.1 of Anseranas semipalmata. Taxonomy (NCBI): domain Eukaryota; kingdom Metazoa; phylum Chordata; class Aves; order Anseriformes; family Anseranatidae; genus Anseranas; species Anseranas semipalmata. The sequence continues at coordinate 239,949 of VXAA01006451.1, forward strand.
TCACAGAGGGCAGAATTTGGCGCACTCGTGGAATTGTGTTCAGGTGCGCAGGTGAGGTCAGTACAGCCGGTGTATGCTGCATTGCCCACTGTCCTGGTGCTGAGGCATTACCTGCAATTATTTCGTGTCATTTGCCTTCGTTAGCGTTGCTGTAGCTTCTCTGAATAAAAAGAGCTTGTGATAAACTAGTCTCTGTTTGCAACTTCTTCAAAAATCCATACAATAATTTTCCTCCTTCACCCTTTCCAGAAGCAAATGCTACGTATCTTGACATGCAGTTAGGAATCTGGGTCCCACGGATTTTCACTGAGGTTTAGTCACTTGAATGTCCAAGTCAGTTATGAGATAGGATTTGGAGCCCTGCTTCCTTAAATGCTTATGGAAGTGCTTAGCCTGAAACACTTCATTGTTCAGCACTGTAATTATTCAATACCTGCTGAAGTATTTGAAATCCTGCTGTAAACATATGTAATATTATGAATACATTTTTAAAGTGTGCCAAAAGCATAGCCGAATAAATTTCAAGAGCCTGATCCAAAACCCAGTGAAACTTCAGTCATATTTGGAGGCTTAGCTGAGGACTCTCAATTGAGTAATATTGTCTGGTTTTGCTAGTCTCTGGAAATGTCATTTTAAAAAACTGATGGCTCTTGGAACATTCAAGGCCTACATGGTAAATTTCGTACAAGATTTCCCTTTTTGTGACTTTAATATTAGTCACTTCAAAATCCACATTTGTTATAATGCATATAAAACAACCTGATAGTAAGTTAGACTGAATAGAGCTTTACCTGTTTATCCATCTGTAGAGTTCTCATGCTGAGGTGATTAAACATAAATGTCAGAGACAGAAAAACACAGATACAATAAAGCAAAGTAACCCACCTGACACTGACAATAACGGACTAATGGCACACTAGATTGACAGAATTGACTCTTCCAACCCATTTGTTCAACCATCTTTTTAAATTTAATAACTGATCCCAAATTAGGCCATGACCAATGCACACTGCCATAAATAAGGTTAAACAATGTAGCCCCAAGTTTTATAGCCTCTTTGAGGCATCATCTTCCTTTTTTAACACTGTTTTCCTGGTGCAGACTTCTTGTGTCCAGGCTGGGTACCATGGGCCCAACTTGGATACATACAAAAAATAACAAACTTGTGATACACAGATAGTGAGGTGCTATAATAACTAAGATAGCCAAGATCTCAGAATCTTCAGATTACAATTTTTAATACCCCCCCCCCCCCCCAAATTTGAATAGGGGAAAATGTTTGCTACCTTAGAAATATAAGGATTTTTATGGAATATCTGGCCATGACTAGGTGATGTTATCTAGTGAAAAGACAAAACAAAATAAAAAACAGTAATTGAATTCAGAGACATCTTTACTCAATTTTTTTTTTTGTCATTAAATGTTTTAATGGAATAGTAAGAATAAATGGCTGGAACTCCACACTGGTTTTAACAATAAAGTAAAGCCAGAAATAAAGCTTTAACTCTTGTCCTCTGAAAATTCCCTTGCTGGGAGCAGAGCACTTGTGCTCCATTCGTTGGTGTCACTTAATGTTAAACAGGTAGAGTGTCCTTCTCTGGATGTGGCATCACAATAAATGCATCTATGCCTTATTAGAAGATGACAAATACTAGGAAACTGTGTAATGTGAGCTGACAGATCTCCAGGATTTTCACTGTTTCCAGTCTGCATGGCTAGTCTTAGCACATCTGCAGTGTGTTATCTAGAAAAACACAAAGCAATTTGTTTATAAAATATTGCAAAGCAACAACACAAAATAAACAGTTTTAAGTACTAGGAAAACTGGTTTTAATGTTTAATACAACATATTTTGTATAGTCTTGTTATAACTATTTACTTGACCTTTTTTCAGTCTGGTTCATCATGTATTATTAAAAGCTTTTAACAAGTTGCATACAGTACAGACTGTATCTGCCCACTGCTTACATAAATAACATGCCTGGGAATAATAAACTGCAAGCTTTCTTTAAAAGCATTGTAAATGGGATATATAGCAGAAGCAAGAGTTATTAAGTATCTCTTAAGACCCTTACCAAACCCAAGCTCTGTATGCAAGTTTAGTCTCAGTGCTGAGGACGACATTTTACAAGCTCTAGCACAACTCTGAACGCTGTTTCAGGCTGTTATTTCTCAGACATGCTCTGCTACTCATCTTCCTTGAGGTTAACCCTCCCAGGGTCATCTGGGACTCTGAAATACCTTAGGTAGGTCACATAGTGCTGCCCTCCAGCAGCGCACAAAATAACGATGGCCAATCTTTTGTGCACCACACCTTCCCACCACCCAGCAGCTGCAAGCACAGGGAAATGCGTGCAAGGCTGTCTGGCCTGCGGGCCAGGAGCTCCCCTTTCTCCATCCTAAAAGAAGTGCTAAGCACATTGCTGACAGGAACTGCTAAACGTTTGTAACTGAGGATACAAAGTGTTTTCAAACAGCTATAAAACATCCTGCCAAAAGCTTGCAAAAATCACCCTAATTCTGGAAGGACTTCTAAGCGTAGAGCTAATATTACAGCGTATATACTGAAGTCCATGCTTCAGTCCTTGTTAGAGTCCTCTATTTATTTTTAAAAGAACTCTTTGTATCTTGATATGTGGTATCTGCTTTTCATTTATGGTGTGGTCCCTAAAGCTGCTGTGAGAGACTAGAAGGTATTCAAGCCCATTGGCCCAGCGCAGGAATGCTCATTTAAGCAAGAGCTGGGAATGCTGTACTTTGTAGAAACAGGCTTATAACGGTTGAGCAGCTTTGACCCAAATAGTGAGCGGCACACAGGGCTAACAACCCTCCCCTGGGATCGTCGTGCCTTCTGGAAGCTGGCCTTGTGTCACGATGCTGTGGAATTGCATGGTAATGTGGAAAAATAGTCAAAGAATCTGACATATCAGGAGGGGAACATGGACTTGCTGAGACCATCTATAGACGATGACAACCGGGCAATGGAGGTGGGAAGTGGGCTGGAAGCCGAGTGCTGCTGCACCAGGAAGATCTGCTTTGGAGGAGTAGGGCAGGGAGCACGTGGTGTTTGTCTGCAAAACACAGGAGAGATAACTTCTGGTGGACACAAGCAGCTGGGAAACAGTGTATGTACAAAATAAACATAATCTGGCTTGTTAGAAAGTACTTTTTGTGGTGCCTTCCGCCCTGCCTTGGTAATTTAAAAGCTCTGTTTGTGATAATCAGCCAAAGAGTGCCAGTGGATCACATGTTTAAGCATCCAGCTATCTTTAAACTGACAAAATACGTATTTGTCATTTGTTAAAGAGGGATGGACAGAAGAGTGTGCTTAATGTTAAATCCTGTTGAGGTCTCCTGTGGTTATTACGGGATGAACTCAAGTGAGAGAAGCTTTGGTAGTGCTTTTTTGTTTGCTTTCCACACGTATGAAGCAGCATCTTAAAGCTGTAGAGTCGGTACATCAGCCCCCGGGAGCAAAACCTAGCTCTAGCTTGTGACCTTGCTGGGCTTCTGCCCACCTTGTAGCAAAGCCAGGTGACTGCCAGAAGCTGTGGGCACCAGCAGCTGGGCTCCTGGCTGCTGTGGCCCTCTTTGAGGGAGGGAGAGCTGGCAGCTTGCAAACCCACTGCAGTGGGTTTTCTTTTCAGTTCATCATAACAGGAGCTGAGCACAGCCCTGGTTTGGGTGCTGGTTGAGGAGCAGATAGCCTGGCCTGAGGATGGACATCTTGCAGCAGGGTGGGATGGTTGGCGAGGACCTGGCTGTGCCTGGGAGCCTCTCGCAGCCCGGCATCCTTTCTGCAGAGGTTTTAGGACATTGGACAAATGTAGCTGGCTGCTCCTTCATTCATCCTGGGCAGGGCAAGTGAGGGACCCATTAAATAAGCTTTATTGTTTTAATGGCTGAGTGCCATGGTCAAGTGCTGTGCTTGCCTAGCCAGGGCGAGTTGATAGCTGATGGGAACAGAGCCTAAGGCTGTCCAAATGCATGGTGCAGAAGGGTGCCATAGGGTCTGGGACAGAAGAAGTGACGGTCCCCACAGTGATATCTACTGGAGAAGCATGGATTGTGCATTTACAAGATGGTAGCAAAGAAAGAGACAAGTAGCTTGGTGTAAGAAACTAAATTGTCAGAATAATGATGGTGTACCAAAAGGAGAAACATCGACTATTTCTCTCTTAAGGATATATCCTGGAAAATTGTATCTGTCTGTGAGAGATAACATATTAATGCTTTATAGTGGAAAAGTCCAACTCAAATTTATGAGATCTTACAGATTGATCTGTTAGATCATATTTTAAGGTTTACTTTCATTTGCTGTAAATGGGCAAACAATGTGAAGGGATATAAAATGATACAAGTGTCTGAGAAGGGAAAAATAGAGTGAAGAAATCATTTCAGTCTAGGGAGCACAGCCAAAACATGCAACAGTGGCTAAATGACCATGACATTGCATTCAGGGTGCCAGACTGGGACCCAGCAGGTTTCGCTTGGTCCTTGCCTCTGTTGCATGTTTCTGCAGGATCTGGAGTTGCCTGTGCTGACCCGGACCTTTAAAGACATCTCTTTGGGTGTTTGGCTGTCGCTGAAATAATCTCCTAGCTGAACAGAAATTCACAATCTACTTGGGATTAACTTTGTGCACCTCGCTTCTCGCAAAGCTGAAGGTGGTTTTGGGGCAGACCTGCCGACTACCCAAGTTCAGTGCCGGTGGTGCAGGCGCTCTCCGGTGCGGTGTGTTCCCAGCAGGGCTGGAGCTGAGGGCGCTCCCAGCCAGCCCAGGCCTCCAACCACTCTTCAGGCAGCACAGACATTTTGTCATGATGCTACACGGTGTTACGCTGCTGCGATCAAGCAGTTGGTTAGCATGTGACCATATCCAATGCTACAGACATTGTCGAGCCCTTTCCTTCCATAACCTCAATGTATCTTTTCTCATGTGGCATCAGAATTGCTCCACTGAGCAAATTCTCCTACTATTCAACTTACTGACATAATGGAAGTCAAATATATTTCATGTTAACATCACACTGCTATTGGCACCTTTAACATTTCAAGTGCCTGTATCAATTTCAGTTCTAAGAAAAATTCCTAGCTGCATTTCAATAGTTCAGTGCCCTGTCTATTGCCATAAATTCTTTAATTGAATTTGCTACATGCACTGAATTCATTCCTGTTATCTTTACACTTCAGTATCAAATAAACAGGGTGATCTGTGCTTTATTCTTTTTAGTAACTGCAGTTAAGACACGCATCTGTTGCTACAGACCAGAAAAAGCATAGTTGCTTTATGGTGGAAAAACTTCTTTCACAGATGAGCTGGGAAGGTTTGTTGATTCATGAGTTAAGGGCCACATTTTCCCCAGGCACAAGCTGAGCTAGCCACCAGTAAAATGGTTTCAGCCTATATCGGATGAATGGTTGTCCTAAAAATCATCTGTTTTAGAAGCAAGATCAGATGAAGCAAAATCATTCTTATGGCAATATTGCATGAGAGAAAAATGTAAGCACCCAGCTCAGCTGACCTCCCTTGAGCACATTGCCTTGAAATTCCTAAACCAGGCAGAAAAAGCAGTTTTAAAAATAAAATAATGCTGATGCCAGGCTGAGTCCTTTAAAAACTTACTGCTTAGGGCAATTGTGAGGGGAGGAAGATTTCAATAAAAAGTTGGAAAAGAAACAGGCTGTTGAATAAGCAATGAGATACGCCATTGTCAAGGAAAATGTATAGCTAATAGCAAAGAAAGGAGGACAAGGAATATATTTCACTTGATGTCATATGACTCCAATCTCTTTCTGCTGAAGCATTATCTACCTATCCTGTCCAGTAGCTCTACTGCTCTCCACAGCCAGGTCACAGACAGCAACCTTCCTCCGCCCTTGAATGCAAAATGCACCTGCACAGGGCTGTGAGACTGTACCCATGGGTGCCCCCCCGTATTCCCAGAAACTCCTGCTGAAAATTGTCTTCGGCTATAGAGAGAAAAGCAGATCTATAAATGCAATGTCTTCTGATCACTGAGGGCCCTCATTAGCCCTGTCTACTCTAGATGTAATTGGGTGTCAGTACTGAAAACTTGGCACTGACATACGTTTTGAAAACACTCAAAGATTCAGAATACCTTCCACAGCTTTGTGGGCTGCTTGTGAACAAATGAATTTTGTCATTGGGAAGCTTTTTTTGAGAATCTGATACAACTAATTCACTAAATCTCATACGCTGATGCCTGTGCCTGCATTCACTGAATGAACACCCCAAAGCTCCACTACTGATGCAGGATCAGACTGAAAATAAGGGACAAAGCCAGAGTCGTAAGGAGAGCTGAGATTTGGAGGCAAAGGAACATCTAACCAGTGCCCAGATCCCATTTATTTCTATAGCCAGCTCCACTATATTTGAATTTCCCTGTCAAGGTTGCATACAGACAAAATCCCATTCTGCATAGACTTATACTTTCTTTTACATAAGACTTATGTAGACTTTGCACTTTTATTTTTGGGATAACAGCAATTTTGGAGAAAGACAATTAAAATATAACAGCCCAACATCTACCATTGCATGAGTTCCTAGTTTAGCAATTATTCAAAATATGTATGTTGAAACCATCTAGATATGTTAGCAGCAGCAACTTATTTTTGTGGTGTTAAATTAATTTCTGTATTGCATTCTTAATATGACAAAAAAATATAAAAGAGCTAATCACAGACTGTAGGTGGAGTGTATTCATGGTAGTAATGTAGAACAGCAAAGATAAATGTAATAGTCTTAAAATGAGATCATGAAACATAATAATAGGTTTTCAGTAAGTGATCATAAAATAGGAACAATGCTATCATGTAAATTAAATTAGTGTATTTGAACAGTTACATGAGCTCATAAGTAGATAATATAAGTAAAGAATATTTTAAACACTTCTATATCTTAGGTAGGATGAAGCTGACTAATCAGCTTTCTTTGGGAGCCTCTTTCAGTATTAATTTTTTTTAATAATGTGAAACATATTGTAATAACCCAGAATGAGGAAAATCAGCCAATGATAAGAGTTCTGTTGCAGCTCAAGATGATCAAAAAATTGTGGAATTATATCTTGCAAAAAATGCAAGCTTTTTAAAAACAGACAAAATCTCCTGGACTGATGAAAGAAGAGTCAAAAATAGTTGTTTTTTTTTTTTTTTTTCTTCAGGTGACAGGATTCCCAGAAATACTGATTTCAGTTCATCAGCTGCTCACCTTTCAACAGGGCATTTGTTTTTAAAAGTTTAAGGATTTTTGTTCCCTTTTTGCAAAATTAAAATTCTCTCATTGTACCATTCAGGCTTGTACAAACATCATTTGTAGGAGGAGAAGGAAAGATGGATGATGCCTAACCAGCTCTAATTTGCTATACCTATTTACATCTGTGTTTTTCGAGTGACTATAGATATAGAAAACAGTATTATGGTAGGACATAATTTATTACAATATTCTCTATGTGGAAAAATCTTGTTGAAAGATCAGGGCTTCTGTGAGTGATTGTTTATGAATTTAAGAGAATGCAAGCTGTGAAATGTAGCTCTTTAATCTACTTTTTTTCTCACCATTAAATAAGAAAGCCCTGAAAAACAGAATCTGGGGAATGTTGAAAAAAACACTGCAGTTGTTGTAAAGGCTATCCTACCTCTTAGAAAATCCAAATGCAATCTGCCATAAAAGCAAAAGGCTTCTTTGTGTGTGTGTGTGTGTGTGTGTGTGTGTGTGTGTTAAGATGCATCATTCTTTGTACAAATTTTGCAAAAGATTCAGTCGTTGACTGTTATCCTGTTCTTGGGTAGGATAGCTGTTGGTTAGAATAGGAATAGTTAAAGCATCTCCACTGTAACCTCATCCATAACACATAATGGCTTTCTTTTTAGGAGGCCAGAAATGCTGAGATTTTAAGAAATTATCACCAAAAAAATGCCAAGTTAGGTTGTCTTTCAGGAAGAGATCTCTATGATGAGAAGCAACAGAAATAATGAATTACTAAAGATAGTATCTTGAAATGAAAGTGTTGCAAGCGAATAGCAGGGACACAAAAGGTCTGTAATCTAATCACCTTGAAGCCACATCTCAGCATTTTGTCATTACGTAGCTTCTTATCCAAGGATAAGTAGATGCTCTGCACAGCACATGTATGTGATTTAGTTGTTGGGAGCTGCCATGCTTCGTTTGCTTGTTTTGAAAAAACAGGTGATTAGGAACTCTACTAACCTAAGACATCCTAAAGACATTTTGAAGAAATATGTTGTTTCAAGGTGCTAGTAGGTGGGCACCAAAAACTATTAGTTGCTTTGGAAAAATGATAGTTCAGGCTTAAAAACAGTATAAAAAATAGCATACAGCCTTGTTTTCTAGGCTGTTTCTAATTGAAAAGTATCCACAGCAAGAAGAGCCCAGAACATTACACATAATAAATAGTAACCACTAGCCAGAAGATGAAAGAGATCTTCTTTTCCCAAAGGTGATCTCTCCCCAAATGAGCACATGCTTTCATTCTGCTCCATGCAGCAAAGAATAATATTTCCTGTAAGAGAGCAAGCTAGGAATGTCACTACAGGTTGTTTTTTTGTTTGTTTTTCTCCATAAAAAATAATGCATTTACAACACACATCCTGACCAAACAAACACCTCTCATTTAAAACCTAGTGAGGAAATGAGAGACCCCACAGTCCTTTAGCTGCCTAACAAAGCTCTGTGCGAAGCCATGGCTTTAGTACCATAACCAGAGCTAGCCACAGAGGTAGCTTGGGAGTAGATGCTGCAGCTGCAAGATAATTTTCCGCAGCTTGGCATGAGGGTGTTAAATTGCTATTGAAAGGCTGAAAAGGGTTGGTAAAGTACTGCAGGATGAGAGAACTATATGATACAAGTATTTAATTAGTGTTTAGCATGATAGGGATAGCATGATAAATACTGTCTAGCCTACCCATAGCATAACAAGCTAGTATTTAAAACAATTTAATTGTCGCCTATCTGCAGTGCAGTAAGAGTCTTCCTTTTTTCTTTTGTTCATAAATATCTGCAGCCTTTTACAATGTCAATGTACTGCTATAGCTAGGATGGCTGCTTGGTTTATTTTGGAGACATTCAGCAGTAATGACACTTCGAGTACTTTTGATATATAAACACCTGTTAACCCTCAGAAGGAAAAAAAAAATCTCTTATGAAACAGAAACTGATTCATCAAACCTGAGTGCTAAATGTTCGTCTGTGAATACTCACCTGACGGCTTCTGCCAGTGTAACCTGATCGAGCATCTCAGTTTCTCCTCTGCCCTTGACTTTCCCTGACACGGCCAGGAGCTATGAACAGTAAACTGCTGAAGACATGGTTTGCTGCAAGCTGAGGTAAGGAGCCTTTTGCAGGACGTCTTTGCAGTGAATCATTTACCTTGCAGCAAAAAAAGCCCTAACAACAGGACATAGCTTAGACAGTAGCTTTTAACCAAAACAACGAGATTTGGGCATTTTCAAATCCCTAAAGCAAAGTTCATCAGATCAGACACATGAACTTTGAGTCTGATTTATCATAAGCCATACCTGCTTTTTCCTACTTATTCCCTTCTGAAAAATCTTTGTTTGCAGGCAAATGGTGAACTTCACAAGTGGAACAAGGTTTGTGTTTGTAAAAGAAACCTCTTAGATATTACTGCTAAGTCTCCTTCCTTACGATTTTTTGCTTGATACAGTTTTACTACATTAGCGGTTCCCCTTGCCTAGCTCTGTGCATCAGTCAGAAGAGAAAGGAGATTTTGCCCTACCTGTCTCTCTCCAAACTGAATGCAAAGCTTATGAAAATCAAGGGTTTGCTTTTCCTCTCATTTCAATGGGCTGTGACTCTCCCTCTCAGTGCGTGTGTTTAATGAATGCCATTAGTGTTTATATGTACCAAGAGAAGGCTATGCCTCTCAAGCTTTCAGCAATTCCAGTATATTAAGTGACAGAATAAGCAATATCCCTCTTAATAGTGTTTTCCCTCAATTCATTCTTCTGACCTAATACAGATTTTTCTGTACAATGGGTGCTTTATGGAGGAGTATACTTAAATGGAGAATAAAATGCCTAGTGAATAGAAAGTCAAATTTGCCTTAAGAAGCATGAGCTCTAATTCCTAGTTCTGGGGTTGTCTACTGAACAGCTTGATAAACAACTTCATCTCACCAAGCGTCCGTTCCCCTGCCTGTAAAATGGAGACGTTTACGTGTTCCTCCTCTGCAGAGAGTTCAGAGACAACTCTATGGGGACACTAGGCTTGGGTTTCATGCACCAGACCTTGTTATCTGCTTCATGTTGTACATCATCAGTATGGTTAAATGGTAACTGTATTTACATTAATCATATTTATTACTCCCAAATCTTTCCATCTTTTTTTCTTTTCTCTCTCGGTACTTTGTATATGCAATCACAGTAATTTTGTGGGGGTGGGAGGTGATTCCCCAATAGCAACCCTTCATGTATACATTGAAAACTTTGCCTTATCTTTGACTAATACCCTTCAGAAAGTCCCTCCTGTGTCTCCATTGCATTATCTATCCATCTGCTTTAATTAAGAAGCCCCTTTGGAAAGACAGGCAAGTCTTCTGCTTATACCCTGCAGAACTGAACAATGCTGGAGAGCTCAAGAAATGTTAAATGGCCATCAGCAAGGCAGTACTGCCTAGGAGCTTTTTCTTGGCAGAGTTGTATCTCGTTTATGCCCTGTGTCTGTATCAGTGAGCTGAAAAGACTGTACAACAGGTAACTTCCTGAAACAGTCGCTGAACTTGGCATTTCTTTGTTTTGTCACAAACCCCAGTTAAAAGCAAAGATTGAGAAGCCAAAAACTACAGCTGAGTCTTTGCTCCAGTCACTACCTGGAAAAATACCTCTGGCTTGGTGTACGCAAGAGCTACAAATGGCTTCACCTTGTTGTCCTGATGATTAATGCTTTCTCGCTCTGCATGCGGTCCCTGAGATGGTTGGTGTCAGCAGAATGGGCCTCACTACTTAACCCAATAAATCACTTTTATCTTTACAGAGGAACAGCAGTAGTTTATACCCAGCTCCACTCTGGCCAGTTCAGTGTAGTGAGCAATTTTCCACACGCTGTGTCAGGCCAGTCCGTTGCGATAACTGGGTGCAGTAACTGCAGTGTCACCAGATACCGTGGACCACGTTTCTTCTAGTTCAGTGGCTCACATCTCATATCACCAGAGAATCCATAAAAGCAGGACACTTGGGGTCATTGCCCAGAATCGAAAGTGAGCTATCAGCATTGTAGCTTAGTAAATAACACTCAACAAATTGATGAGCTGAATTTTAATTTTTTTTGCTCACTTTTCTGTCTTCAGATCATAGACATTTGCATATTATTTCAATGAATAACTTTACAGTTCATAAATCAAAAAGACAGCCCCGAACTAGAGCTCATGACAAATAACTGCATTTTAACTGAAGCCTTCAATGTCATTTGATGGATTTTTTTATTTTTTAATATTTTTTTTTTACGATTTTGCATTTTCCTACACAAGTGACAAAAATAATGCTTCCTTGTCTGGGTTTAATTTTTTTTTTATTTCCTATGCCTCCCTTTTCCTTCCCTCCTTTTCTACCCTTACAAAAGGCAGAAGGCTTAAGGGAAAGGATGAAGAAAGGAACAAATGTATGGTCTTACTCTTATTGGTTATTCTTGGCAAAAACACATAATTATTTTTGGTTGTTGTTTTTTTATATGACTTAAAATAAGTAATTTCGTAGAAGAAATGATGAAGCCCCAAACTAGCTGGAGCTTTGGGACCATGCACGGGAGAACTTTTTAAAAACAAAACAAACAACAACAAAGAAATAGAGAAAGCTTAGACTGGAGGGGATGAAAAAAAAGGACTTTGTAAACAAGTGTTCTCCTTCACCCACTGCATCCCACAAGCCAGGTCCTTTCCTCCAGTCCTGCTCACCGTCCATCAGCTGTCTGCATCCTGTTAGGCTGTGGCAAACTCCACGTCGCCACCCCTAAGGATCCCTAGGGAAAGCATCTTAGATCTCACATTGCCTCTATGACCTGCTCTTCCTGAGGGCATGGCTGCTCATGACTGATTGCTCTCCAAGGCAAGGTGATCTGCCTTTCCTCTCTGGGGTGTTGGGCCAGATGGATCAACTAGTTTCTTGAATACCATGGGAAGGAAAAACAATGCTTTGGAAAAACAAAATAGAAGGTAAGGTCTAGGGTGCCTCCCATATGTGAAAGGGACAAAAAAGATGATAGGAGGGAGGCAGAAGAGCAAACGTGAGAGGTTAAGTTCATCTTTTCATTTTGTTGCTCTCATTTGCCATTTTTTTCTACAAGATATTTTAGTGAAAGAGCCTTTCTAAGTGATGTGTGTGTACTGAGTTCTGTTATGGCACGTGGCAGTTTATAAATGCTTTCTTTTCCTTGTAGCTCTATTTCTTTTCCATATTTTAATTGTTTCAGTAGTTGTTTAAAATAAAGGAAAGTGAAAAGTCTTAAGATGTGTTACAAGGAGAATGGTGGATTTAATTTCAATGAAAAGCTGCTCTTGTGTTTTAAGGGGAAGAGTGAAAATATGTCAGTCTCATGACTTTGAAATTCTCTGACAAGTTCAGGAATGTTTTTTCAAGATTTTCAGCTCATTTATAGCCTGACCTAAAACCATCAGAGGTGATGGGAGTCCTTGTATTGCCTTTAATGTGCTCTGAGTCAGGATCTTGTGCCCTGAGACTCCAGCTCAGTTGTACCAACATTGCGCAGTGCTTAATTAAATGGAGACACTCAAATATGCAGCAAGCCACCTGCAAGATCCCTGTACAGCAATAAGGCTCTTAATACCAAAAAGGAATAAGGTTTTCACTACCCAGCTTTCTCAAATGATTTCTTTTACAACTATATGGGAGGTATTTTATCCCTCAAAGTGCTAGGTTTTGTTTCAGTCCAGCTCTCACACACACTACATATAGGTTATTCTCAAGACTTATTCTTATCAAGTGGTTGCGTATGTCAAAAAGGGCATAGGGAAGCAGAGGATATATCTCATTCAGTCTCTATTCAGATATGTGTTATAAAGGTACAGATTTTCCTTTGCTGTCTAAAGTCCTCAAGTTTAATATGAAAGAAAGTAGTCCAAAATGAGTGAGAGTAACTGCAGTGAGAAAATTTAAATATGTCCTGCAGTTTTTTGTAACATTTGGGTCTTATAGACCTCACCATTCCTAAGTATTCAGTCAGGCATTCACTGAAATGGTGTTGTCCTAGAAACTCATAACCAGTAAAGATGGTATGAACCACTCCATCACTAGGTAAATGTAAGTTTGGATCCATGTTTTTGAACTGGCCTTTATCCACTCAAGTAGCAAAAAGATTCATTAAAATGAATCCAATGAAGCACCCGATATGCTGCTCTGGCATGTGCCAGGAACCAGAGAGCCCTGCTGCTCAGTGACCAGTACGTGGCAGAGTGCAAGCATGGTCACCTGCCCTGGCAAGGTGTTTCTGAGTGGCCCTCCCTGCACACCCATGAGTGGGACCATCTCACAAACAAAGCTAGAGCTAGGATGCAGTAATAGCCACTGAGTCCCAGAGACCTTCTTGAAAAACCTCTATACTTACCCCTGACATCAGAGTGGTTCCAAAGAGTGTGTATCAATATGGTGATAGGCGCTTTATATATAAATATATATATATAAATATATATATATAAATATACTGTTTCTTTATAAATATTATATATAAAAAAATACACTCTATACTGTTCATTGTAACTACAGAAATTTGAAGCATACGCGTCAGAAACAGAATATATCCCCTTTCTGCTGGTTTTCCATCCCTACCTCTGCATAATGTTACTTTTTCATGATAACAAATGCCATTGTTTCTACCAGAAAATGTGCTCAGAAAGTGTGCTCGGATAGCATAAATCATGGTCACTGCTTCCATAAGATTGCTTTCCTATTTGCATATTAATAATAATAATGAGAAATAAGGAGCCATTAAAGCCAACTCTAAATGAAAAAGTTTCAAATTTATAAGCAACCCATTTTTCATTTCTATGCAGTACTTCCTAGAATGTAGTGTCAGTAAATACGAAATTTCCGTGAGCAGCCTTGCTGATAACTTGCTATGATTCTCCCCACACTAGGACCCCTGAATCAATACAGTGAGTTAATTACCTCTTGACTGCAGACTGTAGTTTTGAAAAGGACCTTTGGACTAGTCAACATTTTCCTGATTTTGTTTTCCAGTAATTGTCAGTGACAGAGCTTAAGAAGCAAGTGCACTTCACTGCTGAGCTTCCTATAGAACAAAATAAATATGTGGTCCTTTTGATTTAAGTTCAGTCTGTCAAGGAGAAATGTAAGCTGGAAGCCATCATATGTTATGCAAAAAGAAGAAAATGAGACAATTTATAGCTGTGAAACACGAGTGGATTGAAGCAGTACTTAAAGTACAATTATACTCTTGAGATGTGACTTTGGGAAGAGTCACCATCTGACTGAAGAGTTCTGCTATTCAGACTCATTCAGAGTCCTGTCCTGATTTAGACTGAAGCTACATGTAATTTTTGTGTCAGTATCTTTTTTTTTTCCAGCAATAATTCAAGAAATATACTCCTTGTTTTAACATCAACACATTTACAATGACAAAAATTGATAGAGTATAGCTAACTAAACAGTGTCAGTTGGAGCCCTAATATTTTCCTGTTGTTATAGCCACCTTTGAATACATCAATATATGCAAATATGTATGTATTATATAAATAGCATAAAATGACACAAAAGCCCTGATCAAAGGTAATAGAAATAACACAGCTATGAGAGAGGTATAGCCTTTGTCCCAGTTTCAGCAGAAACACTGAGTCTCATACCCATTCTGCTCTCAGTTACAGACAGGTCTTTGTGCCCCGTTGAAGGCAATTGAGATCAGAGTGAAGGCACTGCGAGCAGTGTGCTCAAGAACCTGCAGGTTTCATACAGCGTCAGTCAGCAGAGAAATATCCAGCTCACTCTCGTCCTCAAGCAGAGGAGCTAAGTCATCCGCATGTTAAAACTGAGCATGTAGTAGTTCCACTGAAGTGGGTAGTTACACTTCTCTAACCAGACGTATCCGCGAGTATCTGCTAGAACTGGAACCTGAGTTTCAGCAAAGTAAATTCATAGTATGGGTGAGAGGAGGTGCTGTATGCGTGCGTGTTTTGGTGTGGGTAGGGGAGAGGCAAGTGGATAGTCGTGCTGAGCACACTTACTTTGAAAGACATTTAAAAACGAAGAACTGCAGAGTTTCCAGCATGTTTGATACCCATAAAGTGTTCGAACTCTGATGCTCAACACAAATAACTCTTGTTATTACACAGTTTTTAGTTGCATTAAAAAATTCAAATTCAAAGTATTTTGTAGACTATAGCTCTCTCAGTCAGCAAGGACTGCACTGGAATGTTTTCAGTATTCACTTTACCTGTCCATATAAGACACGTTCCAGATGTTCAGCTTATGCAGGTCAGCAGTGCCTTCTCCTGGGCTTGGTTAATGCACGGGAGCTATTTGACTTATTTGTCTAACAACATACTAGCTGCCCCTTGTGGCACCACAGGAAAATGTCAAATGTGTCATCTCTGCCCCTAGTGCGCTTGTGATGCCCTAGGGTGTCTGGCACATCCACATGGTGGATGTGACACGGGACCTGCAGAAGACCTGTGCTCTTCTGGTGCAGCAGGTGGTTGCCAGGCAGGATGCCCAAGGCACTGAAGACTTACATGTGCACAGCTGGATTGAGCCTTCTGTATCTGGATATTTCAATGCTAGGCTGAGCGAGGACCAATCTCCAGTTCTCTTAACATCGTCTTCAAAACAGGCTCTCCATGCTGAGCCTCAAACTGCTTTGGACAGAGGGCGTTGGCATTGCTGAATCTGTCCAAGCAGATATACCTCAGTATCTCTTTTGAATTAAAATACCAACTTCCACTAAATCTTTCCAAAAAAGCTGATATCCCTGAATGCAAATAAAGCTAGAGAGTAAAATCTTCATCCTGATGAATGTGTTAAACATAATGATAAAGCTCCCACTAACATGAGCAGAGTAAGGTTTTGATCAGTTATCAGATTTTTTGATATTGCTTAAACCCTATATGCACAGGCCTCTAAATCTCATTTTTAACCACCAACCCAACACAGATGTGTTGGCTCAACCTTCATTTGGATGCAACAGATTAATCTGAGGAGTAGCTAAGGCAACCAACTAATTGCACATGCCAAGAGGCTGAATTAAATTTTACTTCTCAGAGATTCTCAAGTGATTTCAGAATCTTGAAGTATGAGATAACTAGGAAAATGTTTTGTAAATAGTAGACATCTCTCAACACAGCTACTCAGTGCACTCATAATTTGGCATTATTATTTTTAACAATAATGACATAAAAATTCAGGATTGTTTCACTGCAGTTTTTATCTAAAAAATTCCAAAGACTCTCTAAAGTCAGGAATGGAAAGTGTCTAAGTGAGATTTCTCAAAATTCAAATAAACGAAGAGACATTCAGCTGAGATTATTGAACCCTACTGTAGAAAAGCTGTTTTATTCTTTTGAGAAGGCAATTTAAGTCTGGCATGTATATTGTGTGAAATATTCTCCATCTTATCTGTAAGAAGTCTGCAGGAGTCATGTCCTGTCCAAATCCTGGGAAAAGGAATTAGTATGAGAAAATCATCCTTAACAGGGCTCTTGTGTTCTTTTTACCCTATTCTTTTTGCATAAAGAAATATATTAAAACTTCTTTCTGTACCAGCTTCACAATAGCTTTTCTTGTTACATCTTCTTTGCTACACTATGAAATCGAGCATGGGAGAGCAGGAATGAGCATCTGACTTAGCCAAAGCTGCCTTTTCCACCCTCCAGAGCTGTACTGCAGTGAGATGCGAGAGGGCGGTAGGCTTCCTATGCCAACAGCTGGGGCATCCAGAGGTGCAGAGCAAGGCAGTCAGCTTTCTACGGGGTGGGGATGCTCTAGGCACCAACTCCTAGGGCACCCGCCGCTTCTGTTCAGATATCCTTGGTGCAGCAGCCTTACAAACTGCAAATGCTCCCAGCCGTGCTCTACCTCCCTCCCATCTGTTCCCATGGCTGCCAAACCTTGCATACCACACAGCACGAAGCACTGTTACTGCATTTTGCTGCACCATTAACGCAGCAGGGTGCACCTAGAGGGTATGAGTCATCACACAGGGCATTTTGGCAGCAGCTCTTGAAGTCACAATCCTACACACAATGTACTCCTTAACCAAATATAGGTGATGCTGTCTCTGAGAGCTGGACAGTCTCCTTTTTCATTCACAGTGTTTCTGGCAAAGGTGTCCATGCGTGCCATTAAAGCTCTCTTTGGAAAGCTCAGTCAAGAGGACAACGTGGGGAGCTTTCCCCAGCAGTGTAGACAGAGGGAAGTTAGGGTTACCTAAAGGAAATTGCCAGAGTGCTTCAGGCTCTCCAGCTTTGAAATGGCAAGCCATGGTAGTCCACGGCCATCCTGCTCTTCCTTCCCCTTGTCCTCATTCCACCCTAGCTCTTCTTCCTTGGATCTGTCACTTGCATCTCTCTGACATGCTCGTATTTCATTGGCCTTATTAGAAGCAACGTCACCACAAATTGCCTGAACTCTCTGCAGGTATAAAGCAGTTTAGAAATGTGATCTTTTGAGAGCAGTCTTGCCTCATATCTGGACACAGTCCCAGTCTAATGGAGCAACACATCTATAGGTGATTTGTGCCCAGGTGCTTAAACTACACTGTGCAGATATGCCCATAGTCATATTGGATGCAGTATCAATGTTAGTACTGGTCCAATGGGATTATAAATTGAGTTTGATATATCCAGGCACTTCAGATGGGTATTCCAGCCTGCTAAACTTGCTGTCCCATCTTGGCATAAGTTTACAGCCGCAAAGTCCTAGCAAGTAAATCACTAATTGCATACCCAATTGTCCCACTTCACTCCTTCCCCCTTTCTAAATAAAAGGGAGACAGTTGAATTTCCATCTTTCACCAAACGAAAGGCCGCCTTGCAGCAAGTGGCATCTTTCTTAACAGTAAGTGTGTTAACCATGAGTAGGCTAAAGCCTTCCATTTGTTTATCAACATAGCAAAGCAAACAGTTGCACTGGTGACTCATCCGATTTATAAACAGGTATAGTGCTCACCACCTTTTCCTTGCTTCTTCTGTAGGCAGTTCCTACTACTGTTCTTCCAAGTTACATGCAGATTTAACTGTTTGGTAGCCCAGATAAGTGAAAGAATCTGGGTTAAAAAAGAAAAGTTGGCATGATTGTGGGTTTGTTTGGCTCGTTTTCAAGCTAAACGCCACATAATCCCTTCTCTGTTTTTACAGCCATCCCCATAGGTGTCATTGTATCTGCCTGGCAAATTTCCTGCTCACTTCAGATTGTGTGTTCTTTTCCGTGGACTTCTCTGCACAGCTCTGCAGCATCCTCAGCTTCTCTCATGATCCTGCGTAGCTACAGCATAAGATTCAGTCTATTCTGCCTCAAAAGTACATGCAAAGCAATGGTAGCCACCAGGCCAAATCCCTTAGTGTTGGAGAAGGAATTGCTGCATCAGCTGACATCTTTTCAGAAGAAGCACCCTAGAGAATTTGATTTTCTCAGTGTTGAAATTTTTCTACTGACTGAGTCAAAGCTAAAATTCTGGCTAGGTGTTTAGATGTTTCATACCCAAAGACATCCAACATGATCAAATTTATCAGTTCAGTACTGGTCTGCGTAAAGCTATACTGTTAGGAATTAGAATGGGAAATTAAAGTGCTGTCATTATACTGATATAATAACAGTGGTTTAGTATGGCTGGAGACTGTGTACAAGGACGGGCATCCTTATTCTGCTGGTAGAATATTTTCCTTTTCCTTTTCCTTTTTTCCTCTTCCTTCTTTCCTTCTCCTTTTTCCTTTTTTCCTTTTTCCTTTTTTTTTATTTTCCTTTTTTCCTTTTCCTTTTCCCTTTCCTTTTCTCCTTTTCCTATTCATTTTCTCATTTTCCTTTTCCCTTTTTCTTGTTCACCTTTTTTCCCTTTTCCTTTCCCCCTTTCCTTTCTTTTTTGTCTTTCTCTTTTTCTCTCTCTTTCTTTCTTTCTTCCTTTCTCTATCTTTTTTCTTTTATTAATCACCTTCACACTGCATTCATGCTTGTGACTGTGTCAACAGACTGCTTTCAGTCTATTATGTGTGCATACCATATCATTATATACAATGACAGCAATATAGTTATAATGTAATAGGAACCATTTACTGTGTAAAGTAGCCCTTAACAGCAGTCTGAGTGCTGTGAGTTAACCCACTCATTCTCCTTCACAACCATGTCTGGACCTTTTCCTGAGAGAAAAAGTTGTTTGTTATCAGTCATGTTCACCCTTTACCAAAGGCAAGCAATTAGCATCTATTATTATCTAAATCAGACATTTTACTTAATTCAGGAATTTACCAGCATAAACAAAAAATATTTCAGTGCTGTTTGAACAGTAATGAAGCTACTTTATTCATCTTCATTATGGGATATGAACTGTTTGGATTAGTTTTTATTCCGGTTAAACCCTACATGTCTTCTAAGAACACATCTGAGCTATGCTGGCCTCTAGTTGTGCAGGTGTTGCAGCATATATGTTCATATTGCCTTAACCCCACTCTTAATTGGGTCTACATATGTGTTAGTGGAAAGTTTCAGTTCATCAATAGCAGCAGTCCCAGCCCCTCTGACTCTCTGGGGGAGTTAACAGCTCTTGTTAACAGCTGGCAGACTATTACTGCAGTGCTCTATTATCTTATCTAACAGAGGATTTTACGGCTATATTTAGTTTAATTGAAGAATGTCCCAGAAAAGGACTAATGACAAGTTTCATCATCAATATACCAGTTCACATACTGACAAAATTTTAAAAACAAGAAGAGGGAAAAATTGAAATGGAACCAGAAATTACTTCTGGCAGTGCAAATCCTTTAGCATTTTGTTGACACGTTGCTTGTACCTAGTCACTGGCTGATATCATCCACACTAGATCTTTTTCTCCTAGACATTTTGAAACTAATGGTCAAACCCATGCTCACTTCCATTGGATAAGCATTTGTTTACTGGAGTAATCTTACCGAATTGAAATGAATTGCCATGGAGGCAACTTGTTTGCAATATATTACAAAATCTGACTTCTAGATAAAAAAAAAAAATCTTTACTTTGCCCTGTACCTGTGAGAAAAAGCATTCTCTTCGGGGAAAAACTAGCAGAAAACAGGCACGTGGTTTTTACTGGTAGGCAGTCATTTCAGGTTTTTGTTACCAGATTTCAAGATGGTTTGTTTGTAGTACCATAAGATAATTCAAGCTGGAAAGGAATTCAGGAGGTCCCCAGCCATCCTCTGGCCCAGAGACCTCAGGGCATATCTTCAGAGCATAAAGGGTCAGGCAGAGACAAACCCAGCCTGTGTGCTGGGAGGCGAATTAACATGCCACCCTGCCCAGGTTCACTCACCTGGCTGAGAAGGAGTATTTCAATAATGTGGCTGTATTTTTTTTGATGGAGAGCTAGCTTAGGCACCTCAGCCCGGTGCTGTTGTGGTGATGAGCTGCCACGCTCTATCTCATTTCCTAATGCCAGCACCTGTAAAGAGGAACTCCCCAAAGGTTCTGGTGGAGGACTGGCTGAGTCTGCTGTGCTGAGCAATGTTTCTCCCCTGTAACAAGTACAATACTTAACACTATGGGTAAAAATACCTTACTGGGCCTAAGAAGTAATGTGCATTTGGATAGGGAAGGATGGTGCTGGCTGATCATTGCAGGAACCTTCATAGGTTTTGGTACCTATTAGAGCTTTTGTGGATGGACATCTGCAAGACTCTTAGGCCTTTTTGATACTCTGGAATTGTTACTTTCATCTTTTTTGTTTGTTTTCCCTGAGATGAGGCTAAGTTCCCTGCATTTTATAGGCTTCCTGAACAACACAAACAGCTTGCCTCTGTAATAGCCTGGTTTTAGTTCATGAACCCCGTATATCTTAGGAAAGCTGCGTTAGCTGCAGCAGAGTTTGTGCTGCAGGACCAGTAACATCGTCCTCCTGTTGTCAACTCATTTACGTACCTCATGAATACAGTTTCTGCCCCAGCAGGTGTTGTACTATTCTCGTTTCATATATGGAGGCAGTTTTTCCCCTGCTGATCTTACTTTGCAGGGAATGGATGAGAGCACAATGAAAACTGTTTGGACACTTAGTGATTTAAGAGCCCGCTGGCTTGAGGCTCATGCTGTGAAAATGTCACATATCCTAATCCTTGAATCTCTGGCATCCACAATGTTGCAACAAAGGAAAGGAAGCATCGCAGCTTTAAAGCTGGCTCAGGTGAACTATGAATTGCCTTCAACAGTCTCTGCTAGTGGAGCTGCAATGCTTCCTTGTTCCAGCAGCCTCGGCCAGCTTAACACTTCAGTCCCTGATGCCGTTTCACAGGTACCAACCACCTTTTCTTTTAGATTGTCTAAGCAATTAACATAGCCAGTCTAACACAGAGAAGTCTGCTAACTTGTATTTATACTCAGCTGCATTTAGTTTTAAAGGCTGTTGCTTCCATTTAAGAATTTAGGAAGGGCTTCTGTGCCCATAAGCCTGTCTAATTTTTTGCACTGCTGTTAGTGCTAGGGGTTTTCATTGAGTGGAGTCGGTTTAATATCACAGGAAACCAGTGCTTGGCTCTGTGGTATTACATATTGCTTTGTCCGCATACCCTAAGGGAAAACTAAACTGGTCTTTAATATGTATTAGCACTATTTTTCCAATGAAAATCTAGAAAATGGCTCTTTTAAGAATATCTGTCATTATTTACTGAAACAACTGCTCTGTCTTTACTGAAAAGGGCTATCTGAAACAGGAAAAATGTTTCCATTATCAGTGTACCATTGCTGTGCCATGTATTCACCTCCATATTGAAGGTAGATATCTCTGGTAAGCCATATAGTAAATGTATCTGCTAGCACGTGCACATACAATGTTTACCAAAATCTAATCATAACCATAAGCTTGGGCATGTGTTCTTATACCATGACAAAATGTTTTCCCTTTGAAATCTTGAAACACAGTAGACAAGGCAACTGAGAAGCAATTTTTGCTGTGCTTCATTGGTATTTGCAGTCCCCACTTGTCCTTTCTGATATCACTGAAGATGTTAGCTCAGTTTTCTCTTAGAGCTATCCTTGATCAAATTACTTGATATGGTCATGAAAGCTTTGATAGTTAGGGTGTTCCCAACTTTTCACTGGCTTCTCTTGTACTTCATAAGTATTTCTTATGAAGTTTTTTTCTACTGTGTAGAATAAAAGCCTAGGATTTGTGCAAAAATAATACCGTGCTCTAAAATCTTACATTTTTCACGGGTTGTCAGTGAAACATGTTGCTTCAGTATCAGACAAAATTTCTAAGATTTAGCTTACACAAAGGTATACATTGTATATCATCTACTTACTGACGGTTTCCTAGATCCCCAACAGAAGAAGGAAGAGCTGGGCCTGAGTGGCATCTCTGTAGAAGCTATTTGGATCAGCTGCCTTTAAAATCTTGATGTGATAATAACCCTGACAGTCAGAGTGCTTATCCAGCTACCTAAATAAGAATGCGAGCCCTACATTCAGGCACAGATAACTCTGTCCCTGGAGTATTCTTTTATGCGTTGTCAGCCAGACAATTAAATTATCCATGTCTTTGTTTTGTGATAGTAGAGCAAAGCAAGACAGGGGATGGTGAAGATCGGAATTTGGATGTTAATGGTCCAAATTCAGTCTTCATGAAGGATAGTGGACTTCAGCTGAAGATTCAAGAATTATGTTACTCTGATAGATGCAAGATTTTTTTTTCTTTCTTTCATTTTGGTGACCACATCCTAGCTGTGCATCACAGGAGTTGACAGTGAAGTTGTTACCTCGCAGAAAGTACCCACAGGATAAGACTTCTGGCAATTAAAGCCAGATTCCCTGTTTCTCTAAGTGCTCACAAAGTAAGGAGTGTTGTGTGTGAGCAGATGGTAGGAAATGCAAAGGATGAGCTGCCAGGGAGTTTGGTATGAGCGAGTTGCCTTCATGCCCCAGAATTTTGCCTGGCCACACAGCAGCTTTATAGAAGCTGCAGTATTATGCCAACCTTTGGCAATTGGCAGTGATCCTCAAGGGAGCAGGAGCAAGCTGAGCACAATCAGAGCAGGTATAGCGGTTTATATTTTCTATTTCCAACCTGCCTCATACAGTGGGAGATACTATAGGGAAGACCTCTATATGGGTCTTGTAGGGAATTTTATAGATCTTCAAGGGAATCTAGGCTGGTGCAACCAGTCTCTGCCTCCTCTGAAGAACAGGTGGGGAACATAGTCTTCCTGTAATTGTCTACCCCCAATTCTGCTATCAGGAGAGGACATTAGTATACACAAAAATGGTAAGTCTTCACAGACAGCAGGCTTTTCACATAGCTGTCAGCAACACAATCTACTCTGTGTACATTTCAAATAACAAACGCAAACTATTAGATTAAATAACACTAAGCAAAGGCAAAGGTGGATAATTTTAAAGTCATGTGAATTGCTCTATAAATGTCTGTTATCCTCAGTGAGGCTTTTATGTCAATACAAAATGCCATACAGTGTAGCAATGTTTGTTTGTTTCACTCTGCAAAGGCCAATTCTTGAAGCAAGACAAATGACAGATGAGCACATCCTTGTAGCCAAATATTTGCCAAAAGGAAAATCAATCTTTTTTTCCTTTTCTTCTTTTTTTTTTTTTTCCTCCTCTTGCCTGCAATAGTTCACTTCAAAGCTAAGCAGAAGCCTGAAGTAATCTCCCTTATTTCCTGCACCCCAGTTCAGCCTGTGCAATGCCTGATGCAGGAGGTCAGCCTCCTTAACTGCTCTAGGAAGCCCTGGTGATTTATTTGGCCAATAACGCGGTCGATAATAATGATTCCTCAAACATGGCTTTTGTACCATTATCAAAAGGTGAATCTTGGAAACCATCCTGTCCCCAGGCTCCCCTCAGAGGCCGAGTTTCTTCCTCAGAAGGAACGCTTCCTATCCCTTTGACGTCTCCATCTGCTCTCTCGCGTAAAGCAGGATCTGATTCCAGATGCCTCCACGCCAAGAGGAAGGCTGGAGGCTGCATTTAGCTGGCTGTGTTGCAAAGGGGAAGATGATTCAGGAAGTCTCTTTTTTTGTTTCTTTTCTTCTAGTGCTGCCCAGTTCCCTAGCCCCTTTACAGAAAGCAAAGCGGGATTCAGTTCAGGCCGAGTCCTCTGCTCCATGCGTGGTGGAAGCCTGGCAGGTGGCTGGCTCTGTGGAAGACGTGGGTGTCCGACCGGCAGCACAGCCAGCAATGTCACCTGGGGCGGTGGAGTCCCGGCCCGAGCAGTGGCCAGGACCAGCCCAGCCAGGAGGCTGAAGCCTTCTCAAAGCAAACTCACTTCATTTGACAAGCTCAAGGGGAAATGTGTGAGCCTTTGCATTGTTACTGTCTGTATGGCACCTGACAAAAAGAGAGCTGAGCCCTCAGGCTTAAAGCAGCTGTTATGTTTGACAGAAACTAGGGGAAAAACAAAACAAAACAAAACAAAAAATGAAAAGAAAAAAAAAACAAGCAAACAAAAAAACCTTTGTGTAGTTTTGTAGCTATGTGTAGCTTTGTGTAGTTTCCATAACTCTTAGGAAGATATACTTACTTTCCTTCCCTGTAATAGGTATCCAGTCCTGTCTCACAGGTTACCTTCAGTCATTTTATTTATGACATGTAGGCAATCTGTCATTCTAAATTTCTTTTGGAAAGAAGGACAAGGGCAGGGGTGTGCTTGCCAAATGCAGATTAATTCAAGATATTAACAGTGCATCCAAACCATTTATAATGAAATGGCTTAATATTAATCCCCTCATTAGTAGTATAATTCTCTAAAAATGTATGAGAGAAGACAGTTAAGAAGAGCAATGTTCCAGGGTTTGGAAGTGAATCTTATAAGCAGTAATAGCTTTCAAAGCTATTGAAATGTAATTAGAAAGATGCCCATAATGTAAAGCCTCCTATAGAACCTGAGCTGAACATGGGTAGCAAATCCACCTGAGGGGAAACCACACCCATTGCCACCTCTTTGCAAAGGTCTGGACACTTCAAGTGCTCCTTTGCATAGCAATTTACCCACATTTGAGTATTAATTAACCCTCAGCAAGATGCCCCTTCCAGAAATATGTGTAAAGAGAAGATAAGAAGCAGAGCATCTGGTTCTAGGGAGGCTCTAAATAGCATGAAGACTCAACTAGAATGGATTTTGCACATGCAGGTCTGGGTATTATGTCTTGTTATCCCACCCAAATCTGCAGTGTTTTTAAAGAAAAATTAATGAAAGCTTCTGTCAATATATACTGAAAAATGTTCACAAATGTTTTCCACAATGTAGCTCATTTGGGAGGAAACGCATCTGACATAGTAAAGGAAATTCAGTTCAATACCAGATGCTTCTAATCTGAATAAGTGAATTAAGACCTTGATAGCACAAAAACAAGCTGTGTTTTATCACTTTGTTGCATTCAGATTATGTAATGCCTTTTTTTTTTTAGAATTTAAATATGAGGGTAAGTGTCCTGAATTGAATTCTGGTTTGCCACTTTGAAATTCTTCTTGTATCTCCCCTGTTGTGACTTACAGAAAAGCTTCCCTCCCTCCTAGATCTCTGTCACACAATTCCTTTCTTTACTTCCATTCCTGCTCAGAAGGAAACATTTCAGGATTTGAGGCAGGCTTTCCCTGTGTGCATGTGGCAGGGTGTGAAGGGACTGCATAAACTATCACTACGGCAGGCAGGGATTGCTGCCTCTCACTGCTAATGCACGTACAGCGGATGGGAAAAAGGAGTAGCAAAGTACAACAGAGAAAGCACCTCTGTGGAACAGATTAGGACCATGGTGTAAACCATGCCTGACTGAAAACACAGCAGTAGTGTTTATAGATTTACGTACCTGCAGATGTTAAAATCCCGCTGCGTGTTTTTTTTGTTGTTATTGTTGTTTTTTACAAGCAATTTAATTGCTTTAACAGTGCTCTGTTACGTATTAAAGTAACCTTTCTCAAGATCGTTGGTAATTGCCCTTGTCTGCTTTGGTTTGGTAATTATTTGTTACTGCGGTAAGTGGGGAGGCTTGATGTTTTTTGACTTGGTATACCCCACTGAAAGGCCTTGTCTTTACCCCAGGAAGTCTACAAAAGCAATCTCTTTCTTTTGCGCTAATGTCACTGCACCCCAGCTCTGACAGCATAAGAAAAGTAGAATATTGCCTTATGACCTACAATTATTAAATTACCACCACTTTGCAAATTTCTGTTTGCAATTGTGTTCATGCTCTTTTTAATCCATCTGAACTGAGAAGTAAAATTAGATTAAAGGAACTATGCACTCATATCAGTTAGCGTACGTCAAAGGCTACAGATTATCATGGTACCCTGCTGATGTGCAGTAACATAAATCCCAGTACTTCAGGTGCTCTAGATTATATGACCACAGGCTTACACTCATCCTAGCACAGTTTTTGTGCTGGTGTAACTATTATAGCTAAGGAGGGATTTATTTATGGCTATTCTGATAGAAACCTTCCATTCAGTTGTCAATACTTCTTTCTTTACCCTATACATAAGAGGAATAATGAAATAGCCATCTGTATGTCGATGTAGCCATGCTATGGGAAGGAATCTGCTTTGTATATTATGCTTTGTAGTGAAATCAGTTCAATATGTGTATAAAAACGGGAACAAGCTGTGTAAATGAGTGCAGGAGCAATGCTTTATAAAGCAGAATTTTGACTCTTAGAGCAGCAGCAGTCCTGTGGTGGGGAGAGGCTGGAGGTCTTTGCAAGGCAGAGGAGCGCGGCTCTGCCCATTCCCCTGAGCGGGAAGTTGAGGCTGGGATGAGCAGGGCTGATGCTGAGGGCAATGAGGTGCTTGTGATCAGGCTGGGAACACAGATCTGGTTTCCCAAGCACAATTTCTCACTATAGAGCTTTGTGAAACCCATTTTTTAACTGTTTTTATGGGCATGAGGTCTCTGAAAATGGAGATTGGTTACTATCCAATTCTGTTTTATGTTTCACCTCACACATATCAGATATCACACATCTGCTTAAGCTCACACATCTCTGTAACACTGACATAGCAACTTCTGTGGAGATTTTCTTTCTACTAACAGTCTCCCTGAGAACTGGGGCTTGATTTTCTGTTTTCCATCTCTTTGCTGTGGAGCAAGGTGCTTTGTGTGGTAATTAGTTTTTATGAGGTCTGTAATTGTCTTCAAACTGAACACTCCCACAGAACAACCTTTCACTTTAACAAATGGTACTGTATAAACCACATCTGCGCATAACATGCAGCTTGACTGGGAAGTGCTCACCAACCAGTCCTGAACAGCAAAGCCAACTTTGTCCCCGGTTTTATTCTCTCACCAGCTTTGAGATTTGCCAGCCCAGCAGTAAATCCTTTGCAGCTGATGGTGTCCAGAAACACACTTTGGAGAGGTTTTAGAAAGGGCTCCAAATATTTTTCTCTGTTGGTAGCACCACAATCTTTTTTTTGCAATAGAGTCTTGGAAATCTCTGTTCACCTTCTTGAAAGTCTTTAGTCTCTTTGTAAGTTACATTATTAATAATGCATAATTTAATTTTTCTATTACTGACTTAAAAAAAAAAAGAAATAAAATTTTAAAGGCTGCATTAATGTGTGATGTATGAGATGAAAGCTGCTCAGAGGAAATTCATTAACAGTCACAATTCATTTTCTGCTTCTCCCTGGTGCCTCCATTTTGTATCTTTGGTCATAAGTAATACTGACCAAACTTTCTTTGACCAGATTTTGTCACTCTCAACAGCAACAGGTACTCCTGTCAGGTGCTGTATATATGAGCAAAGGGAAGGGAAGCTCTGTTTGTACTTCTGCATCCTAAGCTCTGTGCTTGGACATAGGTGGGCTTGTACTTATCCCAACCTTACTTTGCAGGGCATCTTCCTCTTTCCAGGACATCTCTTGCAGGGATGCTCAGCCTCACCAAACTGCTGGACCACTTAATGCTTTGCACTTTGCCTATGCTGTTAAATGAATTGGGATTCGATTCCCAGCTGCCGTGGGAGCAGCACAGTACAGGCACAGCTCTTTGAAACAGTTTATATACCATAGTTTGAGAGCCCCTGACACAGAGCAAGATGAAGTCAGAGGTAAAAGCTACTTCAGAGACAGTATTGATTCCTGGGTTTATTTTGCAAGAATAGGGCCTGGTAACTATTGAGAACAATAGAAAAGGTCCTCTTCCACAGGCAGTACAGCAGGGCTTTCTGTGTGAGGAGTCTGTCAAATTGATAGCCTTGCAGACCAAAGCCTCTCATTCATGGGAAAGTAACATTATATACTAGTACAGACAGTAGGACCTTTTCCCTCTCTTACCAATATGCTGTGGTTCTCACCCAAAGGGCATCATTTGCAGGAAGAATATTTTGTGTGCATCTTGAATGGAGTCCTGAGTATTTCTGCTGTGTTTCAGAGGCCTAGAAAAAGAAAGTTTTCTATTTCCCTTACCACGATCTTTGGTTTGATTTTAATGGCATGTGTTTGGGTTTCATTTTTGTAGTTCACTGTGATATTGTATAATCCCTAAACCTCGTCCTTTTACTCCCTTCCACCAAATACACAGAAAAGGTTTTCCAGCTCCTTATCCTATCAATGCCTGAGAAGGGGTCTTCAATCTTCTGTCTTAGTAAGAGCTGATACTCAATTACATGCCTCCTAATCTGAGTAGCAGAGGTGAAGAGGACTCTTTATTAAAATCAACTGTCTGGGACTGCAAGCCATGTTGAAATAAAAAGCTGTACAAGGTGCAGTTGACTGCTGTGGCACTCCTCCAGTGCTGTTGGTGCTGACATACAAAAGGGTTCCTCTGTTCTACCTACCAGTCTGTTACCCGGAAATAAACTCAGTAAGATATACACATCTTGTTCTTCCTCCAAAAGTGTTTCTAGAAAAGTTACTTCTCAAAAGCACCAACCTTTCCTTTAAAGAAAGAGATGGTCAGCACTGATGCCCTGCAGTTGACTGTTTTCATATGGTATTTGTAACAAATGTATTGAAGTTTTATCTGGTATAGCTCAGAAATGGCATCAATAGGCTTCAGTTCTTTGATACTGAAACAAACCACCATAGTTCAACTGAATCACAAAATGGTTGAGGTTGGAAGGGACCTCTGGAGCCCATCTGGCCCAGCCCCTGCTCAGGCAGGGCCACCCAGAGCAGGTTGCCCAGGACCACGTCCTGGCAGCTTTTGAAGATCTCCAAGGAGGGAGACTCCACAGCCTCTCTGGGCAACCTGTGCCAGTGCTCCGTCACCTGCACAGTAAAAAATAAAAATAAAATAAAAATAAAAAACTTAGGTTTAAACGGGATTTCTTGTATTTCAGTTTATGTCCATTTTCTCTTGTCTGCAGTCCCACCCAGTCAATATTTATATACATTTGCAAGTTCCACCCCAAGCCTTCTCTTCTCCAGGCTAAATGATCCCTGCTCTCTCAGCCTGTCCTTGTATGACAGATGCTCCAGTCCCTTAATCATTTTCATAGCCTTTCACTGGACTCATTCAAGTATGTCCATGTTTCTCTTGTACTGGGAACCAAGACCTGGACCCAGCACTCCAGATGTGTCTCACAACTGCTGAACAGAGGAGAAGGATCACCTCCCTCAGTCTGCTGGCAATGCTCTTCTAATGCAGCCCAGGAGGCCATTGGCCTTTTTCCTTTAAGGACACATTTCTCGTTCATTTTCAACTTGGCATCCATCAGGACCACTAAGTCCTTTTCTGTAGAGCTGCTTTCCAGTCAGTCAGCTTGCAGCATATACTGGTGCATGGAGTTATTCCTCCACAGGTGCAGGACTTTGCATTTCCTTTTGCTGAACTTCATGAGATTTCTGTTGGCCCTTTTCTCTAGTCTGTTGACATTCTTCTGAACAACAGCACAACCTTGTAGTCCATCAGTCACTCCTCACAGTTTTGTACCATCTTCAAATCTGCTGAGAGTGCACTCTATCCCATTAACTCAGTCATTAATGAGGACTGGACCCCGTATCAAACTCTTTGGTACACCACTAGTGACTGGCCTCCAGCTGGACTTTGGGCTGCTGATGGCAGCCCTTTGAGCCTGGAAGTTCAGACCGTTTTCAGATCATCTCACTGTCAGCTTTTCTAGCCTGTACTTCATCAGTTTGTCTATGAGCATGTTGTGGGAAACAGTGTCAAAAACCTTGCTAAAGTCAAAATAAACAACATGCCCAGCTCTCTGCTGATCCACAAAGCCACTCATTTTAGAAGGCTGTCAGCTTGGTCAGGCATGATTTCCCCTTCACAAACCCATGCTGACTAATCCCGATCATCTTCTTGTCCCGTCCTTCTCTTGAAATGACTTCCAGGAGGATTTGTTCCATCACCTTACCAAGGACTGAGTTGAGGCTGTCTGGCATGTAGTTCCCTGGATCTTCCTTCACTTCCACAGCTGTCATTAAAACACCTCTCACAGTGCCAGTGGTGACAGCTAGCGCAGAGCTTGCTTATTGATTGAGGAGCCAAAGAACATTGCAGCACCTTTCCTTCCTCCCTAAGGATCACTTGGTGCCATGTGCATCTTCAGTCACAAGTCTGGGGGGCCAGGCCTCTGCGAATCTCTCTCCCCATATCCTCAGAGCAGTTGCACACCACCTTTTTCTGACAGAAACCTTTCAGTCTGTGCTGAAGGAGTATCCCCTTCTACAGCACAGGGCTTATGGTCGGTACTGCTTAGCATTTTTGATCATACGAAATGCAATGCCATGCTCTAGGCAGTTCCACAAATAACAAAATGGAGTAGAAGGCAACATCTGTTCTTTGAAGGATGGAATATAGCAGATTCCTTGCTACTAGAAGTTTTCTGTAAATGGGACAAAATCCTTTAAGATTACAGTGGTTGCTAATACAGTGTTCTCTGTCACTTGGAAACGTAGTCAGATCTCAGGTGTAAACCAGTGTTCATTGGGCTATGAGAGACTGAGTAGTAGCTCATGGACATGTTGCTCTGCTATTGAATTCAGGTAAATTACCAGCCTAGATTTTATTCAGAAGTTGAGAAAATCTATAAATTCAAAGCAGCTGAACCTACAAAACTTTGCATGATTTCCAGTTGAAGCCATGCAATTACAGTGAAGTTACCCTGATCTCTTTCACAAGCCATAATGTGGATTAATGCTCATAAAATTCAGCCCAGTTTTGCTGAAAGTTTTATGAACTTCATTCAACCTGGAAACTAACTCAATTTTCAGACAGATAACATAATACCTGGATAGACAGTGTGTGGGTGGGAAGATGGATATGTGGCAATGACACAGGTGTTCATATCTGTTTGAATTATATTTTAGAAAACAAGAACATTAATAACAGCTGAAAAACTAACTTCAGAATCAATTTTATTCAACATAGCTTGGGTCGAGTATCTGCAGCCCAAAGCTTATGGGAATTTCCGTCTTTGATACCACTGCCTGGAAACAAAAAGTGAATATTCGAACTGCATCTACAGAGGGAACTGCTTCCTGGCACTCCCACGTACCCACTCACTCTTCTTCAAAAACTGAAATAACTGGAACTCCCACAAGAGAGATTATACGCTTTGGGTCAATTTATTTCTGATTGATGATAAAATCCTACTGTCAAAACGGTGAAAAAAGCCAAAGATGTTTACCAAGCAAATAAAAAGTGTAGAAATAAGGAACTGAAGGCTGTGGGAGTCCCATCAGCCTGCTGCTGGCAGGGGGAAGTCCAGGCAGGCAGAGTGTTTCCAGTTGATACCTTATCTCTCACAGATCATCTGTCAAATTTTTCTTTCCTGATGTTTAATGATTA
Organism: Anseranas semipalmata; assembly: GCA_013399115.1. Lineage (NCBI taxonomy): Eukaryota > Metazoa > Chordata > Aves > Anseriformes > Anseranatidae > Anseranas > Anseranas semipalmata. The sequence goes on from VXAA01006451.1 coordinate 271,900, forward strand.
GATCAATCCTAGTTTAGGGCTGTATATTTTCCTTCTCTCTCTGCCTCTTCATGATGATAAAGACAGCAAAGGCTATAACCCCAATATAAGATAATGTCTGTTGCTTGGTGGGTTCAGGTTGTTACGTCCATGCCCTGCGTCTTTGGGTGGCCAGGACGGGTGCTCTTTCAGGACAGCGACTGCAAGCAGAAAGCTGCATAAGCTCTAGATAGCTGCCATGTAGATGTCATGTCTGTAGTGGTTGCTGTGCCCAGCAGCCAAGATGTCTGGGCAGAGCTCAGCCCGTGTAAAGGGCCACGATTGTGCATATTCAACTACTCATTAAAAGTAGACTCACTATGTAAATGCACACATTTTCCTTTGCCAGGTATTTTCTTTGGTCGGTGCATCATAAATCACTGGCAAGTTAAAAATCAGTTCATGTGTGCAAATTATGTAAAATCCTTTATGCAATGAAATAATTTTCAAAATGATATTCATTGTCATTAGGGCAGTTTTTCACCATGAAATCATTTTCCGAACGACTTGACTCCATAGACAAAAGAAGCAGTTGCAGTGATAAGGCATCATTCTTGTTGCAACAGCTGATTGGAAAGTTGAAAGACAAGAGCTCTATAATGTTGTAAATGATTGAATTGCAGAAAAGACTGTAGTTATTTTTGACCGTTATGAAACAAGCTAGTTGTTTTTTTGAGGTGTATTATCAAATTCTTTCCACAGTTCATATGTAAAGTATATTTAAACCTCTGCATCCTGAATGAAAGAGAATTGTAGCTTCTCTTACTTAGTGAACGAATAGAAGTTGTCCTTCAGAGATTTATTTAAAACTACAAAAAAATGTAAATTTACTTCCAAGTTTTCCTTCACTGCAATATTATGCACAATTTTGGCTTTCAGAATTTTTACAGAACCATATTGCCAGCACAGAGGAAATGATTCTTTCTTCCTTATAAAAGATCTGCAACCATTTTTTGGCCTCTTTTAATAAGTTGTTTTGTCACAGTAGGGGAAAAGGTAGAAATTCATAAATAATTCAGTTGTATGTGTTTACACAAAAGCTTTATAGAAAAGAATCCGAATTTAGGATGTACCCACACATTGCCAGCATTGCTTCCACCTCCACCTTTCAGGGCAAAATAAATGCATGGGTGAAGCACTGCGGGTACTCAGTTGAAACAACACGAATCCGACTGCTGTGGCCAATGCTTCTGGACAGGGAGCGTTACTGCCCAGTGCTTGCAAACAGGGCTCTCCTGTGACCTGCCTTTTGTCACCACCTGGGGAAGTTAAAAGCTTCTTGAGCTTTATTCCCTCTTTCAGGGCCCTCCTTGTCACAGAAGAGCGGTGAGAGCAAGTGGGGCCAGAGCTGCCAGCAGAGCTGAGGAGGCTGGGAAGAGTTGTCCGGGCATGGACATGGGCACAGGTTGTCTTCCCTAAGCAGCAAGAGAGGGGAAGCAGAGGAGGGCACTGCAGTTATGGCCCAGCCCTGGAGCAACCTGGTACCGTCTCTAGGAAGAGAGCATAGACTCGGCATGGTCTTCATTTGTTCCTAGTGTCTTGGGGCACCCGAACTCAAACTAAGGCAAAACTAAGCGTAGTTTCAGACAAAGAACAAAAATAATCTGTGGTCTGCTGAACCATATGGTTTCATGGATGGGTCCAGGGGTTATGGCTGGGTTTTTTGCACTTGAAAGCCAGTTCAGATTCAAGTATGAATGTGAAATGAAACAGCTGGTTTTGAAGCAATGCCCTGCATGGATGCTCTTGTTCTGTAACAAGCATGTACATTCTGATATTGATTAATCCTTTTCAAAAGCATATTATGTTTGTATGGAAAGAACAAGGGCGTTCAGAAAAGGAGCTCATTAAGAAACAGCTCTTGCACCAGGGCTTATTTCACAGCGGCTATTCAGCACGAGTCCTAGTTTTATCTGTCTGTCTCCTGGAGGACTATTTGTTCTGCCTTCTCCCATTCAGAACGAAGCGGTGGTGTATCCCTGGCACACACAAGAGTTAATTGCCAAAGTCAGCCCTGAGAAGTTGCCAACCAACATTGCTGGGCCATCATGCTCAGCCACTTCTGCTGCCACTTGATGCCCCTGGACCAGCACCCTCCGAAAACTTATCTCACTTCCTCAGAACCTGTAGTTTAATTAAGCTCACCTAACAAAAATAATTATTTTGTAATTTAGCTCCAGTTACTCAGTAATTATTCTGAGTGTAAAGATCATCTGTACAATAAAAAAACAATCATTCAGTTAATATCCATTCATTTTAGGTGTTTAAATCTGCAGTTCCTAGCTGAGATGAGTTGATTGGCTTTCATGATTTTAAAGTGTTGGTTGTAATAAATGAACAGAAGTATCGACATCGTGTAACTTCTGAAACAGGCTAAGCATCCATCCAGTAACTGTAATAACTGCGCTTTAAAGAACTGAGCCCAGGATTTTCTGATAAATTACCATTTATTTTTCAGACTGGCACCCTAAGCAAGAACAAGACTATCGGGGAACTTACAACTTACTTTGGTAAATCCAAAAGTACTGAAATCATTACAAATGAGGGACTGTGTACACTGTCACCCTGACCTGATGACAGATGAATCTAGGTCATCTGATATTAACGGAGACACACGTGACTCTGGGCACACTGTAGATCTTGCCCTCTGTATAACAGGTTGAAGTCCCAAATACCCTGGAGATAGTAGCAAAACGGTGGATCGTAGTTAATTTGTTCTATCTGTTCTCAGAACAAATCATTCTGGAAGTGCCAGAGGTAATAAAACTTGCATTTTTGTGGGTTGGTGTCCTGCAGTGATTATGAGGTCTGACTGAAGACAATGGCATCTAGCAGGCTTGCTTTCTTTGTGGATTCTTTGGTGTCAAGGGAGGCAGAATTCACACGTAGCTTCTCCCCCTTGCCAAGGTGCTTGTACTGTCTTGCTCTTTTTACCTGTCTGTCCTTACAAAATTTGTAGGAACTGAATAAGTGGTCAGGTTTGTCTGAACTTGGATCATTCATAAGATACTGGTGGAGAGATAGATAGACGAACACACAAAAACTATGAGTAGGTAAGTTTCTTTTCCTTAGGTAACCCACCTAAAATCTGAGGAACCACAGAATCCATTCTCAAAAAAGTTCCCTGCTTATCAAATATATGTGGATTTCAGCCTGAGGAAGGTACCATGAATGAATAGGATTGTATCCAAATTTTAATCCCTTGTTAAAATGATTTGCTACTGAGTCTTTTTCTGATAAGTATTCTGCATAAATATTGATAATCCTTATGCTCTATGATGACACAAGTCCAGATGTGACACCTTGTTACCTCAGTAAGTTTAGCAGTATCAAACATTTTAAAACAGTGATTTTCCTTTTTTTTTTTTTTTGAAATTTTGGAAGCTCAAACATTTCCAGGGCAGTGCAGGCATCTGCAGAATGAATTTATGATTACTGACAATAGAGATGCTTTTCTACATTGCCTTTTCTAGATTTTTAGAAATAGTTTATGTCACTATAGCGGTTTGCAGGCCACAGATAGAGATGGCTACTCTAAACTCGCCCTTTTGTTCATTTCATTATATTGTGTATTCAGGCACATCTAGAAACTATTCTCAGCTAAAGTCTGAGCAAAATTCTACAATGTTTAAGTAGAATTTGTCTTTCCATTTTCAAGCAAATTTGTGCTCCCTTGGTCTGAATCGGGTTAAGGATGTGTGCTTCTGTGGGAAGTGGAACTACACCTCTGGTATCAGACCAAAAGGGAGAAAGATAACAGCAAAATATTTCCATGATCAGTCACATTTTAGTGATGATTACAAGACAGTATTGTGTTGTATCGTGTACAGTGACAAGATACTAGACTGCTGTGGAAGTGATTCTGGTCTTGCCCAAGTTAGTGGGAGTTTTGCTACTGACTTCAATGGAGCTGGGATTTATGTTCTCTGGATGTTTGTTTTTATATTTGCACCACTAGACACTGCAGAAGATTTTCAGAAATCTAACATGCTTCGCTGTCATTGGTACTGCTGTTTTTCCTCTCTGAGTGCTTTTTAAAGTTCAGTATAACACTCTGCAGTACACTAGCCTTTATTTCATTTCTTAACTGTATAGGCAAACTCCACCTGTCCTGTCACCACTCACATACTCATTACACACTTCTTTTCTTCTGAGTAGACAGTGAATATATTGCTCTTTTTGTGTTTGGATGCAGAGTCTGGAGTAGCCCTAAAGTCGTCTAAGATCCATGAAGGAGCAGCAGTGGTGCCATGCCTTGGCTGGCAGCTGAGCACTGGTCTGTGTCCCTTCTGTTAGAGCACCAGCCTCTTTGGTGCAGGAGTAGTTATCTCGGGGGATCTCGGTGATGACATGAGAAGCCTTTTCCAGAAATGTGCTGGAAGGGAGCTCACAAGAACATCTTGTTAAAATTCCACTTTTGTAAGTGGAAATTTCTTTGCCTCAGAGATCAGTCCCTTTCCACGTATCATTTAATCATGACTATGAAAGATGACTGATATCTGAGGCTCATAAAAATGTTTTGCTTTCTGACATACATTATATTGTGTAAAATATTAGATGTGACATAAAAATTCCCAGGAAAGGAACCTAACTGAGTATTTTCCAATATAATTTACATTCCTGATTCCCTAAGTAAAGTACCCCATCCCTCATTTCTAATGTCACACATTGGTCCCTAAAGAACTCCATCAAAACAAAGAATATTTTTCACCCATAAAATTATTGCAGATTGGTGGTGTTTTCTTCATTGGTTGTGGCAGGAAGATAACAAAAAAAATCTATTATTAAAGCTAATAAATGAGGAAATCACTATTACCACAGTCCTGCTCTCACCAAATAAATGAATCCCATGTGTACTGATTAACCACTGATGGCATGCTGAGCATTAAACTAAACACAGAGAAGATACAGAGTGAACTCCTGGAACACTGGAAGTGTTAAAACCTCCACTGACTTCAGCAGGATAAAACGATGAGATTTCATTTGGATCTCCACTCAGGGATTTTGCATCTCAGAGAATAGCAGGCATGGCACTGAGAAATGCACACTTGAAGTTAAGTTCCCAAGTGCACATTTAGGCTCTGAAATAAATGGCCTAATTTTCAAAAGCATTGAGAACTTACTGGTTCCCGCTGATGAGACCATTCCAATGAATAGTCACTGTAGCTCATTCTAACATACATGGGCAAGTGAATATTTAGTCTAAGTAAGCATTAATCACTTTTTGCATCTGTCAAAGACACTGCAAAAATATTTTGAGTAAAAACATAAAAAAAAAACAGTTTACAAAATATGATACTGTAGAAATCACCTTTTCTCTTTGTTATTTTCTTCCCCATGTGTTCAGACATGAAATAAGATGAGGATTAGCAACTCAGCTGCAGAATTACAAGCAGATGAGAATCAGCAATCTACTCCCTTCTGCGTGGCCTAGATCCTCCACTGGGAATGCAACAAAAAAACTGACTCTGGAGCATGACTTGAACATACTGATGAGAAAAGGTAATCGGTATTGTATTGAACTCTCTCATTTTTTTTTTCTTTCTGTGTGCAGTAGGAAAGCATTCTGATGATCAAAACTGGTAGGTGTTAAGTTTTCTTCACAGACTAAGATGATCTGTACTACTGAAATATTGAATCTGACTTTTCAATAGGTATGAACTAAAAGTCATTGTGGGAATGGGAGGATGTTGTACATAGGTATAGGAAATAAGTAAAGACAAAAAAAGGATTGATGGAAGACATTAAATCCTTTCAAACGTAGGATCGGTTTACAATACAATGGTCATCGGTCAATAAAGGAAACTTTCAAGTAAGCCTCTTAGTTGATCCTTAGTAGTTTTGTACAAATAGAATCATAGAATCGTTTGGTTTAGAAAAGACCCTCAAGATCAAGTCCAATCATCAAATAGAGAAGCTCAGATTTGTCCCATTAAATTGAACTCAGATTGACTTGAATGTTCTTTGAAAAACAGCTGTCGTCTACCTATGTGTGTGTTCACTTCATAAGACCTAACCTGCTATTTAGTGTTGGAAAAGTGTCTTAACTGAAGTCTTGTTTTAAGTCTATTGAAATTGAACCATTGCAGTCATGTGTAGATGCACTTAAATCAATTTATAGTTGCCATATAAAATTCCATCCTTTGAATTAAGCTAAATCAACATGAGCCATTTGTAAATCAATTTAAGTGTGTCCACATGTGGATTTGCTTCATATTTAATGAAATTGATTTAAAGAAACAATCCTAGTGAAACCACTGCCACTTTCTTTTGCAGGCAAAGCCTATATTATGTTGATTTATTTGGAACTAGAACTCTTCTGGCATACATATTGAATAGCCAGCATAACTCTACAGCTGCACTGTTGAACATCAACCTGAATTCTTGGTCTTGTTATGGATTTGGCTAATAAATTTCCTTGCATGAAATCATGTTTCTCCCTTAGTGAGATTTAACCCATGCATTTGTCTTCCCAAATGGGTTGGGATTCTGGGGGGAGTAAGCAGATTAATTTAATCAAAATGGGATTTTTCACCCTATGTTTTTGTCCTGCCAGAAGTAACCTAGCCTCCTCAAATCAACAGGTACGCTCTTAACATAATAATCTAGCTTTTCAGTTTGATTTATGAACACACAAACAAGGAAATTTTTTAATTCAATCAGAAAAATGGCCATGTATTGTCTAGCCAGGATGTTCTGGTAAGGTCTCTGTTGTATCTAGGAAATTTATGCTTCCATGAATTTATGCCTACAGATGACAGCAGTCTTTATGTTGGTCCTGATTGAATAACAACATTTGTTCTATGATTGTAACTCCAACTATCTGTAGTTTTGGAAATTGTGTAAAGATGAATTCATCCCTGTGGCATATATTTATCCTTTAGTAAACGGAGTTTTGTTTTCCTATCCAGAAGTCATAATATGTTTTTTTATGTATATGTAATTCATTTTGGTGAATACCTTCAAAAGGCAGCAAGAAAGGAAAATCTCAGACATGTGTATGCAATTCCTAATGTCTTCTCTGAAAATCACAAGTTTACATATATGAAAGACGTGTATTAAAACAACAACAACAACAACAACAACAACAATGGGCACCTATGATTTTGTCTAGACTTTTTTTTTTCTTCCAGCTATGCCAGTTATTTTAATAAAAGCTATTACCACTCCCTACAGATTTTACCTGGCTGGTGGCTGTAGATAATTACATATAATACAGATACAGTAACACTGCTGCTACTGTTATGCTCATTGGTGTCACACCTCCTGCACACCAGTCAGTCAGAAACTCAGTAGGAGCATGGGGACGCTAAGCTAAAGAAAAATTTGTAGCGATGTGGCCTTTCACAGCCATTTGATCTGGAATGATTTATACATCTAATAGCAGTTAATGTTGTACATGCTCACTAGTTTTTTCATTACTGTACTCCAGGGCAGTACTAGGTTTCTTATTTCAGAGTGCCAGATCCTAATGAATCTTTTCTGAGGTATATAATGTATTATTTGTCTGTGGCGGTCTCTTCTCTATTGTCCCCACCAGTAGTTTTCTGTGAGTACTCTAAAGGGAACTTCAGTAATAACACAGACCTGGAAAGGACAAAAACTGTGACAGATGCAGAGCACAAGCCAGATCCTTAACTCATGCTAGAGATATACCAAGTGCAAATCTGTCTGCCAGCTGGTGCCCTCTCAGGGCTGTCATTCCCAGCATAGTGTGAGCATAACATTCTCAGTATAACACTAAAGCAAGCATCCCAAAGCCTTGAGATTTTAAGGGGGGAAAGGTGGAAGACTGTCTTGGATGTGCTGTGAGTACTTTGTTTTAAAACCTGCTTTGGTGAAGATAACTTCAGGAAAAATATCCAAATGAAAATACTGAAGGAACGACCAACAGAATAACCAAAGATATGCAGCTACTGACTCAGAGTGTTTCATTACCAAAGACGGAAGTTTTCAGTCAAACTTCTTGTCTTGCACTACTTGAGCTAAGATAGCCACTGATAGTAGTAGCAGTAGATGGTTAACCTTTGTGTAGATCAGTTCCAGAGGGCTCTGTCAGTAGATATCACAAAATTTTGATGGCATCGGGAAATTAATGAGATTCAGGCAGCTATAGTCTCAGGAGACAAAAGGGTCCTTATTTTGAGCTATTCCTGCCCCATCTTTACCTACCTGTCTCTGATGTACACCCAGCTTTCTCCATCCATGGTTCCTTCTCCTATGTCTGCATTTTAGTCCTACCAGTTCAGTCTCTCAGATCAAAATATCCCACTATCCTGCTTTCATCTCTTATTCCCCATGTTTCTAGTCCTAGATCTTCCTCCTTCCCCCTGACAGGGTACAGTCACCTCTGCTTGTCCCAGGCCACAGCCCAGCTCCTTCTGCTACCTCATTCTTCAGTCTTATGACCTCTGGAGCCTCTAAAATGATTTAATGATCAAACTACTGGTCCATGAGACAACGGTAAGTGGTCTAGGAAATAATTTCATTCTCAGGTAAAGTATGTTTTCTATTCAGATGGTGACCCACAAGGAATTCAGATGGTTGAGAAGCTTTACTGGGCAGAAAACTTATGGACTGCTGCTCCAGAGTACATTCCCATGGTTTATTTGACAATAAGCTTTTTCTTGCTGCATATGTGACTTCAAATATGTAGAAAGATTTTTCTTTTTTTCAACCTCAGATTTATAGTAGCCAGCCTTATAATCCTCTGGGTTGGCAAAATCTTCTATGAATTCTTTAAGTCTGCACTTTGGCATGACTTCATCTTTCATCCAAACCATCAACTCTATTTCTGTTCCACAAACCCATCTATTTTTACACAAGGACTTTGTATGTTATACTCTGTGCCATGCTGGCCGTCGCACTCTCTCAATCTTCCCTTCATTCACTCGCACAGCTTCCAGAGCATTGTGTCTTCCCAAAAACTTCTGTTTCCCGTGACCTTGTTTGCAAGCTCCAGCACTATTGTCTTTAGACTCCAGTCTCTACCTGGCACTAATCCCACTGCTTCCAGGCACATACATCTTCTTCTTGCCTTTTTCTTTTGCCTTTTAACCTATTCTTTCTCTTGCTACTGTCATATATAATTCCCTCCTTGGGTTCAGCACACCTTCTCCTGCAGAATCGGAGCTGTGCTTGCCTCTCTGCTCCAGCACCAGCCTCTGCCCTGCTGCTTGTTTATGCTGCTGCTCCCTGTTCACCATCACATGCAGCAGAAGCAAAGTTCCTCCTGGCGACTGCAGTGTAAAAGCAGACACTAACTTTTTAAAGTGACAAACAAGGTTTATCACATTCTCTTTGGAGAACTTCTATTCTGGCCTGTCTGTGGAAGCCTTTTTACTTAATTTTTCTACAACGTTAGAAAAACAAATAAAAGGTACCATATTTTTTGCATGTTCCCAAATGCTGTGTGCTTCCCAGTATCTTGGATAGAACTACATAATTAGGCAATTTAAAAACTTGTCAAAGCTGCAGACAATGCAAGACCAGACAATACAGCATAGACATAACACATTAGACTGAGTGTTAGTTATAAAATAAGAGGTGACATGCATAAGAGGGAAAGGAGTGAATCAAGGGTAAGGGGGGGAATGGAGGGCTGAAATTCCTTCAGCAGTCTCAGTGCTTCTTAAACAATTGTATCTAGCTGCATGCTCCAAGTGTTTTTGAACTTGTCTCATTGCTCTGTAGGGTGGAAAGCTCTTCTCTCTGTGGCTGTTCCTTCAGAACAGCCAAGTACCCTTTTTCTATTCTGGGTTCAGGCTTATTTCCCAGTTTTCTGTAAACTCGTGCACTTGATGCAGGCATGATCTCTGCAGCCGTCAAAAACCAAAGTCGTCATGGCCTGATTTAATACATTTTGGCAAATAAACATAGTGAATGTGATTCTCAGCAGAAGTTTGGCTACTGAAGACAGCTTTAATTCTTGGGTCTCTCTCTGTTCCTTCAGATGCCTGGCTGCCGGACAGTCCCAAGCACCACTTACCAGTGCCCTATTTTCTTTATTACAGCACTCCCAGGCATTAGAGAAAAGTGCGTTTGCCCAGCTCAAACTCTGTAGTGTCTGATAAAGCTGATATTTTTATTTTTTGTATGAAGCTGTCTGCAAGCCATAAAAAAAACTCTTATCGTTACAACGTACATTCTGCCACTGGGACCCTTTTAAGGAGTGACCTGTTTTCATAAAGAGCTTCAGGCTTGCAGAGTTCTTCATTAGCAAAGTGTACAGGAGAGAGGTTGTAGGGCACTCTGGGGCCTGTGACAGTCCAGGAGTATCTGATCTAGCTTCTTAATTTTAATTATCTACACAGTAGTAAAGGCAGTAAGTCAGAACACTGTTCCACATTGGGAAAGGGAGAACATATTTGCCACTTTGCCTATAATAATATATTTGATTTCTTCAAATAATGGACAGGGTGCTAACCAGAATCACACACAAAACTCTATAAATGCTATCAATTTCTTTTTAGTGGGTTAGGAGGGTATATACAGAGAGACAACAGAAGATATATTTATGTAGAATTTTCATTTTTGTAGTTAAAATCTTTCAGCAGTAGCTCAGGGAGAGATGGCACTCTCTGTTAACCTCACTGGGGGAACTCAGGGTTTAAATAAGTCTTCTCTAGCTAGTTAAAATTTCTTGGCAGTTTATTACGTTGGTCCTTAATTGCATTCATTTCCCTGTGGAGATTCCTTAGAGAGAGATTCTCCATTACATGGCTGCTGGGAGATTTCCAGCAATTCACATTTTTCCCAATTAATTTCAGACTCAAATATTGATTCATTTTTGGAAAGAACCGATAATAGGACTGAATTTCTGGGTTGGAGAGTCAGATATATGTACCATGGGGTATTATCAGTATATACTATTAATTTATGCCCTGTTGGATGAGTCTGTAATGTCTGCTGTCTAGATGAACTCACCCTGTTTTGCTTCAGCAGCAAATCGAAAGGAATAACATGATGATGACTTAATGCCTCTGAAGATAATGAAAGCATCAGCAACTCTTTAGCTCATCGTGTGAGAAGCTGGTGAGAATACAAAATCTGAATGCTGGAACTAAACACAGGCTCAAATCCAAAAGTTTGTGGATGATGGATAAACATCCTTTTCTCCATGTAAGCCTAAAATATCACATGGAGATCACTGGATTTCATGCTATGGTACAAATAAGTTGTCAATGGCTGTCAGTTTTTAACAAATCAAACTTGATACGGATGCAAAAAAAAAAGAGCCCCAAAGCATTTTCAGGCTCATTGCTAGGGCTTCATTCTGTCTGTATTAGTTTTTAACCAGTCTTCTGACAGCACTGGTGAAAAGAGATATCAATTTGAAGTTAAAAACATAGCATGGCATCCCTGCTTTAGTCAGGGAGCACAATATTAGGACTTTCCTCAATGTCACTCTGCAGAAATGACTCCTGAAACTGTCTGAGTACCTTATAAGGAGAGAAGTATAAAGCATGGTGTGTGGGGTCCTGTGACAATGTCCTCCAGGCTTTCCCCACTTTCAAATTCTTAATGTACTGCCTGCTCATGCGATGATGAAGGCTTCTCTGCTGAACTGCCATAGCTCCTGGCAATTTCTGAATAAGTAGCCCCACTGCACTGGTGTGCTGACACCCAATGAGACCTCATGTTCTGAGAACGGAAATGATTCTTGCATTTTATCAGAAATCTTTGGACAATGTTAATAATTTAACATTTCTTATTATAGAGGACTGCTATTCTACGCAAAAGGGATGTTTAAAGTAATCAGGCCTTTCAGCCTTAATCAGCTGAGAAATGCCTACGTTTTCAACTAATTCCCAGAAATAATGCATGTCCGTAAAGGAGAAATTCAGCCTGATGTGAGTGTACTTTTTGGAATTCATTTTGCTATTAGCCAGAGATTGCTACATATCTGGAAACAGTCTACAACATCAGTTAAATTGAAGTAATTTGTTTGGTTTTCTTTTCTTCCTCACGGTATCTTAAGAATTCTCCGTAATAGTAATTTAAGTTTTCAACAGGACATATCTGGTTGTGTATGTGTTACAGGTTGAGGGGGGTTTGTTTCTTTACTTTTCACGAGCAAGTTTATTTTCCTCAATAAAATGTTTGGATTTTGCATTTATTCCCCGTGTGCATTCCTTGGATCTGTAACCATTCAGAGCATTACAGATGCTCGATCAGAGAAAACAGTTGTACCAATACAGAAGTCAGCTAGAAAAGTAACAGGCTTTTGAAAAGCAGAAAGAAATCTGCACAAGCACAGGACCCAGATAATAGCAAATGTATGAATAATCTCCATCTATTGGATGTATGAACTTCCAGATATTACTTACCTGTACATCTTTGAAATATAATTCCAACACCACTGTACTTTTGTCTGGCTTACAACTTTGGGGCTAGATGTGCCCGTAAAGGGAAGCAAAATACCAAAGCAACCATAGCAGCCGTGTGTGTAATTTAATAATAAAAAAAAAAAGAGCTGGAAAGGCATCAAAATCACTGAAACTGGGTTCATACATACAGACCAGCAGTGATTCATTAGATCTATTTTCACCTTGGTGTCAGGGCCGTGGGGACACTGCCAAGCTCTGCAACCCCTTTTCCCACCTTGGGGGTATGGCTGATGTGATGCAGACAGGTGACATGGGGTCAGGCTGCTGGGAAAGCAGCTAGCTCAGGAGAAAGAGCTGTGAGAAACCTTGCCAGTGACCTCCCCTTCTATCTTGGGATCCACGTTTCGCTCATGCCTCAGCCTCGGTCCTTGCTTGAGTTGTACTGCAGGCATGCTCTGCCTGGCCATGCGCCTCGCTGATCCTGACAGTCTTCATGACTTGACTTCCCAGCTTGGTGCCTCAGAGCTGCTCCATCACTGTGGACATACCTGGAAATCATGGGAATCTTGGCTGACCCCAGTCAACATCACCAGACCCTGTCTACACCCCTTGCACTGCTAATCATGGGTCTGACCCCTTGTTGGTGAGGATACCACCCCAGCCTGTCTTGCAGTTGCCTTCAGCTCCTTGACATTTGTTAATATCCCTTCATTCATATGCTAAATATCAAATCGTGATGAAAAAGCAGCACTTAGCATTTCAAACAAGCTTACTAACCTGTGTATTTGAGATGGAGGGAGGCAGGGGTGGGACATGGTGAGGAGATGTGACATCCTGGTCAGGAGTTTTTCCAACATTTGCCACCTTCTCAGATCGTTTGGTTCTTTCCATATAGCAGGACAGCAAGCACTTTGTAGGGACATAGAAAATGGAAACTTAGAAAATGTGGTGGTTTTTAACTGATGTCAAAATATTCCTGCCTATTAGTGCTTCATCTGAATATATTTGCCTAACACATCACAGAAGTACTTGTCACAGTGACTTGGGCTCGAACTGAGACCTTTGACGCTGTGGGAGCTCTATCACAAAGAGACTTTACATGCAAAGGTTATTTTCTTTCTTGTATTAAAGGCAGATGAAAATGACTAAAGAAAAATAAGTCTGTTGCCACAAATCATAAGCGTTTGTATTAAGGTTCCTATTAGTACATTTCATACACCAGGGTGCTATACTCAAGGTCTGAGCATTTTTGAGGAGCTCTGACTAGAAGACAGGGACAGAAAATCTCAGATATTGGGTGAGAGGGGGTGGGAAAACAGGGGAAGGGACCGGGCCTGCGGAAGAGAGGGGACTGGTAGAAGCAAAGGGTGAAGATTTGAGTGAAAAAAAGTCAAAGGTAACGAAAGATAGAGGAAAAGCTCTAGATGGATAGAAGCACTGTACTGCATAGCTCAACAACCTGTATTACCTTCATTTTCTTTCAGCTGCCCCATCAGTGCACCATTCAGGTTATTCACACATCACATCGTGCCATTTTGCAAGAGCGGCTTTTGTCTGGGCTTGCAACACACGGTGTCACAAGCTCCTCTGGACTTTGGGAAGCCAGACAGGATGGCACGGAGGAGGTTTCTGCTGGCACTGCTTCTCAAAAGAGAAGTTAGTGCTTTCCTGCAGGGAAACCATCTCTTTGGTATACTTCAGTGCTGAGATAACATTGTACTATCTGCAAACAAATTATCTGTATTGATCTGTCCATCTAGGTGTGTCTGCCAACATGTCATTAACTCCCTGCTACAGCTAGAGGAGCCAAAGACACCTCATGTAGCTGATAACACAATTTAAATGCATTCTTCCTGCAGATGTTTCATTCCGGTAAGAACCCTGTGGAATTAGATACTCCTTTTACTCCCTTCCTGGACCATTTCAGATTCAACCATATAGTAAACTTACTATACCTATTGCAGGAGATTATGAAGCACATGCTTGGAGCTGAAAAGGTTACTGGATGTGTTATTCACAGCCACTGGTTAAGTTTTTGTACACAAGTAGGATAGACAACTGTAACAACTAGGAAGAATTTGGTGTGGAAAAAAAAATAGTTCAAATATTTAATCTTCTTTCTGTTTTCTGAAAGGATTCTTGAACTAAAGCCGGGCTGAAAAGTTCATGAAAAAACATGGTCTCCCCGGCTTAGCATATTCCTGTGAAAAGTCTCATCTCTTTTCCCTGTCTTTTCCCTAAATTTTGAAAAATAATTTTCTTAATACACTGTTACACAGTTTCTTTTTTTTAATCACAGGCTAGCTGCATTCCTTTTTTTTTTTTTTTTAGGAGAATTTGAAAAATGTACCAAGCAGTTCCTGAGGTGTCACATTCAATATTGGTTTTGAAGCCTATAACCTATCAAAATTAAATTTATATTTATTCATCTGGGTGAAAACTTCTTCAAGAAGCAGGGGGCGTAGTTTCAGAGACTGCTGTTCTCTGTCCTCTCAAGAACTCCTACAATTGCAGAATAACCTGCTTTGAAGTTCTTCCATTTAGATTTGACATATCTTTGTATATTTTTCTTCAGCTGGCTTCAAAGATCTTGTACCTGATGCATCACCAGTGTCCTCCCTTTGACTTTACTCTTCCATAATATTAGAGTTTACAAGATGTGAGACTGGCAAGAGGGGAAAAGGAGGCACTGTTCCTCATGTCTTTCAGTCACTTGCCAGCTTGCAATAAATTGTCACATACTCACCTTTCAGAGGTTTTGAAAGACGGAAGAACCATCAAGAATTCCTGGTGGAAGAGGATACAGTACAGAAAACACTACAAAATCAAAAGGACGAAGGCTAGTCGTAAAACAACTTGCTGTTAAGCAGTGGAATTTCTTGCCCCAGGAAATTGTGGGTGACAACAGTTTACACAACTTAAAAAGGACATTTGAGAGGTTAATATAAGAGAAATACAATCAAAGGTTGTTAAATATAGTGCTAAGTGACTAAGTTGTCAAGGCCTCAAGTTAGCTAGGAACAGAACTTACTATCCTTGTACCTGCATTCTAGAGATTTATTATGTGTATGTGTAGTGAAAAGTCATCGGCTCTTTCAAACTTCTAATCCACAGAAACCGTGGCACATGAATGTAAAATCAAAATATACAATAAACAAAAATGAAGGACAGCTCCTCAGAATCCTCCATCTCCTGATAGTTTTCATATGCAAAGAACATTATCAGGATAAAACAGAACAAGTTTAATAAGCGGGATAGAGTGTACATAACACCATGTAAAATCAACATTTTTCCACTATAAAGCCAACAATACAGGTCCTGCTATAATATGGGCTAATCGTTCTTCATGTTCCAAGCACAATGAGAAGGACCCATAAGGATTTTATTTGCCATACTATTGTTATATCTGTTTCTATTGGCATTCCTTTCTAATTTAGTAATCGAGCTAATTTTGTACACAATAAAATGTCATGATAACTTAATTTTGCTTTTTCCTAGGAAAGAAGAAGCAGCACATAAATGAGGTTTCCTGTAAGCAATCTACTGGAATGTGATTCTCAAAAATTAGCACTTAACAATTCTTACTTGTAATACACACAGAGACACACAGCTACCATAGCCTTCCTTTGGAAGCACGTAAGAATTTACAGTATTGCTTCTATCACAAGCAGCAGAACTCTAGAAACCATTATTTTTTTCTGAAGAATTTTATTAGATGAGTAAGAGCATTTTTGAGGTCTCAGTTTTGGTAATATCCACACAGAGTATGAGGGCTAAATGCTGTTTCTCAAGATTTTACCAATTGTTTTAATTTTATGAAGGGATGATTCATAAATACTTTGTGCACTGTTTTCATAGGTGGTTTATCAAAAAGTGATTTTTTTTCAGTGACGCTTTCAAGTTTCTTTTGTCTGGAATGCCCAAGTATTCTTATTTTGCACATTAGAAGACTCCTGTTTGAGTATCCTCAGATTTATCCACAGGGGCTCATCTCTGTTTCTTCGTTGATACTGATGATTTCTCTTGAGATTGTCACGAAGCACCAGCTGGCACAAGTCTTCATATAAATTGTAGTGGTCATGCTATAATATTTATCTGGGAAGACCATGTTAGAGTCCACTCCAGTCCCTCCAAAATAAACTTTTCCAATGTGTAGTAGAGACTTTCATCCCAGAAGTAATCTCAGTCTTGAAAGGGGGTACAGCTTCAGTTTAACAGCGGACCCTAATACAAGACCAATAGATCTCAACTTTGACTGTTCATTGCATAAGTTAATATACATCAATACAGTAGTATAAAAAGATACCTGAACTAGATACCTGTCTCTGTGCTACAAGCAATACAGTTTCCTTAGCCTGGTACTTCACTCGGGCACTTCACCAGTTCATTCGGAGACAGCTAAGGCATGTCTATGTGGTGTTTGTAGTACAACTCCAACCTGTCAACAGAAAAATCCTCTCCCAGTAAGCCATAAAAAACAGGAGCAGCTCTGATTCCCTCCGAGCTGCTTGTGGACCTTCCTTCCTGGCAGTCAGAAATCATGTACTGAGCATAAAGCTGGGACAGAAAGACTGAACAGCCTTACTATTCATTAAATCACAAAGGGAGCTTTGGGAGCAAAAAAATGTTTGGCCAGCTGTGAGTACGGCCAGGATATTCACATACCATCAAGCCACTATGGTGATATCCTGAACAATAGTTGGAAGTGACTGGAACCGTGATGCTCTGTCTCATGCTAAAGACAGCAGTTCTGTCATTTTCCAGCTTTTCCACTGTTTCTCAGCAACTTGGTGTTCTCCAAAAGTCTTCTTTTCCAGCTCCAACTCAGCTTTACCCAGCTTTAGTTAGAAGGCCTGACAGCAGCTCATCCATGGCCTGGGAATAATGCCAACTGCTCTTAGCATGACATGGAATTGTGTGTGAACACCTAGAGAAACACATGTTCTTACATAGCTCCTGGAAGGAAGACTCACCAGCAAAGACTAAAACAACAAAAATGGAGTCTGCAAAAGACCTCAAGATGTCATTTAGTTTATCACACTCTCCCTAGAAAAAATCAACTGTATCCACATAATTTAAAACAAATGGTAGTGCAACCTGTTCTGAAAAAATTCCAGTGATGGTTTCAAGCATACTGCCTGCCTTCCTACATTAAAGAAAGTTTCTTTTAAATCTCTTACCGTTGCTAATACAGATTCAAAGCTGATGATTTTTGCAGGGTGGTGAATCAAGCACCAATAAGCTGCTGGTTCTCGCATCTTCCTTAAAAAACTCTTTCTATAAAGTCAGGCCAATGTGCATTCAGATCGCTGGGCTGAAAAATGCAATTTTATTGTTAAGTAATGTTTATGTTTTAAAATGATGAAAATCAGGGATTTTAACAAAAGCTGAGGAGGTTGTTAAAAACTCTTTCAGTCCCTGGCTATTCCAACCCACCTATTTCACCCATTTTCTTCTCTTCTTTAGAAATTTAACTGCTCTGTTGCAATCACACAGAGAAACTTCCCATGCAAAAGTAACCATTCTTAGCTAGACTAATGGGAAGTGAAGGGTTTTTCCAGCCCATTTGCTTGAGATGATGCTGGCTTTTTAATACTCTGTAAGAAATTTTCGACAGAGCATGTAAGAAAATTGGAAACAAAGTTGATCTGTGGTGTCAAATATTAATGACCATTAAAGGGACGAGTCTCCTGCTTCTTCCTGGAGAAAGACCCTTGCTCTGCTGAGTCTCTTGCTGCAAGTCTTGTTTTGCCACTGAGGTACAATTGTTGCATAAGGAAGTTTTTGCATAAACAGTGAGATGCTAACATAAGATAAGATAAGATAAGATAAGATAAGATAACATAACATAACATAACATAACATAACATAACATAACAATATGCTTTCTTGAAACAGCTTTTCAACATGAGTGAAACTCTTGCTGTGTGATTCTCTGTGATATGGTTCAGCTCATTATCATTATCTGATAACAACAAATAAAGATAGCAAAAGTTAGTTTGCTCAAGAAAGAGCTAAACATGTTCTAATTTAAATTTATTTATACACAATCCATGCTACCAGCAACAATTTCAGAATTTCATCTTTTGGAGTCTTTGGATTCAGAATCTCAAAAGGATTATCTTACCAGATTATTTCCTTCTTAATTAAAATGAAAAGAAAGAATTTAGCTAGGTCTTCTTTCCTTCATTTGAATCTTTTCTTTTTCATGATCTTCTTTTTTTTTTCTTTTCTCATAAATAGCTACACTACTTTTAGCAAATAAACATTGTTAAAGACAAATATATCTATTTCATTTGTATGCCAGTTAGAAGAAAAATAGCTATCTTTCCTCCTTTTCATATTCCCTGGAAATTTCTCTTTTTTAAAAAACATCTTTTTCTCCCTTTGTGCCTTTTTTTTCTGGAAATTTTATTGCAAATCCAGACTTGAAGTCTCGCAAAGAACAAAACATTCCAACTAGAAGAATAGAAGAACTTTCTGTTATGATAAATGTCTTCCAAAGATACTTCTTTTTATGAGAATATGAACACAGAATCTTTCATCAGCATATTAAAACTCAGATCCTCATATGCCTCTCAGCCTGTCATTATTTATAAAAATAGTGAAGTCTCACATATGTCATGACTGTACACTCCCGATTTCATTTGCAATCATAAGCACCTCAGGTACTCTAAGTACCAGCAGTGCTTAAGCTATGAGCTCTTTGAGAAAAGTGCTATTTTATTTGGTCTGTGACTGTACAGTGCCTACCGCAGTCTGATCTGGATTGATGGCTTAGACTCAAAGACAATATACCAATACACGTAATGAATAATAATGAGAAAACCACTCAGTTCACATGGGACTGAAGACTCTCACCCTACTCTGCACCAGATCTGAGCAGTTACTGTCACGCTTACAGAGACAGAGGTGATCCTTGGCCTAGCACCTTCACCACATTTGGAGCTCAGCAAATAATGAACTAAAAAGTGTGGTTTGTCTTTTCTTTCCAGGAAGGATTGTCTTCTACTAAGGCACCACCGTAGGCCTCAAGAAATGTCAGTTCGGTTTCTGATCTCTTCTACAGATTTCTTGCAAAACAAGAAAAAATGTTCTTCCTTTATCTCAGCGCTAAACTAAAAATTTAGATTATGGAACTTTCTTCTTCTACCCTGATCTTTTTTAAGCATTGTATTATTAATGCTCTAAACAGGGAGATCACCTTTGTTTGCTCAGAGTCTAAACCAAGGGGAGTCCAATATCAGTGGGGATGTTAGGCTGTACCGTAGTAAAAATTATGAAAATGTTAGTGATCATTCATCAGTCAGTTGCATGATTCAAGGTTAAATATACATTCAATGCTTTACAAATGGATCAAATTGAGACATATTTCTATGCAAGGAACAATCTTAGAAAATTATGACATACAGTGTCTAGAGTGGAGTGACTCAGACTCATAAATTTTACTAATGATTTATTTACCAAAGATGCATTTGTTCAATAGTCACAATTCTTCACTGATTTGGCTGATAGCTTAAAAATTGAAAAAATATTGGAAGTATAAAAATACTGCAAGTCAATGTTTTCAAACAAGATGTTTCCATTTTTGCCTTCAAAATTAGTGCAAATTTGCCAACATGAAAAAAAAGAAAAAAAAAAGATTAAAAATGAAGGGTAACACTTCTGTTCTGGTCAGCCAAAATATTTAGTAACTCTGAATGATTTCTTTTACAATCTGTTACTGGAAAAAAAAAAATTGGGTTTAGCCCAGTGAAAATGTAAGGTAGCAGACACTCAGCTGGTCTGGCTTAAAACAGGCAATTAGCAGTGAAGTTGGCATATGTTGTTGGTTGGACTATCTAGCTGGCTGGATATTCTTGAATTTTTTAAGCTAAACTATTAAGAAACTGCCTGTACAGATTTCCAGAGTTTTATTACCATGAATATAAGAGCAAATGTCAAGAACAGAATCAGCTTTCTCAAATAAACAACGTGTCTCAAAATGTATAAGGGCCTGTGCTATTGTCCACATTTACAATTCACAGTTTTTTTCTTAGTATTCATCTGATTTGATAGGTTATGGCTAGTACCAAGAGTGAATTGGATTCTTATATAGTCCCTGTAATGTCATGGTCCCTCTAAAAGACAAGCTGGTAATAACATGATATCACAGGTTGTTTTAGTATTCCACTCTGGAGTATTAGTATTTCTTTTTCTGACTCACTAACTATGTTTGACATTGCCTAGTGTATCAAGTAGTACGGCCATTCAATCAGGATTGAAAGGCTCGGTACACTTTGACCAAATAACAAGCTCCTTCAATTGCCAAAACACAGCCCCATGCATTTTAATGGGCTTTTATTGATCTTAATGGCAGCAGACATTACTGAATGCAAGTCGGCAGAAATTACAGAAGTGTTACCTAAACTGCATGACAGCACGGTCAGAGAGATGATTCTCCCAGTACATCTTTTTAGTGTCCTATTTCCTGGGCAAGCACGGAGGCTACACTGGCTGTGTCATAAAGTAATGTCCTCCTCTGTGCTCTGACAGTGGCATAAGCAAAAACACTGAGGATACTCTCAGCATAAATCATCCAGTTTCTGCCAGAAGGTGAGGTAATGTGCGTATGCACCTTACAGAAATGAAAGTGGCAGAAGTAAATCATATTATTTTGTCTCCGTAAGTGAAAGGAAGGTTCAATTCATTTAGACAAGCATCACCAACCTCGCCTAACTTCTTCTTCTGTCTTCTCTCTAACTGGTTGTACATGGAAGAATGAAAATGGAAAGTTGATTCAAATGCCACATGTTCACTTTGTGGCCTCAACTAAAACTGCCTCTCTGCCTTCTGTGCTCATTGACTGACACTGAGGTTTATGTTTGTCCACCAATGCAGAGTGTTTGTTCTTCCAGACTGTAGTAAGCAGACATTTTGGCAAAGCAATTGTTTTCTTATGAAGGAAGGAATAGAACATCTTAGCAATTCTTTGTCATAGATAAGGTGAGCTACAAGCTTGAATTTACAGTGAAAAATGTGTACATTCTTCAGGGGAAGAAAGACCCAACACCAGCCATGGCTGTTTCTTGAATTCACATCCCTGTTTTCATTGTGATCCCAACTGAAGCTGCCACAGAAGCTAGAAGAATGAAATCAGGAACTAGATTTACCTGCACATTTAGTATATGGTGTAAGTTACTTCTAGAGATAAAACATCAGGCTCACTGACTTGTTCGTATGACTTACCAAAAAAAAAAAAAAAAACACATTTTATATAGCCTGTAGGTCTCCCTGCTGATTCTACATTAGTAATTATGTTGTTCCAATCTCAAACCATATTTGAGTTGATACTGCTCTGACACAGCTTTGTAAGTATACCTACTATGAAAAAGAAATAAATGAACCTTAAAAAATACATTTCTTAATAAACAATAGAAGCTTCCTTCTGTCTGGTAGTGTTGAAAATGTAGTCAGGAGACTATCTTGAAGGGAAAATAGGGACATCATTTAGAGGAGACAGAGAGGGGAAAAATCCCACTAATGACATAATATAATACAGCAACCCCCACATTAAAACATTTATCATCATTTAGACTGCAAATAACACTGAAAATATTGCTTTCAGTTTATGAATGCAGTAAGACAGTAGGAGAATAGGGCATCCTGCTGGTAAAATAACACTTGTCAGGAAACTGAAGACACTTGGAATTTTCTTTGGCTTCATGATACATGCATGTCATGCCATTTTGCCTGAGAGTGGCCAGAGTTAATTGTAAGTTGTAATGTGGCAATGTGCTACATGCATTGACTTTGTTAAAAGTAGCATACTGTTCACTTGAATCTCTAGCTCTTCCTTTATGTATCACTGTGAACAGTTTCAAAGAACATTTAATATAACTTGCTATTTAGTTTTCTGCTGTATTACACTGCAGCACCATGCTATTTAATATATAGGGCAGCCTACCATACAATGTAAAATGTTGTGCACTTTGAAAGACAGTACACATGATCTGGGTTGACAGCAACATGAATATTGCCTGTAGAACATAAGCCTGATGTTCTCACCCTCTGTATCCAGTGTGGGATAGCTGTGAATGCGTGGAAACCGCCTTTCCATCACTGCAAATGACTCATGCCAAGCATTGGTGACCTGGTATCTTAGGACCAGCATTTTTTATTTTCCTCCATTTCAGCTGAGGTCAATGGGAAAAGCTGGAGCCCAGAATTTCTGAAAATCAAGCTCTTCAAGGCCTATATCCTGCATCCATTCAAACCAGTGTCAGTGTTCTCATGGATTTCAATGGAAAGAGCACATTCCTTTGGCTCTGAAGCAGAAAGTCCTTTCTCAAAGACACTGGCTGAGAACAATGGATCTATTTTGAGTTATATCACTTGGAGACATGGCTCTAGGCACATTAAGACAAAAAAATCTAGATTTTTGACCTCTTCCCTTTTAGGTGATTGTTTACAACTGATCAAGCATAAAGTGCCTAAATTGACAACATTCTACCAACTTATTTAAGAAAAAAGATGGAATCTTTTGTTTGCCAGTGGAGTAGACAGAAAATATAGGAATGGAGAGAAATCAAGGGGTCTTCTTCTAATCTTATTTAAATTTATGAATGTCACGAGTCATTGGAACCAGAAAGACAAACTGCCTATGTCACAGGCAATGCCACCATAACCACTGATCTTACAAAAGTAGGAAAGGTCCTGAGTTTATATCAGCTGTATGTATCTACAACTGACTTCCATGAAAGATAAGCCAGACCCTATGGACAGACACAAATCGCTAATGTACTGCTGTATTACCTTAAGAACTGCTTCTGCTACCAAGGTCTAAAAAGTATAAGCAAGTTCTCTGAAGAATTAATATCCACCAAGCAGCAAATATAAGTTGTTTTGAAATGCTGCTCATAATTCTGAGCAGAAAGCTAAGACTGTTAGATCTTATTTCTATAACACAGTGTTTCATTATGATAAGGGGACCATATTTTCCTTTTTGCCTTTTTGCACCTGCACAGCCACACAGAATTCTGCAACTTCAGCTCGGGGGAGTGAAAATCCAGCGTGGCCTTTGGTCCTTTTCAGAAAAAGTTAACAATGTCCCCACTTATGGGAAAATACTTCAAGTTCTCCCTGAAAGAAGCTTGGGGAGAAGCGTTTGTCCCTTGGGGGACTTACCAGTTTTGCTTTCAGCAATGGCCTGTGCAAATTTGTTCTGCTGCATGTTAGGGAGGTTTTTTTAATCCTCTTGTACTGTTTCCAGGAGGGTAGTTAGCATACTGGAGGAAATATATTGCATTCAGAGGTTCAGAGATGTGCATGACACCATCATGGTGTTCATGGACATGTGTTGACATATTTTATATTTATGGTTCAGACACTCTTTCTTCTCCTTTTGGAGTACAAGGGACCACAGCAAGCAAGCTCCTCATTTTGAGTAAAGCAAGCTGGGAGAGGCAAAGCAGTTGGAAAAATAGGAGAGGATGAAGTTTAGGATCTTATTCTTGAATTCATTTAATCATTTAAATTGCATGGGTGTCAGACAAGGTGGTACTGAGTGTCTAGTCAAGGAGACTTTTCTCTGCGTATTGAAGTTCTTGCACAATACTCAGATGCTTCTTTCAAAAACTGTGATTGTATAGTTTTCTGAAAAAGTACATTAAATGTACTGCTCCTTCCTTCTTCCTCACTTAAAGACACAGAGCTAGGTAAAAGCTGCCTGCTAGAAGACAGCTAGAATAAACCCTCAGTTTACTGAAAACAATAGGAAGATATAGATGCATATATACATAAAATTTGAAAGAAAATTACTATTTTTAATAAATCTTTCTTGCAGTATTTGCAATTCAAATGTTATATTGGTGTGTGGGTGCTAGAGAGACCTAAAACGAAAATGACTGGAAAGTAACTATTTTTATTGCAAACAGAAAGAAAAGTACAAGGTAATCAAACAGCATACACAATGAAAAGTAAATTAGATTTCTGAAGCTCTTCCTGTTTTTAGTCACTCCCATGTGGCATTTGCCACACAAGCAAACAAACTTGTTTATTTTATAAATAGCAGACCAAATCCTTACATCCTCCCCATTCCCTTCATGCACTCTAATACCACAGGTGACATTAAATTGATGCCTTCCCAGCTAGCTTGCAAAAGGACATCATCACCCTTCAGCTGTATCCAGTGCATAGAGTGAGCTAGAGGGAAGAAGAGAGTTGGTCACGGATGGAATATTTTATTACTTTGAACTGGGCAAGGGGCAAAATCAGGCACAGCCAGCTGCATGTGAAAGAGCATCATCTCCAGGCTGCTCTGAAATCTCAAGGGGGAGTTGAAATGATGTAGATAAAGACAGTAGAGATCTCGTCTACGTGACATGTTAAGACATAATTCTTTTCCTTTACAAAATATAAGATACTCTTGCATTTTAATCAGAATACCTGATTACATGTGAGATAGGCTAGAAATATTGTCAGAAAGCAGCACTTTTTACCTCAATAGTGATACATAACCAAACTGATTAACCCAGAGAGATTGCCTGGGAGCCACTTTAATTAATGGCTAGCATTTCTCAGTATTCTTCAACATTTCTGTTTTCTAAGTATTTTTGACTTTGTAAGACCAAGAAAACTTGGCAGTGACTCACATAATCTGAGTTCCCCTCCTGCCTCTCCCATCATTTCCCTGGGTGATCCTGAACAAGTTACTTCATTAATTTTAATTGGATGCTGTCATGAGAAAAGGCTTGTCGGGCTGGGCTGCAAGTCTGCAGTCATTCAATCCTGTCCAGGCAAATGCCTATTAATTCTAGTGGGACGTTCCTCTGTGTCAAGACTGCAAGATTTGCCACAACTGCATGTGCTTAAAAGGCTGCAACAGTTGGATGTTGATTCTGGTCCATGAAGATTTATTAGAATCTGCAATTAATACTTATCTTCTTGTCAGCCACTTGAACACATTCAAAAAGGCTCTTTCTCAGTCCTTACTGGCTGATCCCAATCACAGCAGGCATTGTCAGCTGAATCTGTATTTCTTCTAGCAGCTCTGCCTAATCCACCCAGACTCTGGGCAAGTCTTGGCAATGAAGGAAAAAGAACAAAATAATGTGTGATTTTTTTCCTACTGTTGTACAGCAAAAGTAAACAGGTAGACACTGTTTCCAAGAAAATCTTATGTTCTTGTCCCTGTCTCAAACTGGGTTGTGAATAGCCCAAGAGAAGAGGAATGTCAAGCTGGTTTCAATTCTCCTTCAGCAGAGGAGACCAGAAACAGTTTAAATAATTCCTACAAGATTCTTAAGAATATTGCAAATAAATGGAATGTGGAAATATTGCATTAGACTGTGAGACTGCTTAATTTACATAGCTTTGTACAGCAAATATTGCTATTATAACTAAACCAGTTGCAGTTACTGATTAAACTGTATCCTTTTAGATGCATACAAGAGTACAATAAGAATATATGAAAAATCAGAAATAAATATTGGAATTGTGTAAAATAAAGGGAAAAAAGATATTATTATGTTCTACCTGGACTCTCTGCAATTCCTCTCACACTCAGTTCTGGTCCTCAGTAGACTAGGACAAGCACTTGATACGTGGGAGGGATGAGGGGGATGTATTTGCGAACATTTGCCTTCACAACTGAGAAATAGCTCTGAAAATATTTGTGACTTCTTTTTATTTACTTATCTGTACATTTTCCTTTGCAAGTGTTTTTGCCTCAAGAGAGTGTCAGGAATTTCAATGGGCATGACCAGTCATGCTGGAAGCATTCCCTGGCTACCTTGAAAAGGCTTTAGTATGAGTGTCAACACAACAGGATTCAGAAACCTGTCAGGATATGTAAATGTCACCACGAGTTTGGGTAAGAAACAACCATGGTCACTTTCACCATGGTTAGCATTAAAGAATTCCAGCCCTCTAATTCTGCACATGCTTCATACAGGAGCCCTTAGGCCCCTATAGCGAGCTGGTTTTAGTTTCAGCCCTTACAGTTCCCTGTGTGTTTTCTCTTTGAGTCGCTTCTCTTCTGCCTTCTTTGATTCTCCCTATATTTCTACATTTCTTCCCTTTTTGTCTACAACCCCTTATCTGCTTCTCATTTGACACTCTGAAACACCTTATCTTTCCAGCCTCTGTTCTCCACTAATCCTGAAGCCTGACATTTCTCTCTTTCCCCAAGCCTCTCCCCTACCACATACTGCCCCAAAGTCCAGATTGCTCTCCCTGTTCATGCACAGTGGGCAGCTCCGCGCAATGGACGTTTCTTGGTGGGTTAGGCAGCCTGAGTATGACTGAATACCAACTGATACGCTTTCTGGCAAAATACGGAGTTTATTCTGTGAGAAGGAAAAAAAATTTAGCCAAGATAAATCAAAATCTCCCCAATAAAGCAGTGTGCAAAACAGTCCTCTATTTTTATGACAATAATGGAAGAATAAGCTTAATATTATGACATCAAGTGGCTAGTAGTTACTACTTCCAGACACTGATACTGTTTAATATATTTCATCCTGAAAAAATTCCATCAGTCATTGCCTGCAGAACACCATAGCTATGCAGCCATCATTTAACAAAGGACAGCAAAACCACAACATCTTATTAGGCTTGTGTTGAACAGAAAAGGACCTTAGTTTTTTAAAGTCTCACTCATAATCCCTTCTTGCAAGACACACAGCAGCATTTATCTAGTTCAGACAGACGTGGCTGGGTTTCAACCTATGCTTCCAGAAAGAGCAAGAGTTTCTAATGTACTTGAGTCACCTCTGCTTGCTTTCTCCCTGGGTTTGACTCCCAGCCCATCAGTCACAACGATTTCTTCTGTTTTCTGTCAGTGATGTGCGGTGTCTTAATGTTGGTGTTGCACAGAAAAAATTATTATTATTATTTTCCTCAAGATAAACACAGTGCCCCAAGAATGCATGGATAAAGGACTGAAATACCAAGTAACCTATTCCAGTTTTTTTTTTTTTTTTTTTTTTTTTTGTTTGTTTTTTTTGTTTTTTTTTTTTTTTGTTTTTTTTGTTTTTTTTTGCTAACAAAAAGGTTTCTGGTATGAGTAAGCAAGAAGGGAAGAAGCAAATTTGTATTGAAGTTGCACTTCAAAGTGGAGATAGCATTTTCTAATACATCTGTGACCCAGATTGTCAAGGATATGTAGAAGTTTTATTCTGATGCCTATATAATTTGAAGGATATGGGCAGAGATGACTTTAGAAGGACACCTAAAAGTCTGTCCTCCAAATTGCCTGTGGTCAGTGTGTTCATTTTTGCAGAGGTTTGCAAAGGAGAAAGTACTGAAGAGAGTATAATACTGTGCATAACAGAAAAATGAAAGCACTGTACAAACTCCTGAGAATTTCTAGTAAATACCTGCACACTGGTGAAAGTACTGGTGCAGTTTGGTTTCCTGGCTCTTCACACGTATTTCTGTGAATGGTTGCGGTAAGTTAAGTGTAGAACGGAGGATTCAGCAGGACCATGAGGGAGAAGCAAGCCATCACAGGGAAGGTAATCATCCTAGTTTCCATTTCAGGCAGGGGAGGAATTGTTCTGTAGAGTTAAAGGAACCTCTGCATCCTTTTCTAGTCCATCAGTAACAAATCCTAAACAGAAGGATGGAATACTTTTCCGAATGTAATCACTTATCAGTCCACAGGGGATTTAGATTACAAGCCACTCCCATTAACAGTAAAGATGTATCTATTGTATGCAAATCCTAGCCCAAGGTTGCCAACCTAAAACCTGTGATCGTGGAACATTTTCCAAGAGAAATCTATTTACATGATGGTTTTATAATTTATTTTTGTTGTGTGTTTGCTCTGCACTGATAGATTCCATGGAAATTGAATATAAAGGACAACATAAGCAACTCTGCAAAGTGTACTTCAGTCTGTGGGTTCGGCTCACCCCTTAAAAGCCCCTTGACCCAGCTTTTGCAGTTGATTACCTTACAGTAGAAAAATCCCTTCGTTGGTGTAGCTCTATGTTATACTTCATGTATCTCATTCAAACACCCTTTTTTTTTTTTTTTTCTGGAGAATACCAACATAAGGGAATATTTCCAGTGACATGCTAACACACGAACAATGTAAATCTTTATTATAGTAGAAAGAGCAGGGAGATTCAACATCTTGGCCTCTTCTGTTGAGCAGTATGTTTTGACACTTTCAATGTTTTGGGTTCTCTCTGTAATAACAGGGATTAATATGATGTGCCTACAAAGAGATTACGTGAATGAATTACACAGGAGATTAGGGGGAAATCTCATTTTGTGCACCCATCAAAATAAAACCTTTTCTGACTCAAAGAAAAGCAGCCTTCCTTTTCTCCCTCATTGGACCAGATCATTAAATGTACTATAGCTATACCAGGACTGAAGGAGACAGGTGAACCCAAAGCCAACCTATATTCCCAGCAAAAATCCTAAACAATCTATCCTGCAAAAAGGTCACTTATGCCAGCTAAGAAATCAGGACATGCAGTCAGTGCCATGTGCCTGCAGTCCCTGTCACTTGTGCCACACGTCTCTACCACCCTCCAAACCCCATAAAGCGAGCACACAGGCAGGGGGTTAGCTGCAGGAGAGTTCCTGCTGGCTTATAGTAAGCAAATTACAGCAAAGCTAATTCCTTCTCCTTAGGAGAGTCTTAAAATACTTTACAAACAATGTGTCCCCCAACACATGTGGGAGACCAGATATTTTTGTGTTTATGTTATGGACAGCTAGGCTAAAATGTTATCCACTTTCAAGGGTACCCAGAGAATCAGGGGAAAAAAATGATTGCCAAGATTGTGCTGTAACCACAAGAAAACCTACCCTATTTGCTATTCTCCCTGCTTCGCTTTAGTATTTCCCAGTAAAATACAGTCATCACACATCTGTGTGGCTCTTCCATGTCAAGGATTTCAGACTCCTTTAAATATTGTAAAAAATACCACTCAGCAGTGACAATCCCACCCCTTAAGTGTAACCTTATTGGGAATGAAATATAGCCACTGCTTAACAATCCAGCTCTGTATGATCCCTGACAGGAAGCGAACAGTGACAAAATGAAACTTGTGGAAAAACTATTAGCTGATAGGCATTGTACAGTAATTTAAACCGTCAATTGTGGAAAATATAAAACTCGTCCCAGCATTTGCTGACTTTTCTCTTCACATTTCTCCATTTGTTTTGCGTAACTCTACTTACATTGCAATTGTTCTCCATCACTTTTTTTTTCCTTATTAAGGATTCCACATCCAAGTCCAAAATACTGCATCTAGCCGCATCTCTTTTTTTCAGAACTAGAGGGCTTGGCTGGACCCTGTGGCCACAAAGACCTACCGGGATTTTGTAGAGCCAAATCCTCTTTATTTCTTTCCACTTCCTCCCTCCCCTCTCCATGAACACATGGTCCTGTCCAATTCTGACTCCTCTGGAACTGGTACCTTCTCTGCCACGTGCAGAATGATTCAGAAAGGTGGGCTGTCTCTGGAAAAAAAAGGGGGCCTTCCAGAAAACTATAAAGACCCCTTTTTGCTTTTAATGTCAGACAGGAACGCTGCTCCAGCTCTCCACCTTCTGCTTTACAGGTCCATTGTAACGCAATCAAAAAGCACAGATCTATTAACCTTTTGGGAACAATGGAAATCATACATTTTCTCCTAGGCAATCAGAAGAAAGGGAAAGAGCAAAAAGTATCTAAAAGAAAGAGACGTAGCTAGGCTGGGGATGGCCTCACGTGGCTGTTGAGGGATAACCAACCCATTGCGTAATATTTCTATAACAAGTGTTAATGGGTTTTAAATGTCAGGTGTTGTATGTCCTTATCAACACAAAGGAGTAACCAGTATTTTTTATTTGCTTACACAGAAATAGTTACCCTCCTGTCTTTGCCTGCTGAACAGCAGCTGGCTGGGGTGCGTGTGCGTGGGAGAGAGGTGCTGCAGTCTGACTTGCTTAGCAATCAAATGGAGGAGAGAGCATCCTGAATTCACAGTCGGCTGCTCTGTGGGAGGAGGAGCAAATGTCCTTCCCTCCTTGATAACAGGATTAATGCCAATCCCACGCATTGGTGTGTATTCTGAGGTGAATTTATCAGTACAAGTCCTTACCATAGGCTCGCACGGCAGGGGCATCAGCACTGCGTAATCTTGCAAAACATCCTGCTTCAATAGAGAGGGGCTTGTAAGTACACATGTATTTGTGTGAATGTGCATATCTGTGGGTGTGGGTGGGGGGTAGATCACACAGCCGCACATGCTTGCATTACTATCATTAAGTATTGTTTTACCTTTTTTTTTTCTGGAAACCCAAGCAAATTAAAACAATAGCGAAATGTTTCTGCTGTAGCTAGTCCTTCGAAACTCATGGCTCCAGTAAAGTCTACAGAAGTATACGCTAGTGTTTTTGATTCTCATCTACTTTTTAAGTATCAGTTTCTTATTGCAAATCACACTTACATATATAAATGTACATCTACAGCTTGGACAGCAATAGTAAGGTCTGTCCCTGAGTCAATTCTTTGACGTTTGGTTTTGAAAAACGTCTTTGGCAATCTTTCAGGACCATGTGGTAGCCAGGGCCACGTCCAAACCACCTGAGTTTGGACTTCCCTGTTGGCAGTCAGCACTGTGATTATTAATTCACTACAGATGTCAACACTTCTCATCTGGTAGGATCTAATGCCTTGGGTGTACCTTGTTAGCATGCAAGTGCCTCACAAAAAATTCCATGGAAATTCCCCCTAGATAATAGTTAAAGATGAGTTATGAAAGATGGCTGAAACAATACTTGAGAACTCTCTCTTTTCCAAATACTATGTGGAAACACTGCGTGTTCCGTATCGTAACAGTCCAATGAAAGTTATTTAAAGTACTAGGAAAGGTGAATCGGCCACTTCAAAAATGAATCTGATACTCACATATGCTGTACTTTTGCACTCACAGTGTGTTATTAAGATTCCCTTGCGTGGCATAGGAAAAAAAAACTGTGTATATGTTAGCAGTTACACAGAGGGTGAAAATATGTGGAATTCCAAGGAGGGAACAATACATCCTTGTTGGGTTTGGCAAAGTATGATCTTCAGTGATGAAAACCTGAGAAATTTGGGGTCAGTCCCACAAAGTGGGACTTACACATATGCTTATCTTGATGCATAACTCATGTGTGCAGATCATACATTTGGCCTCTTCCATGCCTGCTTCAGCACAAGGTTCTGTACTGTAAAACCTAGGGTGTGGTCTTGCCACTATTGAAGTCAATGGCACTTTCCATGTGAGCAAAGTTATCTGCGTCAGCAAGCGTAACTGGCCCATAAGTAGCTAAAATAGTAAAATAGCTGCTCAGATGTTGTGAGCTTTAACATAGTGCTTTCCTCTAATTTGTGTGTGTGTGTGGTGGTGGGGAATATATGAATAGTGGTGCTATGCTATTTTTCATGATTATACTATTTATGGTGGTATCGTCTCAAGGCCCAGATGAGGTTCCCATTCAAGGCTTCATTATACCACAAGTACGCATGCAATTGCTGCCTGGATTGCAGCCATCTTTTGTATTTTTATACAGACCTTCGTATTTGAAACCTTGAAGTAGTACAGGCTTAATTGGGCGCTCTGTCACCAGACTCAGGAGAGCTGATCCTAATATCAATTCCAACACTGGTTTAGGCAGGGGTGATAGATAAATCACTTGCTTTTCCTCTTTTCTGTTTAGTGTCACTATCCATACCAAGGCATGTACTTTAAGTCTACACAGCGATAGAAGTTGTGATTTTAAACAGATTTTATTGTATGAGAGTGCTAGAGCAGGAAGACTTGTAGCTATTTAAGAAAAACATAGAATCACAGAATCACAGAATCCTTTATGTTGGAAGAGACCTTCAAGATCACCTAGTCCAACGTATGACCTAACACTAATAAGCCCTCCACTAGACCGTGTCGCTAGGCTCTACATCCAAACGTCTTTTAAATACCTCCAGGGATGGTGACTCAACCACCTCCCTGGGCAGCCTGTTCCAATGTCTAACAACCCTTTTGGTAAAGAAATTTTTCCTAATATCCAACCTAAACCTCCCCTGGTGCAACTTGAGCCCATTCCCCCTCGTCCTATCACCTGACGCGTGGGAGAAGAGACCAATCCCCACCTCGCTACAGCCTCCTTTAAGGTACCTGTAGAGAGCGATAAGGTCACCCCTGAGCCTCCTCTTCTCCAGGCTAAACAACCCCAGCTCCCTCAGCCATTCCTCGTAAGACTTGTTCTCCAGCCCCTCAGCAACTTTCTTGCCCTTCTTTGGACATGCTCCAGCACCTCGATGTCCTTCCTATAGTGAGGGGCCCAAAACTGAACACAGTACTTGAGGTGCGGCCTCACCAGAGCCGAGTACAGGGGGACAATCACTTCCCTAGTCCTGCTGGCCACACTGTTTCTGATACAAGCCAGGAAAGTCTTTTCTAAGTAACTAAAATGTAAGATTGGTTTTATTTTAAATTTACTGCAAAGAGCCGTACAGCATTAAGCAGATGATGATGAGGCTGTTGGGACACAAGCATTTGGTTGCTACATCTGGCGTTAGCATGGGATGGCAGAATCACTGATCAGGATTTGATTTTCATTTCTTGTCCTAATTTGCATTTCCTACTACTGTTTGCTGCATTTCAGCCCTGTGGGTTTGGGATCTGACCAAAAAGCCAGCTGAAGGCTCATACCAGTACAAGTCCAGTATTTCTTTCCTCAAAAAAGAGTCAAGCAAAAATACACACCTTCCCTCCTGCTCTTTCCCCTCATATATATACACACTCCACAATGTCTGCTCCTCAGGAAATAGGCTTGAACAGTACAGAATCAGTTGTGTCTTATTTAAAGAAGACTCTAGCTTTTCCTTTGGTCACTTACAACAATGAAATGGATGACAGTGAAAGAGTGTCTCTCTAATAGAAAGAGAAGCACAGAAAAAAAAAAAGGAGTGTCTGAAGCCCAAGTCCCTCACAAGCATGGCTTTGAATCTCTGTGTCCACGCAGGGAGAGCTTCCTTCTTACCATCTGCTTAAAAAGAAAAATAAAAGGAAAAAATAGGAAATTGAATGGCTTATTGCTCTTTTCCTTTCAGGGCTGAGTTAAATCGAGGAATCAGCATTACTACAGAATTATAGGGAAAAAAAAATGGATTAACTGGTGGTCCACCATTCCTGTGCTCTGTAATTATTTTATGAAAAAAATAACAGCAGCCCACCTAGCCGTAAGGAGTTTTATTTGGTATCTGTAAAAGAATTAGTCCCAATGGGACAGTATAGCCTAGTTTTACGTGGCTGTGTAATGAGAGATCCTACCATAAGAAACTGGCACAAGCTGAGAGGGGACCTTGATTTCTGTTTGAAATCATTCAACTTACAGATTTTAAACAACTGGCTAAACTTGGTAACGTGAACAAAGTCAGAGTTTATATTCTTGCCTGATTTCAGAAGTACATCTGCAATTGCTCCTTTCCATGTGCAACACCTGTGCAAAAAGTGCACTTCACCTGCTTGAATATTCAAAACGTACCTTCACACAAGACTATCAATTAAAACATGTCAGGGAGAGAGATCATACCTATAGGGAAGCAGTTTAGAACATCCAGATTATGTTATCGAGCAGTCTAATTTAAATATAGCTCCATCCCCAAACAGTAAATAATGCACATGTGGTGGGCATGAGTCATCACTCTTGCAACAGTGTCTGCGGAGCTCCCAGCTTTGCACAGTTTACGCATTAAAATGTAAATGAAAAATAGTTTTTATTATAAATTGAATTCATATGAGAGAGATCATTTTTAGGCACTGGTTGAAGGCAGTCTCCTTCTGCGAGATCACGACTGCCTGTTGGACTAAGGAGCTGTGGCGCAAGAGATGGAGGGAGTGGGGAGGAAGCTTTTGCCATCTTTAGACCAGTGAGCCCATAAATCGGTGCACATCCTCCTCTTCCTCTCTTGGAGTTGCTTTAGTCTTTGTCTCAGAGAGGTGGGCTCTGCTACCGCAGCAGCAGGGGCCCGTTAGGCGCGTGGATGCGCTTTAAAATCGCCTCTCAATACGGAGCCGGGAGAGCTCCCGGCGCCCTGCGTGTGCGTCTCAGGCCGCTCCGAGGCGATGCTGTGCCCCGGCCTTCTCGCACCCACCGAGCACGCTGCGTGGGCAAGCGCCCGCGGGTGCGAGAACATCGCGTCCTGCGCCGCAGTCACCGC